>CM061538.1:17607580-18070800 GCA_030864215.1 Capsicum pubescens | reverse complement strand
AATGCCCCGTTTGCGTTGTTTTGCCTTTTTGTCCACCCAAATGGCCACGAAAAATTAAACAGACCACACTGAGATGATCCCCAACCTCCCTGGCACGCCTCGATTGATTTTCGTCCCTTAACACGCCTGAACTCCAGGCCCACCCCCAAAACTGTAGGCGCCAGTCACCCTTTTGTCCACCCAAATGGCCACAAAAATTTAAATGGACTACACTGGAATGATCCCCAACCTCCCTGGCATGCCGTAATCAAATTTCGGCCCACAGCACGCCCGAACCCCGGGACCACCCTCAAAACCGTGGGCTATAGCACACCAATTTTCCCAAAAATGCCCCGTTTCGCCCGTTTGTCCACTCAAATGGCCACAAAAAAATTAAACAGACTACATTGGGATGATCCTAAACCTCCCTAGCATGCCCGGTCAATTTTTAGCCCACAACACGCTTGGTCCCCGAGCCCATCCCCAAAACCGTGTGCTATAGCACACCGATTTGGCCCAAAAATTCCTTGTTCGCGCCATTTCGCTCGTTTGTCCACCCGAACGGCCTCAAAAAGTTAAACAAACTACACTGGGACAATTTAAAACCTCCCTGGCATGCCCGGTCAATTTTTGGCCTACAGCACGCCCGGATCCAGGGCCCAGCCTCGAAACCAGGGGTAATAGCATACTAATTTAGCCTGAAAAATGCCCCATTCGCATCATTTCTCCCGTTTTTCCACCCAAATAGCCACGAAATATTAAAAGGACCTTACTGGGATGATCTCCAACCTCTCTGGCATGCACCGGTCAATTTTTCTCCCACATCACGCCTGGACCATGGGTCCACCCCAGAAACCATGGGCTATAGCACATCGATTTAGCTCGAAAATAACCCGTTCGCGTCGTCTCGTCTTTTTGTCCACCCAAATAGCCACAAAAAATTAAACGGACCACACTGGGATAATGCCCAATCTCCTTGACGTGTCTTGGTCATTTTTCAGCCCATAGCACACTCGGACCCCGGGCCCACCCTCCAAACTGTAGGCTATAGCACACCTTTTTGGCCCGAAAATGGCCCGTTCTCGCCGTTTTGTCCGTTTGTCCACCCAAATAGCCACAAAAAATTAAATAGACCACATTGGGACGATCCCTAACCTCCCTGGCATGCCCCGGACCATTTTTGACACACAACATGCCCGGACCCCAGGCCAATCCCCAAAACTGTGGGTTATTGCACACCAATTTAGCCCAAAAATGCCCCGTTCGCGACGTTTTGCCCGTTTATCCACCCAAATGGCCACAAAAAATAAAACGGACCACATTGAGACTATCCCCAACCTCCTTGGCACACCCCGGTCGATTTTTGTCCCACAGCATGCCTGGACCCTGGGCCCACCCTTAAAATCGTGGGGTATAGCACACCGATATGGCCCAAAAATGCCCCATTCGTGCAGTTTCGCCCGTTTGTCCATCCAAATAGAAACGAAAAATTAAACCGATCGCACTGGGATGATCCCGAACCTTCGTGGCATGCCTTGATCAATTTTTGGCCCACAGCACCCCCGGACCCTGGGCCCACCCCCAAAATCGTGGGCTAAAGTACACCGATTTGGCCCAAAAATGCCCCGTACGCGCCCTTTCGCTAATTTGTCCACCCAAATGGCCATAAAAAATTAAACGAAATCGACTGGGACGATCCCCAACTTCCTTGGCACGCCCTGATAAATTTTAGGCCCACAGCACGCTCGGACCTCTGTCCCACCCCCGAAATCGTGGGCTACAGCACATCGATTTTCCCCAAAAACGTCCCGTTCACGCCATTTTGCCCGTTTGTCCACCCAAATGGCCATTGAAAATTAAACAGATGACACTGGGGATGATCCCCAACCTCCCTGGGACACCCTGGTCAATTTTCGACCCACAGCATGCCCGGACCCCAGGCCCACCCCCAAAACTGTGGGCTATCGCACATCGATTAGGCTGGAAAATGCCCCGTTCGCGTCGTATCGCCCGTTTGTCCACCCAAATGGCCACGAAAAATTAAACTGACCACATTTGGACGATCCCCAATATCCCTGGCATGCCCCGATCGATATTCGGCCCCACAACACGCTCGAACCCCGTGCCCTACCCCAAAATTGTGGGCTATAGCACACCGATTTGTCCCGAAAAATGCCCTGTTTACATCGTTTTGCTCGTTTATCCACCCAAATGGCCACGAAAAATTAAACGGACCACACTGGGCCGATCTCCAATCTCCCTAACAAGCCTCGATCGAGTTTTGGCCTACAGTTCACTCGGATCGCGGGCCCTCCATCGAAACCGTGGGCTATATCATACCGATATGGCCATAAAATGCCTCGTTCTTCCCGTTTTGCCCGTTTGTCGACACAAATGGCCACGAAAAATTAAACGGACCACACTGGAATGATCCCCAACCTCCCTGGAACACACCGATCAATTTTTTGACCACAGCACGCCCGGACCCCAGGCCCACCCCAAAAACCGAGGGATATAGCACACCGATTTGGCCTAAAAAATGCACCGTTCATGCCCTTTTGCTAGTTTGTCTATGCAAATGGCCATGAAAAATTAAAAAAACCACACTGGGACGATCTCTAACCACCCTGGCATGCCCCGGTCGATTTTCGGCCTACAGCACACCCGGACCCTTGGCCCACCATAGAAATCGTGGGCTATAGCACATCGATTTGGCTTGAAAATGCTCCATTTGTATCGTTTTGCTTGTTTGTCCACTCAAATAGCCACAAAAAAAATGAAACGAACCACAATGGGATGATCCCCAACCTCCCTGGCACGCCCCAATAAATTTTTGTCCCACAGCACGTTCGAAACCTGGTCTCACCCCTGAAACCGTGGGCTATTTCACACCAATTTTTCCCGAAAACGTCCCATTCGTGCCGTTTTGCCCATTTGTCCACCCAAATAGCCATTAAAAATTAAACGGACCACACTGGGGATGATCCCCAACCTCCTTGGCACACCCTGATTGATATTTGGCCCACCACATGTCCAAACCTTAGGACCACTCTGAAACTGTTGGCTATAGCAAGCCGATTTGGCTGGAAAATGCCCCATTCGCGCCGTTTCGCCCGTTTGTCCACCCAAATGGTCACGAAAAATTAAACAAACCATAATTGGAAGATCCTCAACTTCCCTGGAACGCCCCAGTCAATTTTCGGCCAACAGCACACTCGGACTCAAAGGCCACCCCCGAAACCGTGGGCTATAGCACACAGTTTTGCCTGAAAATGCCCCGTTCGCATCGGTTTGCCCATTTATCCATACAAATAGCCACGGAAAATTAAACAGGCCATACTGGGATGATCCCCGACCTTCCTAGCATGCCCTGATTGATTTTCGGCACACAGCACGCTCGGGCCCTAGGCCCATCCCTAAAACTGTGGGCTATAGCACATCGATTTAGCCCGATAAAGCCCCGTTCGCACCGTTTCACCCATTTGTTCACCCAAATAGCCACAAAAAATTTAACGGACCACACTGGGATGATCCCTAAAGTCCCTGTCATGCTCTGGTCGATTTTCAACCTACAGCACCCCCGAACCTCGGGCCCACCCCCAAAACCGTGGGCTATAGCACACCAATTTGGCCTAAAAATGCCCCGTTCGTGCCGTTTCGCCCGTTTATCCACCCAAATGGCCACAAAAAATTAAAATGACTACACTGGGACGATCCCCAACCTCCCTTCCATGCCCTGATTAATTTTTGGCCCATAACACGGCTAGACCCTGCGTCCACCCCCAAAATTGTGGCACACTGATTTAGCATTAAAATGCCCCGTTCTCATCGTTTCATCCATTTTTCCACCCAAATGCCATAAAAAAATAAACGGACCACACTATGATGATCCCTAACCTCCCTGGCATGTCCTGGTCGATTTTTGGCCCATAGCACGCCCGGACCCCAGGCCCACCCCCAAAATCGTGGACTATAGCACACCGATAAAGCCCAAAAATGCCCCGTTTATGCCGCTTCGCTCGTTTGTTGACCCAAATGGCCACGAAAAATTAAACGGGATAATCCCCAACTTTCCTGGCATACCCCGGTCGATTTTTATCCCACAACACTCCCGGAATCCGGGCCTATCCCCAAAACCGTGGGTTATAGCTCACCGATTTAGCCTAAAAATGCACCGTTCGCGCCGTTTCGCCCGTTTGTCTACCTAAATAGCCATAAAAAATTAAACGGATCACACTGGGATGATCCCCTACCTCCCTGGCACACTCCGGTCAATTTTTAGCCAACAACACGCCTGAAACCCTAGCCCACCACATAAATCGTAGGCTATAGCACGCCGATTTAGCCTCAAAATGCCCCGTTCGCATCATTTCGCCTGTTTGTCCACCCAAATAGCCATGAAAAAATAAAAGGACCACACTGAGATGATCCCCAACCTCCCAGGTACACCTCGGTAAATTTTTGGCCCACAACACGCTCGGAACCCGGTTTCACCCCCAAAACCGTGGGCTATTGCACACCATTTTTTCCCAAAAAATGCCCCGTTTGCGCCGTTTCGCCCATTTGTCCACCCAAATGGCCACAAAAAATTAAACGGATCACACTGGGATGATCCCCAACCTTCCTGGCATGCCCCGACCGATTTTAAACCAACAGCACACCCGGATCCGGGCCCACCCCCAAAACCATGGGCTATAGCTCATCGATTTGGCCCAAAATTGCCCTATACGTGCCGTTTCCCCCTTTTATCCACCCAAATGGCCACGAAAAATTAAAAGGACCTCTCTGGGATGATTCCCAACCTCCCTGCCATGCCCCGATCGATTTTTGGCCCACAACACGCTCGGACCCTGTGTCCACCCCCAAAATCGTGGGCTATAGCACACCGATTTAGCCCTTAAATGCCCCGTTCGCATTATTTCGCCTGTTTGTCCACCCAAATACCATGAAAAATTAAATGGACTACACTGGGATGATCCCTAACCTCCCTGGCATGTCTCGGTCGATTTTTGGTCCACAACAAGCCCGGACCCCTGTTCTTCTCCCAAAGCCGTGGGTTACAACAGATCCATTTGGCCTAAAAATGCTCCGTTAGCACCGTTTCACCCGTTTGTTATCCCAAATGGCCACAAAAAATTAAATAGACCACACTGGGATGATTTCCAACCTCCCTGGAAAGCCCCAGTCTATTTTTGGACCACAAAATGCCCAAACTCAGGAATTACCCTCAAAACTGAGGGCTAAGCACACAAATTTGGCCTGAAAATGCCTTGTTTGTGCCGTTTCACCCGTTAGTCCACCCAAATGGCCATGAAAAATTAAATGGACCTCACTGGGATAATCACCAACCTCCCTAGCATGCCCCAATCAATACTTGGCCCATAACATGCCCGAATCCCTATCCCACCCTAAAAATCGTGGGCTATAGCACACCGATTTGGCCTAAAAATGCTCTGTTTGCGTTGTGTCGCCCGTTCGTCCACCCAAATGGCCACGAAAATTTAAACGGACCACACTGGGACAATTCATAACTTTCCTGGCATTCCCCGATCGAGTTTTTTCCCACAGCACATTCGGACCCTGGGCCCATCCCCAAAACCATGGCCTATAGCACACTGATTTGGCCCAAAAACTCTCCGTTCGCGCCGTTTCGCCCATTTGTCCCGCCAAATGGCCACAAAAAATTAAACAAACCATACTGGGATGATCCCCAGCATCTTTAGCATGTCACAGTTGATTTTCGACTGACATCACGCCCGGACCCCAATCCCACCCCCAAAACCGTGGGCTATAGCACACTAAATTTGCCCAAAAATGTCCCGTTCGCGCCGTATCACCCGTTTGTCCACCCAAATGGCCACATAGAATTAAATGGAACACACTGGAATGATCCGCAACCTCCCTGGCATGCCTTGATAAATTTTCGGACAACAGCTTGCCCTGACCCCGGGCCCACCCCCAAAATCGTGAGCTATAGCACACTGATTTGGCCCGAAAATGTCCCATTCATGCTATTTCTCCCGTTTTTCCTCACAACTGGCCAAGAAAAATTAAACGAACCATACTGGGATGATCCTCATCCTCCCTGGCATGCCCATGTTGATTTTCGGCCCACAGCACGCCCAGACCCCTTGCCTACCCCCGAAACCATAAATTATAGCATGCCGATTTGGCCAAAAAATGCCCCGTTCACGCTGTTTTGCTTGTTTGTCAACCCAAATAGCCACGAAAAATTAAACGGACCACACTGGGATGATCCCCAACCTCCCTAGCATGCCCCGATTAATTATTGGCCCACAACAGGCCCGAACACCGAACTCATCCCCGAAACTATAGGCTATAACACACCTATTTCGCTCAAAAGCCCTGCTCGCGCCATTTCACCGGTTTGTTCTCTCAAATGGCAATAAAAAATTAAACGGACCATATTGGGACGATCCCCAACCTCCATGGCCCGGCTCGGTTGATTTTTGTCCTACAGTACAATCGGACCTAGGGCCCACCCCTAAAACCGTAGGCTATAGCACACCGATTTGGCCCTAAAATGCCCCGTTCGCGTTGTTTCGCCCGTTCGTCCACCCAAATGGAAACAAAAAATTAAACGGACCATACTGGGATGATCCCCAACCTCCCTAGCACGCCCCGGTCGATTTTTGGCCCACAGGACCCCCGGACCCTGGGCCTACCCTCAAAACCGTGGGCTATAGCACACCAATTTGGCCCAAAAATGCCCCGATCGCGCCGTATCTCCCGTTTGTCCACCTAAATGGCCACAAAAAATTAGACGGACCACACTGGGATAATCCCCAACCTCCCTGACATGGGTCGGTCAATTTTAGGTCCACAGCACACCAGACCCCGGGCCCACCCCCAAAATCGTAGGCTATAACACGCAATTTTGCCCGAAAATGGGCCGTTCGCGCTGTTTCACCTATTTATCCACCCAAATGGCCACGAAAAATTAAACAGACTACACTGGGACGATCCCCAACCTCTTTGGCATGCCCTTGTCAATTATCGGCCCACAACACGCCTGAAACCCGGGCCCACCACAGAAATCGTGGGCTATAGCACACCGATTTGGCCTGAAAATGCCCCGTTCGCGCTGTTTCGCCTGTTTGTCCAAAAAATTAAATGAACCACACTGGAAAGATCCCCAACCTCCCTAGCATGCCCCGATAAATTTTTGGCCCACAGCACGCTGGACCCCGGTCCCACCCCCGAAACTGTGGGCTATAGCACACCAATTTTTCTCAAAAATGTCTTATTCGCGCCGTTTCTCCCGTTTGTCCACCCTAATGGCCACTAAAAATTCAACGGACTACACTGGGGATGATCCCTTACCTCACTGGCATGCCCCGGTAGATTTTTGGTCCACAACACGCTTGGATCCTATACTCACCCCCAAAACTGTGAGCTATTGCACACAGGTGTGGCCGAAAATGCCCCGTTCCCGCCTTTTCGCCCGTTTGTCCACCCAAATGGCCAGTAAAAATTAAACGAACCTCACTTGGATGATCCCCAACCTCCCTGGCACGCCCCGATTGATTTTCATCCCACAACACTCTCGGACCCCGGGCCCACCCCCGAAACCGTGGGCTATAGCACACCGATTTGCCCCGAAAATGCCCCGTTCGTGCTGTTTCGCCCGTTAATCCACCCAAATAGCCACGAAAAATTAAACGGACCACACTGGGACAATCCCCAACCTCCATGGCATACCCCGATTAATTTTCAGCACACAGCATGCCCGGACCCTAGCCCCACCCACAAAACCGTAGGCTATAGCACACCGATTTAGCCCAAAAAAGCCCCGTTCGTGCCGTTTCACCCATTTTCCCACCCAAATAGCCATGAAAAATTAAACGGACCACACTGGGACGATCTCCATCCTCCCCGGCATGCCCCGATTGATTTTTAGCACACAGCATGCCCGGACCCTAGGCCCACCCACAAAACCGTGGGCTATAGCACACCGATTTGGCCCTAAAATGCCCCGTTTGCGCCGTTTCTCCCGTTTGTCCTCCCAAATAGAAACAAAATAATTAAACGGACCGTACTGGGATGATCCCCAACCTCCATGGAATGCTCCGACCGATTTTTGGCCCACAACACCCCCGGACCCTGGGCCCACCCCCAAAATGTGGGCTATAGCATACCGATTTGGCCCGAGAATGCCCCGTTCGCTGTTTTGCCCGTTTATCCACCCAAATGGCAAAAAAAAATTAAAAAGACCACACTTGAACGTTCCCCAACCTCCCTGCCGTACCCCAGTCAATTTTCAGCCTGCAGCACGCCCGGACCCTGAGTCCACCCCAAAAACCGTGGAATATGGCACACCAATTTAGCCCGAAAATGCCCCGTTCGCATCGTTTCATCCGTTTGTCTAACCAAATGCCATGAAAAATGAAACGGATGACACTGGACGATCCCCAACCTCCCTGTCATGTTCCGATCGAATTTTGGCCCACAATACGCTCGGACCCCAGGCCCAGTCCCAATACCGTGGGCTATAGCACATCGATTTGGCCCAAAAATGCTCCATTCGCGTCGTTTCTCCTATTTTTTAAACCAAATGGCCACGAAAAATTAAACGAACCACACTGGGATGATCCCCAACCTCTCTGGCATGACTCGGTCTATATTTGGCCCACAACACGCTCGGACCCTAGGCCCACCCTCGAAACCATGGGTTATAGCACACTGATTTGGCCCGAAAATGCCCCGTTCGCGTCGTTTTGCCTGTTTGTCCACCCAAATGGCCACAGGAAATTAAACAGACCATATTGGGATGATCCCCAACCTCTATGGGACGTCACAATCGATTTTTGGCTCACAGCACGCCCAGACCTGGGCCCACCCTCAAAACTGTGGCCTATAGCACACCGATATGGCCCAAAAATGCTCCGTTCGCGCCGTTTCGCCCGTTTGTCCACCCAAATAGGCACGAAAAATTAAACAGACTACAATGGGAGGATCCCCAAACTCCCTAGCACGCCCTGGTCAATTTTTGGCCCATAGAATGCCCGTACCCTGGGCCCACTCCCAAAACTGCTGGCAATAGCAGATCAATTTGGCCCGAAAATGCCCCGTTCGCGCCATTTTGCTTATTTGTCCACCCAAATGGTCATGAAAAAATAAATGAACCACACTGGGATGATACTCAATCTCCCTGGCATACCCCGATCAATTTTTGGCCCATAGTACGCCCGTACCTTGAACCCAACCCCAAAACCGTGGGCTACATCACATCGATTTGGCCTAAAAATGCCCGCTCGTGCCATTTTTCCCATTTGCCCATCCAAATGGCCACGAAAAATTAAACGGACCACAAATGGATGATCCCCAACCTCCCTAAAATGCCCTAGTCGATTTTTGGCCCACAGCACGCCCAGACCCCGGGCCCACCCCCAAACCCGTGGGCTATAGCACACCGATTTGGCCCGAAAATATCCCGTTTGTGTCGTTTCGCCTGTTTATCCACCCAAATGGCCACGAAATATTAAAATGACTACACTGGAATGATACCCAACCTCCCTGGCAAGCCTCGATTGATTTTCATCCCACAGCACGCCTGGACCTCGAGGCCACCCCCAAAACATTTCGTTTGCGCCATTCGCTTATTTGTCAACCCAAATGGACACAAAAAATTAAACGAACCACACTGGGAAGATTCCCAACCTCTCTCACACGACCCGGTCAATATTTGACCCATAGCACGCCCGGACCTCGGGCCCACCCCTAAAACCGTGGGATATAGCACACAGATTTGGCCTAAAAATGCCCCGTTCGCTCCGTTTTGCCCGTTTTTCTACCCAAATGGCCACAAAATTAAAAGGAACACACAAGGACGATCCCCAACCTCTCTTCCATGGCCCAGTCAATTTTCGGTCCACAGCACGCCCGGACCCTGCGCCCACCCCAAAGACAGAGGGCTATAACACACCGACTTAGCCCGAAAATTCCCCGTTCGCATCGTTTCGCCCATTTGTCCACCCAAATGGATATGATAAACTAAAAAAACCACACTGGGATGATTTCCAACCTCCCTGGCATGCCTTGATCAATTTTCGGCCAGCAGCACGCTCAGACCCCTTGTCCACCCCCAAAATTGTGGGCTATAGCGCATTGATTTAGCCAGAAAATGCCCCGTTCGCGTCGTTTCGCCCGTTTATCCCCCCAAATTACAACGAAAAATCAAACGGACCACACTGTGATGATACCCAACCTCACTAGCATGCCCTGGTCAATTTTTGGCATACAACACGCCTGAACCCCGGGCCCACCCCCAAAACCGTGGGCTATAGCACACCAATTTGGATCGTAAATACCCCGTTCACCCAAATGGCCAAAAAAAATTAAATGGACCATACTGGGATGATCCCCAACCTCTCTGGCATGCACCTATTGATTTTTAACCCACATTAAACCCGGACCCTGCGCCCACCCCCAAAACTGTGGGCTATAGAACACCGATTTGGCCAGAAAATGCCCCGTTTCGCCCGTTTGTCTACCCAAATGGTCATGAAAAATTAAATGGACCATACTGAGACGATCCCCAACCTCCCTAGAACGTCTCAATTGATTTTTGGCCCACAGAACGCCCGGACCCCGAGTCCACCCCCGAAACTGTGGGCTATAGAACACCGATTTGGAATAAAAATGCCTCGTTCACGCCGTTTCGCCCGTTTGTCCACCCAAATAGCAACAAAAAATTAAACGGACCACACTGGGACGATCCCCAACCTCTTTAGTACGCCTCAATCAATTTTTTATCGACAGCACGCCCGGGCCCACCCCTAAAACCGTGGGCTATAGCACACCAATTTGGCTCAAAAATGCCCCATTCGCGCCATTTCACCCGTTTGTCCACCCAAATAGCCTCGAAAAATAAAATGGACCATACTGAGATGATCCCCAACCTCCCTGACACGTCCCGGTCGATTTTCGGCCCACAGCACACCCGTACCCGGGACCACCCCCAAAACCATGGGCTATAGCACACCGATTTAGCCCAAAAATGCCCCGTTCACATCGTTTCGCCCGTTTGTCCACCCATATGGCCACGAAAAATTAAACAGGCCACACTTGGATCCCCAACCTCTCTAGAGCGCCCCGGTCAATTTTTGGGTAACAGCACGTCCGGACCCGAGCGAACCCTTGTAACCGTGGGCTATAGCACACAGATTTTGCCCGAAAATGCCCCGTTCGCACTGTTTTGCCTGTTTGTCCACCCAAATAGACACAAAAAATTAAACGGACCACACTAGGATGATCCCCAATCTCCCAGGCACGTCCTGGTTAATTTTTGGCTTATAGCATGCTTGGACCCGGGCCTACCCTTGAAACCATATGCTATAGCACACCGATTTGGATCGAAAATGCTTTGTTAGCGCTTTTTCGCCTGTTTGTCCACCTAAATAGCGAAAAAAAATTAAACGAACCACACTAGGAGGATTTCCAACCTCCCTGGCACACCCCGGTCGATTTTCGGCCGATAACATGCCCGAACCCCGAGCCCACTCCCGAAACTGTGGGCTATTGCACTCCGATTTGGCCCAAAAATGCCCCATTTGCGCCATTTTTCTCGTTTGTACACACAAATGGCCACGAAAAATTAAACGAACCACTCTGGGATTATTCCCAACCTCCCAGGCATGCCCCGGTCTATTTTTGGCCCTCAGCACGCTCGAACCTTTTTTCCAACACCAAAACCGTGGTCAATTGCACACCGATTTGGCCTGAAAATGCACCGTTTGCGCCGTTTCATCCATTTGCCCACCCAAATGGCCACAATCAATTTTTGGTCCACAGCACACCCGAACCCCGGGCCCACCCCAAAACTGTGGGCTATAGAACACCGATTTGGCCAAAAAATTCCCCGTTCGTGTCGTTTTGCCCGTTGATACGCCCAATTTCAACTCTCGTTAGAAAGTGCAAGCGGTCACTGTCAAATATAGAACCCAACTGGGTTGGGTGTCGAATCCCACATGGAATACTATGATCACTAAGTATTGCGATTATTATTAGACTGTTGATCGAAGGTTCCAAAGTAAAAGGGGCGGTTTCATTTTAAGTACGCAGTAATATTATCAGTGTAACAATAAGATGATATGTGTAATAGTATTTGTTTATAGAGAAAGACAAGTTAGGGTTATTTCCACCTTGTAGTTTTCAATATTTTCTAACTATGGATATTTAGAACTCATACATGCATGCACATACAGAGAAACATATTTAAATTCATAATCCAAGTGTTTCTCAACCAACAAGGATTAATCCACTCTAGTTCTCTCAAATCAAAAGTATTGTTTATACTTATGTGAAATCTCCAAGTTGTTAATCTTATTAAGGCATTAACAGATAAAATAGAGGTTAGAAACCCTATTGTCTTATCACTACTCTCTTTTCCCAACATAAACTTTTCTATCGAACAAGTTATGTTTTAATGGCACATTCCCTATGTTTGCAACCATGAGAATTCAATCATAACGAAGAGAGTATAATATAAGTGCATCTACACATAATGAACTCAAAACCCATAGAAATAAATAGTATACTACAAGGTTTCCATAACCCTAACAATTAAACTTAGCTACTCATGAATAAAACGGAAATCACCATAAGAATATTCACCATACCAAAAACTAGAAGTCGATTTTGGTATCCGAAAAATAGTAAAATCAAGGAGAAACGTTTTTCCCTCTCTCTTCACACTAAGCCGCTCTTTCTTGCATTCAAAAACCCAAAAACAGTAAAATCCATAAAAATTCAGCAACAAGTCTTTTAATAGCCTTCTCTCTCATAATTTCCTACTAAGTCCTCAACTTATTATAAATGGCAAATTGGCCCAGGAGAAAGTTCCCATGCATCACATTTGGTCCAACAGCTACTTTTTCTCTTGTGTGAGTTTTCCTCTGAAATCTGCAGTCCCCAAAGTGTCTTTATCTACCTCATTAGACCTGAAAATCTTGCTAATCATATAGGTCAACTCACTTAAATCAAAGTAGAGTAAAAATATAAGAATTATGTATTTTCGTTCTCAAAATTTAGCTAAAATATGGGTAAATTATGGTACTTAGACGTATAAATACGCCCAAGATCACCACCCCACACTTAAAAATTTGTTCTTCCTCGAACAAATCATACATCTATGCATATACCAAATTACAAACCTACAGAGGAAACACAAAATGCTCAAATAGGCTCACAAGACAATTAGGCACAAGAGTTAGATTCATGGATCATTACTAGAACAACTTGTCCTCAAGAATAGATTCACTAGTTGGCAAATTCATAGCTACTGTTTAAGCAAAGAAATAATATAAATTACCCAACCTTCATCAACCATGTGCCCTCACAACAAGAAAGTTACCCATAATCACTCACAATCATGCAATTTCTAACAACATGGGTATAAGATTCAAGTTGCACTCACTCTCACAAAGAATTCTCAAATTACAACTGGTGACCATATGCTCGCCCTTAGTGTAGTACTCCACTAATATCAGAATGCTAAGATTAGGATCAAATAGGTCTTTTACGGGTTGTAATGCAGGCTAACGGATGGGTAGGAACTATTTTGGCTAGAAATAGTGACTATCTTTCCTAAGCGTTTCAATCCATTATGTTATGAAACTAAGACCAATTGATATACTATGATGGGAGGATGTAATTCTTTTGCATATTTTTTTTCACCCATTTCACGTTACGCACCCCTATGATAGCCACCCTCAATTTAAGCTATTTGCTTTAGTTAAGGTACACAATGTCCACAAAGGACCAGGGCCAAAACAGGTTCATTGTAACACGTCTGGGTTAAAATTTAGAACTTTTCCAACACTTTTCAACTCCCAACCACAACACTTTCACATACCAATAACTAGACTTTGGGCCTTAATATCACCTTTTTCCTCTTATTTGTCAAACCCCTAACTCAAATTTTTATTTTACACTAAAGCGCTTAGGAGCATTTGGATCAAATTACGGTCTGAAAAAAATGGATAAGGCTACATATGACGCTAAAAAAGAACAAGCTAAAGGCTCAACAGGGCTAGTAAAGATGATGCATAAAGGTGGATAAAAAGAAAAGGGTACAAACAATGGCTGTCAAAGAAATGCCTAAATCATTTCCTAAACTCACAATCTTTATTTCGCTTTGCACACACACCAGGCAAGTTCTAGCATCAGTTGCAACAAGGAATATACAACAGCCTTACACACTCATGGCACATGGTCAACTTACTTAGGAGCATTATAGATTTTTGACCCAAAACTTAAATGAATTCCAATATAGCCAACAATCATAAACAGAGTCACAACTAGATCCTAAGTGTTTTAAACGTAATGATCCATCGCATACTCATGTTATAATTCCATGCGGTCCATAAGTAGCAATTTCATGCAGCCAACGACTAATTTTCTCTTAAGACGGTCATCATCCATCCATCATTGAGAAACAAACGCCTACTTATGACTAAAAACACCATATGCACAAAACCCAAACAAAACGAAAACCAAACAAAATGAACTAACATAAGCACTAAACTAGGTACACAAAGAACAAAACAAAAAGTAACTAATAATCAATCTAGAAGCATTTCTAGTCCACCCCACACTTTCAAAGAAAACACTGTCCCCAGTGTAAATGCATAAACAAAAACCTGGTTAGTCAGACTCTTCCTCTACATCAGGGGTCATGCCCTCTGCATCAAAATCATCCTCAGAGTCTTCATCACCAGATTTGGCCTCCATAGAATCTAATAGTCTGCGGTCACCATCTATTGGTATGTCATCATCTACCGACTCTTCAAAATTTATCCCTACTGCACAGATAGCTCAAACATGATCATTAAGCGGGTAGTCATGATCCAGCTATCAAAGATCTGCATTAGTGGGCACACGACCTCCACTCATCATGGTAAGCTTCGTCATGCCGTAAAGATGACAGGAAAAACTCTCATCTCAAGCATGTCTTTCAGCAGTGGTAAGGTTGATGCCTTGACTAGTTTCTGGATCTTTCACTTTCGTGACATCCACTTTCTTTGGGTTTTGTGGCAACATATGGTCCGCTGGCTCCTCCTCAATGCGCCCTTTCCTTAGAATGGCAGTCAATAAGTTGCCGAAACTGAAGTGTATCCTGTTGTGCACCCTTGCTTTACGCATCGAAGGGCGTATAACTTAACCATTATTGATAGGAATATCCATCATTAGAGCAAATACCAAGCAGACCCAATCACGCGAAACCTTAGTTAATTGCGTCCCAGGAATCAAACAGTAATTTACTATCCTTAACCATATGCAAACTTCTCTGTTTAAACACGCATATGGGTAAGTGTTGTGACGACCATTATCCTTATAACGAGTCCACCGGGCCATGGACTTTGATCCACACAGCGTATGTCTGATGGCTCTGTAGGGAGGTTTGTTGTAGAGTTCCCTGAGTCTTGAGTGATCCACACTTGGAGTACCCAAGAACGAGTTGAAGAAATCAACTTTCAATTATAAGACCTGCCCTCGAATTTTTACTTCATTTCCACCAGTCTTTGGGGACCAGTTGGCATAAAACTCCTGAGTTAAATCAAGATTACACTCGCCCATGTCTCGGAAGATGAAGTCAAGTTTCAGTTCCATAATCTTTGCCAGAATGTGAGGGCAATGCCTCACTAAACCTTTCTTTTGAATCAACTCCACCTGCACATATTGCTTCACTTTATTTATTTTGTATCATTCCTTCCCTTCCTCCTATAGAACCCATTTGATCCCAAAAGTGCGTCGGGGCACTTGAATAGAGAAGGAATCAGCCTGGTCCTTTCTTGCTCTTTTCTGACCTTTTTGAGACGTGGATGCCTTCTCCTTTCCCTGTCGTCCTTTTGGAGCCATGTTACCTGAGATCATAATAGAGTCATGTTAATCTCATTCCATCAAATTCACTACAATCTAAGAAGAAAATAGTGATGGCACCACCCCACACTTAATTCATTTGCATAAACTATTTAAGTAAGTATTGTCGAGTACTCATACTTCCTCGACATGCATTTTGATCAAATGTGCCAACAACATTATTGGTGCAGTAACACTTCCAACCCCTCACTTTACAAAACAGTCTTTCGGTTTGATATACAAACGCAGCACACAATGGCCCTATGATTTTGACTACCCTTTCCAACTTTAGTTAATTTTAGCAGTACCATTCTGGAACAAGAATACCATATAGCAATCTCATCATGCCATAGTATAGAAACAACATCACAATCTTGTGCTTTTTATCAACATCAAATTAATACAAGAACATGTGAAGTGTTGGGTTAACCATGCTCAATACAGTGATGAACAAGTCACTCACATAATCAAGATTTCAAATCACATAATCATGCCTCAGACTTCTACAATTCAACTTATAAAAAGTCACAATGAATACCAAGCAACACATTCCGGAGTGAAATCAAGATTATCAACAAGAGCTCTTTCATACAATGAGATTTATCTTCCCCAATAATAGCAAACTAACCATAATCTTATCTTTAAGCACTATTTCTAAACCCAATTAACAACTATGAGCATACTAATAAAAGAACTACAGATAATGAAAGAGAAAGACTTACCTGATGATGGACTCTTGATGAAAAGAGAAAAGGATCTTGTAAGATTAGTAGAGAAAAGAGACGGGTTTTGAGAGAGGAAGAGTTGGGCGACGCTTAGGTGAAAGAAGGGTGGAATAGAATTTTAGGGTAGAGATGGTATTTAAAAGTTGGAACATGGGTCGGGTTGATCCTATAAAAAATGGGTACTTATATTTAAAAATTTGCATAACATATGCGATTGGAAATGCGGCGCATACCCTATCACCTATATTTTCATGTGCGACGCATAGGGTATTGCCTAGTTGAGGCAGTGGGCATAGGATATTGGAAATGCGGCGCATACGTATCGCGTATATTTTCATGTGCTGCTTATAGGGTATCGCCTAGTTGAGGCACTGGGCATAGGCGATTGGAAATATGGTGCATACCCTATCGCCTATATTTACATGTACGGAGCATAGTGTATTTCCTAGTTTAGGCAGTGAGCATAGGCGATTTACAATGCGGTGCATATCTAATCACACACCTTAAGATGTACGGTGCACTCTTGGTCGGAAAGGTCCATACCGCGGGGGCTGATATGCCCAAATTACAACTCTCGTTAGAAAGTGCAAGCGGTCGCTGTCAAATATAGAACCCAACTGGGTTGGGTGTCGAATCCCATAGGAAATACTATGATCACTAAGTACAGCGATTATTATTAGACTGTTGATCGAAGGTTCCAAAGTAAAGGGAGGTTTCAGTTTAAGTGCACAATAATATTATCAGTGTAACAATGAGATGATATGTCTAATAGTATTTTATTGCAGAGAAAGACAAGTTAGGGTTATGTCCACCTTGTAGCTTTTACTTCTCTATTAACTATGAGTATTAAGGATTTATACATACATGCACGTATAGAGAGATGTATTCGAATTCTAAATCCAAGTGTTTCTCAACCATCAAGGATTAATTCACTTTAGTTCTCTCGAATCCAAAGTGTACAAATCATACGAACTCTCCAAGTAATCAATCCTATTAAGGCATTAACGTGTAAAATAGAGGTTGGAAAGCCTATTTTCTTGTCACTACTCTCTTTTCCAAACATTAACTTTTCTATCAAACAAGTTATTGCTATAATGGCACATTCCCTATGTTTGCAACCACGAGAATTCAATCATAATGAAGAGAGCAATGATATAAGTGGATCAACACATCATAAATTCAAAAACCCATAGCAATAGAAAGTATACTATAAGGTTTCCATAACCCTAACAAATAAGCTTAGCTACTCATGAACCAAAAGGAAATAACCATAAGAATGTTCATCATACCCAAAACTAGAGGATGATCTTCGTGTCCACCAACTAGAGAAATCAAGAGGAGAAAACATTTTTCTCTTCTCTCACCCTCAGCTAAGCCATTTTTTTCCTTTTTGAAAATAATACAGAATAATGAATAATCCCTAAAAATTCAGCCATAAGGCTTTTAATAACATCCTTATCTAATAAATTGCTACTGCATCCTTAACTATTTAAAAATATTGAGTTTGCCTGGGAAAAAGTTACCATATATCACATTCAGTCCAAAAGCTGCTTTCCTTTTATGTGAAGTTTCCTCTGCTATCCACAGGTCCCCAAAGTGTCGTAATCTTCCTCATTAGTACCTGAAAAGCATGCTAATCACATAGGTCAGCTCACTTAACTAAAAATAGACTAAAAGTGCAAGAATTATGTATTTTATTCTCAAAACTTAGCTAAAACATGGGTAAGTTTTGGTTCTTAGACGTATAAATACGCCTAACATCAGGGGCTTCACCCCTGCACCCCCATCGAGGTCAGTGGTGGGCTTCAAGATTGGATTTACATAATTTGAGGCGCGACTCTAATGCAAATCATACTTGAGCCTTACACATTTGACCACTTCAACTTACCTGTAATGTTCCCATCACTTCTAAACTTACCACCATTGACATGGCTCACTTCCAAATAAAAATTGGTACTAATCTCCTCCTTAGTACTTCATGCACCTACACTTAATCAAAAACAACAAAAATAATTGGAAAGATGGGTTGCCTCCCACCAAGCGTCGTAGTTTCGGTCATGACTCGACTCATATTTTTGAATTTTCATTTACCATTAACAAAAGCAAAGTAAAATCATGGGTTGCCTCCCATGTAGCGCTTGATTTACTATCGCGACACGACTCAGCTATCTCGATTACTCAGACTTCATCGAAATATATATTGGTTATACACTTTATCAAGGCTGTTGCCCGATATATAGATTCAACCATTGTCCGTTCAACTTGAAGACACTCCCATCTTCGTTTTCTAGCTCAACTACTCCATATGAGTAGACTTGGCTAATTTTGAATGGACCAGACCATTTAGACTTCAACTTACCTGGAAATAGCTTCAGCCTGGAGTTGAATAGGAGTACCAAATCGCCCTTTTGAAAATTTCATTGCACAATCCTCCGATCATGGTACTTTTTCATCCTTTCCTTGTAAAGGTCTGCTCTTTCATACGCATTGAGATGGAATTCATCCATCTCATTCAGTTGGCCCAGTCTCAGCTTTGTTGCCTCATCCCAGTTCAAGTTCAGCCTTCTAAGTTCCCATAATGCTTTATGCTCCAACTCAATAGGCAAGTGACATGTCTTTCCATACATAAGTTGGTACGGCGACATGCCAATAGGTGTTTTAAAAGTTGTTCTGTATGCCCAAAGAGCATCATCCAGATTTTGTGACCAGTCTTGTCTATTAGCATTCACGGTTTTAGCAAGAATAGCTTTGATTTCTCTGTTCGAAACCTCCACTTGCCCACTAGTTTGTGGGTGGTATGGAGTTGCCACCTTATGTTGCTTAACAACATATTTTGCTAAAGCAGCCCTGAAAACTTTATTGCAGAAATGGGATCCCCCATCACTTATGATTGTTCTTGGTACCCCAAAATGGGAGAATATGTTCTTCTTTAGAAATGCTACAACTCTTTTTCCTTCATTGTCAGCCAAAGCATCAGCTTCTACCCATTTTGAGACATAGTCCACAGCTACTAGGATGTATTTTAACCTATATGAGCTTACAAAAGGGCCCATAAAGTTGATGCCCCATACATCAAACAACTCTACTTCCATCATTTTGGACATCAGCATCTCATGGCGTTTGGAGATTGATCCTTGCCTCTGACATTGATCATATCTCCGAACAAACTCATATGCATCTCTGAATAGCGTAGGCCAATAGTAGCCATTCTGCAATACTTTCTGAGCAGTATGATCACTTACATGGTGACCATCGACAGGTGAAGCGTGACATGCTTCCAAAATACTCAGCATCTCTACCTCTGGGACACAACGCCTAATAACACCATCTGCACATTGCCGAAAAAGATAGGGCTCATCCCAGAAATACTGGATCACATCATGAAGGAACTTTTTCCTTTGGTGAAAGGAAAGATTATCTGGTATCACCTCATTTACCACGTATTTTGCGAAATCAGCATACCACGAAATCTGCTCGAGCTTCGCAGCTAGTATCTTCTCATCCGGAAAAGAATCATCAATATCTAACTTGTCCTTGATTGTTTGTTCACATTCCAGCCAGGATAAGTGATCAGCCATCTTTCTAAGAAAGCGTCTTTCAGTTGCATCCAATTGGTAATAGAGTCAGGAGTTAGCCCATTTAGCCATAGATTTGCCTCTCCAGATAGAGACAATGGAAATAAGCACAGCCGGATCATATTTTGTCCAAGCCCTGGATTGTCAAACGACTTGCATGTTGAGATAAAATTAATCAGAGGCATATTCGGATCGTCACCTACAAGTCCACCAAATAACCCTTTGAGTTGCAATAGCTAGATCACAGTGCTAGTAATATTAAACTTGGCTTTGAGTGCTAAAGGTAGGGGAATAATAGCCCTTGTGGCACCAGCCCCATCTAATTCGTCATCATCATCATCAAAAGCAAACTGCACAGCTCTGCGTTTGGGTCTCATTCTAGCCTGACGATCTCTGTTGACATTCTTGTTCACTGGTGCATCCACATCATCTGCACGCCTTAGATTTAATAGCTCATCATCACCCAGGTCCTCCTCATCAGGATTTGGTACTCGACCTGGGTTATCAACATTCTGCTGATTTACTTGTGTAGCTGCCAATGCAGCTAATCTCGCATGTTCCTATTGAGAAGCTATCTTTTCAGGGTCTCGTTGCGCATCCATTCTGCCAATGAGATGTGGTTCAGGATTTATAGGTAAAAATGGCTGACCCGATCTCCGTGTACTTGGCATGCACAATAGTCAACCTGTTCAAAACAAAAACAACAAACAAAAAGTAAAGTTTGAGAATCTTTGACCAAAGGGTCTATTAACTATCAAAAACTTAGTTGACAACCATATTCCCCGACAACGGTGCCAAAATTTAATACGCCCAAATTTTCACTCTCGTTAGAAAGTGCAAGCGGTCGCTGTCAAATATAGAACCCAACTGGGTTGGGTGTCGAATCCCACAGGGAATACTATGATCACTAAGTATTGCGATTATTATTAGACTGTTGATCGAAGGTTCCAAAGTAAAAAGGGGTATCGGTTTAAGTACGCAGTAATATTATCAGTGTAAAAATAAGATGATATGTGTAATAGTATTTGTTTACAGAGAAAGACAAAATAGGGTTATTTCCACCTTGTAGTTTTCAATATTTTCTAACTATGGGTATTTAGAACTCATACATGCATGCACTTACAGAGAAACACATTTAAATTCATAATCCAAGTGTTTCTCAACCAACAAGGATTAATCCACTCTAGTTCTCTCAAATCAAAAGTGTTGTTTATACTTATGTGAAATCTCCAAGTTGTTAATCCTATTAAAATATTAACGGATAAAATAGAGGTTAGAAACCCTATTCTCTTATCGCTACTCTCTTTTCCCAACATAAACTTTTCTATCGAACAAGTTATGTTTTAATGGCACATTCCCTATGTTTGCAACCATGAGAATTCAATCATAACGAATAGAGTATAATATAAGTGCATCTACACATAATGAACTCAAAACCCCTAGAAATAAATAGTATACTACAAGGTTTCCATAACCCTAACAATTAAACTTAGCTACTCATGAATAAAATGAAAATCACCATACCAAAAACTAGAAGTCGATTTTGGTATCTGAAAAATAGTAAAATCAAGGAGAAACGTTTTTCTCTCTCTTCACACTAAGCCGCTCTTTCTTGCATTCAAAAAACCCAAAACAGCATAATCCATAAAAATTCAGCAACAAGTCTTTTAATAGCATTCTCTCTCATAATTTCCTTCTAAGTCCTCAACTTATTATAAATGGCAAATTGGCCCGGGAGAAAGTTCCCATGCATCACATTTGGTCCAACAGCTACTTTTCCTCTTGTGTGAGTTTTCCTCTGAAATCTGCACTCCCCAAAGTGTCTTTATCTACCTCATTAGACCTGAAAATAATGCTAATCATATAGGTCAGCTCACTTAAATCAAAGTAGAGTAAAAATGTAAGAATTATGTATTTTTGTTCTCAAAATTTAGCTAACATATGGGTAAATTATGGTACTTAGACGTATAAATACGCCCAAGATCACCACCCCACACTTAAAGCTTTGTTCGTCCTCGAACAAATCATACATCTATGCATATACCAAATTACAAACCTACAGAGGAAACACAAAATGCTCAAATAGGCTCACATGACAATTAGGCACAAGAGTTAGATTAATGGATCATTACTAGAACAACTTGTCCTCAAGAATAGATTCACTAGTTGGCAAATTCATATTTACTGTTTAAGAAAAGAAATTATATAAATTACCCAACCTTCATCAACCATGTGCCCTCACAACAAGAAAGTTACCCATAATCACTCACAATCATGCAATTTCTAACAACATGGGTATAAGATTCAAGTGGCACTCACTCTTACAAAGAATTCTCAAATTACAACTGATGACCATATGCTCGCCCTTAGTGTAGTACTGCACTAATATCAAAATGCTAAGATTAGGATCAAATAGGTCTTTTACGGGTTGTAATGCAGGCTAAAGGATGGGTAGGAACTATTTTAGCCAGAAATAGTGACTATCTTTCCTAAGCGTTTCAATCCATTATGTTTGCATATATATTTTTTTTTGCACCCATTTCACGTTACGCACCCCTATGATAGCCACCCTCAATTTAAGCTATTTGCTTTAGTTAAGGTACACAATGTCCACAAAGGACCAGGGCCAAAACAGGTTCATTGTAACATGTCTGGATTAAAATTTAGAACTTTTCCAACACTTTGCAACTCCCAACCACAACACTTTCACATACTAATAACTAGACTTTGGGCCTTAATCTCACCTTTTTCCTCTTATTTGTCAAACCCCTAACTCAAATTTTTATTTTACACTAAAGCGCTTCGGAGCATTTGGATCAAATTACGGTCTGAAAAAAAATGGATGAGGCTACATATGAGGCTAACAAAAGAACAAGCTAAAGGCTCAACAGGGCTAGCAAAGATGATGCATAAAGGTGGATAAAAAAAGGGTATAAACAATGGCTGTCAAAGAAATGCCTAAATCATTTCCTAAACTCACAATCTTTATTTCGCTTTGCACACACACCAGACAAGTTCTAGCATCAGTTGCAACAAGGAATATACAACAGCCTTACACACTCATGGCACATGGTCAACTTACTTAGGAGCATTATAGATTCTTGACCCAACACTTAAATGAATTCCAATGTAGCCAACAATCATAACCAGAGTTACAACTAGGGCCTAAGTGTTTTAAACGTAAAGATCCATCGCATACTCATGTTATAGTGCCATACGGTCCATAAGTAGCAATTTCATGCAGCCAACAACTAATTTTCTCTTAAGACAGTCGTCATCCATCCATCATTGAGAAACAAACGCCTACTTAAGAATAAAAATACCATATGCATAGAAACCAAACAAAAGGAAAACCAAACAAAACGAACTAACATAAGCACTAAACTAGGTACACAAAGAACAAAACAGAAAGTAACTAATAACCAATCTAGAAGCATTTCTAGTCCACCCCACACTTTCAAAGAAAACACTGTCCCCAGTGTAAATGCATAAACAAAAACCTGGTTAGTCGGACTCTTCCTCTACATTAGGGGCCATGCCCCCTGCATCAGAATCATCCTCAGAGTCTTCATCACCAGATTCGGCCTCCATAGAATCTAATAGTTTGTGGTCATCATCTGTTGGTACGTAATCATCTATCGGCTCTTCAAAATTTACCCCTACTGCACATATATCTCGAGCATGATCGTTAAGAGGGTAGTCATGATCTAGTTGTCGAAGCTCTGCATTATTGGGCACACGACCTCCACTCATCATGGTAAGCTTCGTTATGCCGTAAAGGTGACGGAAAAAACTCTCATCTCAAGCATGTCTTTCAGCAGTGGTAAGGTTGATGCCTTGACTAGTTTCTGGATCTTTCACTTTCGTGACATCCACCTTCTTTGGGTTTTGCGGCAACATATGGTCCGCTGGCTCCTCTTCAATGCGCCCTTTCCTTAGAATGGCAGTCAACAAGTTGTCGAAACTGAAGTGTGTCCTGCTGTGCACCATTACTTTGCGCATCGAAGCACATATAACTGCACCAATGTTGATAGAAATATCCAAAATTAGAGAAAATACCAAGCAGACCTGATCACGCAAAACCTTATTGAATTGCATCCTAGGAATCAAATAGGAATTTACTATCCTTAACCATATGTGAGCTTCTTTGTTTAAACATGCATATGGGTAAGTGTTGTGTTGACCATTATCCTTATGATGAGTCCACCAGGCCATGGGCTTTGATCCACACAGCGTATGTCTGATGGCTCTGTAAGGAGGTTTGCTGTAGAGTTCCCTGAGGCTTGAGTGATCCACACTTGGAGTACCCAAGAAAGAGTTGAAGAAATCAGCATTCAATTACAAGACCTGCCCTCGAATTTTTACTTTATTTCCACCAGTCTTTGGGGACCAATTGGCATAAAACTCCCGAGTCAAACCAAGATTACACTCGCCCATGTCTCGAAAGATGAAGTCAAGTTTCATTGCCATAATCTTCGCCAGAACGCCGTTTTGCCCGTTTGTCCACCCAAATGGCCACAAAAAATTAAACGGACCATACTGGGATAATCACCAACCTCCCCGACATGCCCTGGCCAATTTTTGGCCCATAGCACGCCCGGACCCCAAGCCCACCCACGAAACTGTGAGCTATAGCATACCGATTTGGATCAAAAATGCCCCGTTCGCACTGTTTTGCCCATTTGTCCATCCAAATGGCCACAAAAAATTAAACGGACTACACTGGGATGATCCCCAACCTCCCTGGCACGCCCCGATCGATTTTCGAGCCACAGCACGCCCAGACCCCGGGCCTACCCCCAAAACTATTGGCTATATAACACCGATTTAGCTCGAAAATGCCCCGTTCATGCCGTTTTACAAATTTGTCCACCCAAATGGCCATAAAAAGTTAAATGGACCACACTGGGACGTTCCCTAACCTCCCTAGCATGCCCCGGTAGATTTTTGGCCCATCGCATGCCCAGACCCCGGGCCCACCCCCAAAATCATAGGCTATAGTATAATGTTTTGGATCAAAAATGCCCCGTTCGCGCCGTTTCGCCCATTTTTCCACCCAAATGGCCACGTAAAATTGAAAGGACCATACTGGGATGATCCCCAACCTCCCTGTCATGCCTCGATTGATTTTTGGCCCATAACACACCTGGACCCCGGGCCCACCCCTAAAACCGTGTTCTATAGCACACCGATTTAGACCAAAAACGTCCCATTCGCGCCGTTTTGCCGTTTGTCCACCCAAATGGCCACAAAAAATTAAAAGAACCATATTACGATGATCCCTAAACTCCCTTGCAAGCCTCGATCGATTTTGGGCCCACAACACGCCCCGACCCAGGCCTACCCCTGAAACCATGGGCTATTGCTCACCAATTTGGCCCAAAAATGCCCCACTCATGCCGTTTTACCCGTATGTCCACCCAAATAGCCATGAAAAAATAAACGGACCACACTGGAATGATCCCCAACCTCCCTGGCACTCCCCGATCGATTTTCAGTTCATAACACGCCTGGACCCGTGCCCACTATCAAAACTGTGGGATATAGCACACCGATTTGGCCCGAAAATACTCTGTTAACACTGTTTCATTCGTTTGTCCATCCAAATGGCCACGAAAAATTAAACAGACCACACTAGGACGATCCCAAACCTCCCTAGCGAACCCCGATTGATTTTTGGCCGATAGCATTCCCGGACACCAAGCCCACTCCTAAAACGTTGAGCTATTGCACACCGATTTAGCCCAAAAATGCCCCGTTCGCGTTGTTTCTCCAGTTTGTGCACCCGAATGGCCACGAAAAATTAAACGTACTACACTGGGATGATCCCCAACCTCCCTGGCATGCCCCGGTTAATTTTTGGCCTACAACACGCCCGGACCTTTGGTCCAACCCCGAAACTGTGGGCTATAGCACATCGATTTAGCCTGAAAATGCCCATTCCCGCTGTTTCACCCGTTTGTTCACCCAAATGGCCACAAATAATTAAACGGTCCACACAGGGACGATCCCCAACCTCCCTGGTATGCCCCGGTCAATTTTTGGCCCACAACACGCCTGCACCCCGGGCCCACCCCCGAAATTGTAGGTTATAGTACACTGATTTGGCCCGAAAATTCCTCATTCGCGCCGTTTCGCCTGTTTGTCCACCCAAATAGCCACAAAAAATTAAACGGACCACACTGGGATGATCCCCAACCTACTCGACACACCCCAGTTAATTTTTGGCTCACAGCATGCCTGAACCCGGGCCCACTGATGTTTGGCATATTTATACGTCTAAGCACCATAACTTACCCATGTTTTAGCTAAGTTTTGAGGATAAAATACATAATTCTTGCACTTTTAGTCTATTTTTAGTTAAGTGAGCTGACCTATGTAATTAGCATGCTTTTCAGGTACTAATGAGGAAGATTACGACACTTTGGGGACCTGTGGATAGCAGAGGAAACTTCACATAAAAGGAAAGCAGCTTTTGGATTGAATGTGATATATAGAAACTTTTTCCCAGGAAATCTCAATATTTTTAAATAGTTGAGGACTCAGTAGCAATTTATTAGAGAAGGATGTTATTAAAAGCTTGATGGCTGAATTTTTAGGGATTATTGATTATTCTGTATTATTTTTGAAAAATGAAGAAAAACGGCTTAGCTGAGGGTGAGAGAAGAGAAAAAACGTTTTTCCTCTTGATTTCTCTATTGTGTGGACACAAAGATCATCCTCTAGTTTTGGGTATGATGAACGTTCTTATGGTTATTTTCTTTTAGTTCATGAGTAGCTAAGCTTATTTGTTAGAGTTATGGAAACCTTGTAGTATACTCTCTATTGCTATCGGTTTTTGAATTTATGATGTGTTGATCCACTTATATCATTGCTCTCTTTTTTATAATTGAATTCTATTGGTTACAAACATAGGGAATGTTCCATTATAGCAATAACTTGTTCGATAGAAAAGTTAATGTTTGGAAAAAAGTGTAGTGACAAGAAAATAGGGTTTCCAACCTCTATTTTACACGTTAATTCCTTAATAGGATTGATGACTTGGAGAGTTTGTATGATTGGTTGTACACTTTGAATTCGAGAAAACTAAAGTGAAGTAATCCTTGATGGTTGAGAAACACTTGGATTTAGAATTCGAATACATCTCTCTATAAGTGCATGCATGTATAAATCCTTAATACTCATAGTTAATAGAAAAGTTAAAGCTACAAGGTGGACATAACCCTAACTTTTCTTTCTCTGTAATAAAATACTATTACACATATCATCTCATTGTTACACTGATAATATTATTGTGCACTTAAACTGAAACCCCCCTTTACTTTGGAACCTTCGATCAACAGTCTAATAATAATCGCAATACTTAGTGATCATAGTATTCCTTGTGGGATTCGACACCCAACCCAGTTGGGTTCTATATTTGACAGCGACCACTTGCACTTTCTAACGAGAGTTGTAATTTGGGCGTATCAAATTTTGGCATCGTTGCCGGGGAATACGATTGTCAACTAAGTTTGTGATAGTTAATAGACCCTTTGGTCAAAGATTCTCAACTTTTACTTTTTTTTTTGTTGTTTTTGTTTTGTTCAGGTTGAGTGAATTGCATGCCAAATACGCGGAGATCGGGTCAACCATTATTACCTATAAATCCTGAACCACATCTCAGTGGCAGAATGGATGCGCAATGAGACCCTGAAAGGATAGCTGCTCAATAGAAGCATGCTAGATTAGCTGCATTGGCAGTTGCACAAGTAAATCAACAGAATGTTGATAACCCAAGTTGGGTACCAAATCTTGATGATGAGGACATGGGTGATGATGATTTATTAAATCCAAGGCGTGCAGATGATGTGGCTGCACCAGTGAACAGGAATGTCAACAGAGATCGTCAAGCTAGGATGATACCCGAACGCCGAGCTGTGCAAGTTGCTTTTGATGATGATGATGACGACTTGGATGGGGCTGGTGCCACAGGGGCTATTATTCCTCCGCCTTTGGCACCCGAAGCCAAGTTCAATATCACTAGCACTATGATCCAGCTATTACAACTCACAGGGCTATTTGGTGGACTTGTAGGCGACGATCCGAATATGCATCTAATTAATTTTATCTCAACATGCAAATTGTTTGACAATCCAAGGGTTGGACAGAATGCGATTCGACTGGGCTTATTTCCATTGTCTCTATGTGGAGAGGTAACTCTATGGTTAAACGGGCTAACTCCCGACTCTATTACCAGTTGGAGACAACTGAAAGACGCTTTCCTAGAAAGATTCTTTCCACCGTCCAAGAGGGAACAATTGAGAGATGAGATAAGAAATTTCAGACATCTTCCAATTAAAGCTCTCCACGAGACGTGGGAGAGGTTCAATAAAAAGCTTATGTGGTGCCCAAATCATCAGATGACCAATGTCCACTTAATGGAGATATTATATAGGGCTTTGAACTCGGTGACTAAGCCAATGGTAGATAATGCTGCGGGTGGGTCATTCATGGACCTTACTTTTATTGAGGCATGTGACATATTGGATCGTATGACAAAGCAGAGTAGAGCTTGGCATACCAAGGATTCTGAGGTAGCAAGCTCTACTGTATCTATTGGCATGACGGGAGAACAGAGGTGAAGAGAAGAGGAACGTGACCAGGATATGGCTCATATGAAAACAAAGATGGACCTTCTTACTAAGAATTTATTATTAGGGAAGACAGAAAAGGTCAAAGCTGTGGTATCACAAGGAAGAGCTGACTCTGATTCTGAGGAGAAAACAAATTACTTGAATAATCAGGGGGGTTTCCGGGGCAGTGGCCAAGGAAACCAAGGTTGGAACTATTATGAAAAATCCAGATACAAGGACCGAGACTAAGGGAATTGGAAGAATAAAAATGACACGAGAGGTTTGTATGCCCCTCCTGGAAATCGTGAAGTTGTTGTACCTAGCTCTGGGAAGATGTCCATGAAGGACATGATGGCCAAGCTGTTGAAAGGAGTGGAGGCAACCAACACGGGAGTAGCTGAGGTAAAAAATGATTTTTCCTCAATGAATCAACTGGTTGATTCATATTTCACTTCAATAAAATAGTTAGAACAGCAAATGAGTCAACTATCGGTGGCATTCAATCAAATAAAAGATGGCACTTTACCAAGTGACACTGTTCAAAATCCAAGGAAAGATGGATCATGTTTGGCTTTTACTACCAGGAGTGGTAAGGTGTTGGAAAATCCATCCAAGGGCAAGTTTGTGGTTGATACTATGGAGGACAATGTTGTTGAAGCAGATTGTGATAATTCTGTAGAAGTTGAAAATCAGGATGAGGTCATTCATGATACTACACCTAGCTGTCAGCAGTCTGAAAAGATTGATAATGGGAAGAACAATGAAAAGGAAGTGGTTGAGAAAACTCTTCCAAATCCACCACCGCATTTTCCTCAGAGACTAAAGAAGAAGGTTGATGACACTAGGTTCAGTAAATTCATGACCATACTGAAGCAACTGACTATAAATGTGCCTTTGGTGGAGGCACTGGAGCAAATGCCAGGGTACGCCAAATTCATGAAGGACCTTTTGATAAAGAAAAGGGCAGCGAGCTATGAACCGGCAGATAATTTCCATCATTGCAGTATGATTTCCACGAGGTCTTTGGTACAGAAGAAGGTAGATCCGGGTGCTTTCACTATTCCTTGCACGGTTGGATCTTTAGATTTTGCTAAGGCTTTGTGTGATTTAGGGGCTAGCATTAATTTGATGCCACTAGCCATATATAAACAGTTGGGGTTGGGGGATCCTACACCAACCAACATGCGGCTTGTAATGGCTGATATGTCGGTAAAATGACCAGTTGGTATTCTGTATGATGTATTAGTGAAGGTTGCTACCTTCATTTTTCCTGCAGATTTTGTTATTTTAGATTACGAGGTGCCCATAATCTTTGGTCGACCTTTTCTCACAATCGGAAGTGTGCTTACTGATTTGCGAGCAAATGAACTTTTATTTTGGATGAATGACGAAGTGGTACATTTTGATGTATGCAAATCAATGAAGCAGCCCAAGGATATGAATGTGTTCTCTATAGTTGATGTTTATTATGAGGATGAGCAGGAATTATCTTTAGAGAAGCAGCTTATTGTTGAGCCATTGGCTGTTGTGCTTATGAACTTTGATCGTGAGGATGTTAAGGAGTACGAAGAAACTGTCTGTGCTTTGACAGGAATGGGGTCATATTCTTATTCCCCCAAGAAGCTGGACCTTGACCTTAAGAATCGACCTTCACCACCGTCGAAGCCATCCATTGAAGAGCCACCGGTGTTAGAAATGAAAGAGCTACCCATTCATCTGAGGTATGTGTTTTTGGGTAGTGGAAATACACTGCCGGTTATTATTGCTGCTGATTTAGGTGAATAACCGGTAGAGGCTCTCATCTCTGTTCTTAAGAGATACAAGAGAGATATTGGTTGGACTATTGCAAATATCATTGGTATCCCTCCTGGCATATGTATGCACAAGAATTAGCTAGAGAAAGATTGGGCACCCACTATTGAGCATCAGCGTCTTCTGAATCCACCTATGCAAGAGGTGGTGAAAAAAGAAATCATCAAGTGGATAAATGCAGGGGTGGTGTACCCAATCTCAGACAGTAAATGGGTGAGTCCTATACAATGTGTGCCCAAAAAAGAGGGCATGACAGTAGTAGCGAACGAGAAGAACGAGCTAATTCCACTCAGGCCTGTCACAAAGTGAAGGGTGTGTATGGATTATCGAAAGCTAAACTCATGGACGTTAAAGGACCACTTCCCAATGTCATTCATGGATCAAATGCTTGACCGATTGGTAGGAAAGGGATGGTACTATTTCTTGGATGGTTATTTCGGATATAACCAGTTTTGCATTGCTCCTGAAGATCAGGAGAAGACCACTTTTACATGCCCATATGGTACTTTTGCATTCAAACGAATGCCATTTGGGCTATGTAATGCACCTGCCACTTTTCAATGGTGCATGATGTCCATTTTCTCCGATATGGTTGAAGACACCTTGGAGGTGTTTATGGATGACTTTTCGGTTGTAGGTGAGTCATTTGAGTCATGCTTGGAAAATCTGAGTATGGCTTTGCAGTGATGTGTGGAATTCAATAATGTGATAAATTGGGAAAAGTGCCATTTTATGGTTAAGAAAGGCATTGTTCTCGGGCATAAAATCTCTGAAAAAGGAATTGAAGTTGATCGAGCCAAGATTGAAGTTATCGAGAGACTACCACCTCTAATTTCTGTGAAGGGGGTTCATAGTTTTCTCGGTCATGCTGGTTTTTATCGGAGGTTTATTAAAGACTTCTCCAAGAATGCAAACCCATTATGCAAACTTTTAGAGAAGGAGGCAAAGTTTTACTTTGGTGAAGATTGCTTGAAGGCATTTGAATGCCTCAAAGGGAAGCTAGTTGAAGCCCCTATTATTGTAGCACCCGATTGGTCTCTACCATTTGAAATTATGTGTGATGCAAGCGGTGTAGCCTTGGGTGTTGTACTTGGTCAGAAAAGAGAAAATCTCTTTCATCCAATCTACTATGCGAGCAAGGCCTTGAATGGAGCATAGAAGAACTATACCATCACTGAACAGGAGCTTCTTGCGGTTGTTTATGCTTTCGAGAAGTTTCGTGCTTACTTGTTGGGAACCAAGGTAGTGGTTCATACAGATCATGCGGTTCTGAGATATCTAATGGCAAAGAAGGATGCCAAGCCAAGGCTAATTAGGTGGGTGCTACTGTTTCAAGAATTCGATTTTGAGGTAAAGGATAGAAAAGGTTGTGAAAACCAAGTAGCTGATCATCTATCTAGACTTGAGAGTGAGCACACAGTACAGACCAACCTTGATATTGATGATGCATTCCCCGACGAAGAGATTCTAGCAACTGTGGTGGAAAACTTACCGTAGTATACAAATTTTGCTAACTACATGGTAAGCGAAGTGATTCCTGAGAATCTCTCCTTTCATCAAAAGAAAAAGTTCATGCATGATGTGAAGCATTACTTCTGGGATGAGCCGTATCTTTTCCGACAATGTGCTGATGTTATTATTAGGCGGTGCATCCCAAAAGTAGAGGTGTCTAGCATACTGGAAGCAAGCCATGTTTCCCAAGTTGGAGGTCACCATGTAGGTGAACGGACGTCCAAGAAAGTACTACAAAGTGGCTACTATTGGCCTTCATTATTCATGGATACTTTCGTAAGAAGATGTGATCAGTGCCAGCGGAAACGTTCTATCTCAAAGCACCATGAGATGCCCATGTCCAAAATTCTTGAAGTAGAGTTATTCGATGTCTGGGGTATTGACTTCATGGGCTAATTTGTGAGCTCATTTGGGATGAAATATATCTTAGTTGTTGTGGATTACGTATCCAAATGGGTCGAAGCAGTCGCTCTAGCTGATATAAAGGTAAGAGTGTTGTGGCGTTCTTAAAGAGAAATATCTTCTCTCATTTTGGGGTACCTCATACCATCATAAGCGATGGAGGATCACATTTCTACAACAAGTTGTTCAGAGCCGTATTGACAAAGTATGGGGTTAAGCAACATAAGGTAGCTACACCGTACCACCCACAAACTAGTGGGCTGGTGGAGGTATCAAACCGAGAAATCAAGATGATCCTTGCTAAGACTGTGAATGCCAGCAGGAAAGATTGGTCCAGGAAGCTGGATGATGCCTTATGGGCATATAGGACCGCGTTCAAGACACCAATTGGCATGTCACCATACCAACTAGTTTATGGCAAGGCTTGTCACTTGCCAATTGAGCTAGAACATAAAATAATATGGGCACTGAAGTAGCTTAACCTGAACTGGGATGATGCAATAAATATGAGATTGGGACAACTGAGCGAGATGGATGAATTCCGTCTCAATGCATATGAAAGAGCAGATCTTTACAAGGAAAGGATGAAAAAGTACCATGATCGGAGGATTATCCAATGAAACTTTTAGAAAGGCGATTTGGTACTTCTTTTCAACTCCAGATGAAGTTGTTTCCAGGTAAGTTGAAGTCTAAATGGTCTGGTCCATTCAGAATCAGCCAAGTCTACTCATCTGGAGTAGCGGAGTTAGAAAATGATGATGGTAGTGTCTTTAAGGTGAATGGCCAAAGAGTGAAGCTATATATCGGTCCAACCAACTCGATAAAATGTATAGCCACCATATATCTCGATGAAGTCTGAGTAATCGAGATAACTGTGTCATGCCGCGATAATAAATCAAGCACTACATGGGAGGCAACCCATGGTTTTACTAGGATTTTGTTTTTGGTAAATGAAAATTCAAAAAGAAGAGTCAAGCCACGACTGAAACTAAGGCGCTTGGGTGGAGGAAACCCATCCCTCTAATCATCTTGTTTGTTTGTTCTAAATAAGTGTAGGTACTACAGGCATTAAGGAGACACTTAGCATTAAATTTGGTGAGAAAATCAACTACATCAAGGGTGGTAAGTCTATTAATGACGTACACATTTCTGAGTGTAGCATTCGAATTCACTTGAAAATTAGGAAAGAAGGCATGTAGCAACTGGTATGGGTGCATTGCAACTTCAAGGCAGCACAGAAGGGCATATAGGCACCGCCTATGTCAACATGGGTAATAGCTTAGGCGCCGCTTATGCCATTGCCTATGCTCACTGCCTCACTTAGGCAATAGGTTAGGCACCGCCTATGTCAACATATGCGATAGGTTAGGCGTCACCTATGTCAACATAGGCGATACGGTAGGCACCGCCTATGCCATTGCCTATGCTCACTGCCTCACTTAGGCGATAGGTTAGGCGCCGCCTATGTCAACATAGGCGATAGGTTAGATGCCGCCTACTTATTCTTAGGCGATTCCATGGGCGCCGCCTATCAGTGTAGGTTTTGCCTAATAACCCATTTTTGAATGGATCAAACCGACCCATGTCTCATCTTTTAAATATATCCTCTACTCTTAAATCCCACTCAATTTTTCTTTGACCTAAGCGTCGCCCAAACAACTTTTCCGTCTCCAAGCCTTCTCTTTTCTCATCTAATATTGCAGGCTCACCTTCACGGTTCATCAAGCATTTATCATCAAGTAACATGGCTCCAAAAGGACGACAGGGAAAAGAGAAAGCATTCACCTCACAAAAAGGTCAAAAAAGGGAAAGAAATGACCAGGCTAATTTCTCCTCTCTTCAAGTGCCTCGATGCACTTTTGGGATCAAATGGGTTCTGGAGAAGAAAGGGAAGGAATGGTACAGAAACAATAAAGTGAAGAAATATGTACATGTGGAGTTGATGCAGAAAGAAAGCTTAACAAAGAACTGCCCTCGCATTTTGGCAAAGATTATGGCACAAAAGCTTGACTTCATCTTCCGAGACATGGGTGAATGTAACCTTGATTTGACTCGAGATTTTTATGCCAACTGGTCCCCAAGGACTATGGGAAATGAAGTAAAGATTCGAGGGCAGGTCTTGCAATTGAATGTTGATTTCTTAAACTCTTTCCTGGGTACTCCAAGTGTGGATCAATCACCACTCAAGGAGCTCTACAACAAACCTCCCTACAGAGCCATCAGACATACGTTGTGTGGATCAAGGTCCATGACCCGGTGAACTCGTCATAAGGATAATGGTCGTCACAATACTTACCCATATGCTTGTTTGAACAGACAAGCTTGCATATGGTTAAGAATAGTCAATTCCTGCTTGATTTCTGGGACACAATACACTAAGGTCATGCGTGATCGAGTCTTCTTGGTATATGCTCTAATGACGATTGTTCCCATCAACATTGGTGTAGTTATACGAGCGTCCACCCAAATGGCCACGAAAAATTAAACGGACCACACTGGGATGGTCCCCAACCTCCCCGGTATGCCCCGGTCAATTTTCGGGCCACAGCACGCCCGAACCCTAAGCCCATCCCCGAAACCGTGTGCTATAGCACACCGAATTGGCCCGAAAATGACCCGTTCGTGTCGTTTCATCTATTTGCCCACCCAAATGGCCACGAAAAGTTAAACGGACCATACTGGGATGATCCCCAACCTCTTTGGCATACCCCAGTCAATTTTTGGCCTACTGCACGCCTGGACCAATGGCCCACCCCCAAAACTGTGAGATATAGCACATCAATTTGACCAAAAAATGCCCCGTTCATGCCCTTTCGCCCGTTTGTCCACCCAAATGGCCACGGAAAATTAAACGGACCACACTGGGACAATCCCCAATCTCCCTGAAACGCCTTGGTCAATTTTTGGCACACTGCACACCCAGGCCCACCCCTGAAACCGTGGAAAATAGCACACAAATTTGGCTTCAAAATGCCCCATTCGCGACTTTTCACCCGTTTGTCCACCCAAATGGCCACAAAAAATTAAACGAACCACACTAGTACGATCCACAACCTCACAGGAACGCCCCGATCAATTATTGGCCCAGAACACGCACGGACGCCTGGGTCCAACCTCAAAACCATAGACTATATAGCACACTGATTTGGCCCGTAAATGACCCATTCACGTTGTTTCGCCCGTTTGTCCACCCAAATGGCCACGAAAAATTAAACGGACCACACTGGGATGATCCCCAACCTCCCTGGCACACCCCGGTCAATTTTTGGCCCACAGTACGCTCGAACTCAGGGCCCGCCCCCAAAATCATGGGCTATAGCACACCGATTCAGCCTGAAAATGCCCCATTAGAACCATTTCGCCTGTTTGTCCACCCAAATAGCCCCAAAAAATTAAACGGACCACACTAGCATGACCCCAACCTCAATGGCACACCCCAGTTGATTTTCGGCCCACAACAAGCCTGGACCCCGGACTGACCCCTAAAATCGTAGGCTATAGCACACTGATTTAGCTCAAAAATGCATCGTTCGTACCGTTTCGCCTGTTTGTCCACCCAAATATCCACGAAAAATTAAACGGACCACACTGGGATGATCCCCGACCTCCCTGGCACGCCTCGGTCAATTTTCAGCCCACAGAATGCCCCAACCCCGGGTCCACCCCCAAAATCGTGGGCTATAGCACACCAATTTGGCCCAAAAATATCCCATTCGCGCCGTTTCGCCCGTTTGTCCACCCAAATAGAAACAAAAAATTAAACGGACCACACTGGGATGATCATCAACCTCCGTGGCACGCCTCAATAAATTTTTGGCCTATAATACGCCTGGACCTCGGGTCCACCCCCAAAATCGTGGGCTATAGCACATCAATTAGGCCCGAAAATGCCCCGTTCGCACTGTTTCACATATTTGTCAACCCAAATGGCTACGAAAAATTAAACGGGCTCAAATGATCCCCAACCTCCCTAGAATGCCCCGACTGATTTTCGGCCCACAGTACGCCCTGACCCCTGGCCCACCCCTAAAACTGTAGGCTATAGAACACTGATTTGGATTGAAAATGCCCCGTTCATGACGTTTTGCCCGTTTGTACACCCAAATAGCCACAAAAAAATAAACGGACCACACTGGGATGATACCCAACCTTCCTAGCATGCCTCAGTTGATTTTTGGCCCACAACACCCCAGGACCCCGGGCCCACCCCCAAAATCGTAGGATATATACCACACCAATTTGGCCCAAAAATACCCCGCTCGTGCTGTTTTACCCGTTTGTCCACCAAAATGGCCACGAAAAATTAAACAGACCACACTGGGAAGATCCCCAGTGTCCCTGGAAGGCCCCGGTCAATTTTTGGCACAAAGCACGCCCGAACCCCGATCCCTCCCCAAAAATCGCGGTTAATAGCACACCAATTTGGCTCGAAAATGCCCCGTTCACCCCGTTTCGCCCGTTTGTCCACCCAAATGGCCACAAAAAATTAAACAGACCACACTGGGACGATCCCCAACCTCCTTGGCATGCCCCGGTCAATTTTCGGCACACAGCACACCCGAACCCCAATCGCACCCCCAAAATCATGGTCAATAGCACACCAATTTGGCCCAAAAATGCCCCGTTCACGCTGTTTCGCTCGTTTGTCCACCCAAATGGCCAAGAAAAATTAAACGGACCATACTGGGATGATAGTCAACCTTCCTGGCACAACCCGGTCAATTTTCGGCCCACAACACGTTCGAACCCTGGGCCCACCCCCAAACCGTGGGCGATAGCACACCGATTTATCCAAAAAATGCCCCGCTCGCGCCGTTTGTCCCGTTTATCCACCCAAATGGCCACGAAAAATTAAAGAGACCATACTGGGATGATCCCCAACCTCCCTGGCATGCCCCGATCAATTTTTGGACCACAGCACGTCGTACCATGGGCCCACCCGAAAAACCGTGGGCGATAGCACATTAATTTGTCCAAAAAATGCACCGTTCGCGCTGTTTCGCCCGTTTTTCCGCCCAAATGGCCACAAAAAATTAAACCAACCATACTAAGAGGATCTCCAACCTCCTTATCACGTCCCGGTCAATTTTTGGTCCAAACTATACCCGGACCCTGGTCCCACCACCAAAACCATAGGCTATAGCACACCGATTTGGCCCGAAAGGGTCTCGTTCGCGTCGTTTCGCCTGTTTCTCCACCCAAATAGCCACGAAAAAATAAATGGACCATACTCGGAGGATCCCGAACCTCCCTGGCATGCCCCGGCAAATTTTTGGCCCCCAGCGCGCCTTGATACTGGGCCAACCCCTAAAACCGTAAGCTATAGCACACTGATTTGGCTCAAAAATGCCTCGTTCGTGCCGTTTTGCCCGTTTGTCCACCCAAATGGCCACAAAAAATTAAACGGACCACACTGGGATAATCCTAACCTCCCTGGCACACCTCGATCGATTTTTGGGCCACAGCACCCCTGGACCCAGGGCCCACCCTCAAAATCGTAGGCTATAGCACACTGATTTGGCTCGAAAATGACCCGTTCACGCTGTTTCGCCCATTTGTCCACCCAAATGACCACGAAAAATTAAACGGACCACACTGGGATGATTGTCAACCTTCCTGGCATGTCTCGATTGATTTTCGACCCACAGCATGCCCGGACCCTGGGCCCACCCCTAAACCGTGGGTGATAGCACACCAATTTTTCCCAAAAATTCCCCTTTCGCGCCGTTTCGAATGTTTGCCCACCCAAATTGACACAAAAAATTAAATGGACCACACTGGCATGATACCCAACCTCCCTAGCATGCCTTGGTCGATTTTTAGCCCACAACACCCAGGACCCTGGTCCCACCCCCGAAATCGTAGGCTATAGCACACCGATTTGGCCCAAAAATGCCCCACTCGAGCCGTTTCACTCGTTTGTCTTCCAAAATGGCCACAAAAAATTAAACGGACCACACTGGGAAGATCCCTAACCTCCCTGGAAGGCCCCTGTCAATTTTTGGCACAAAGCATGCCCGAACACCGAGCCCCCCCCGAAATCGTGGGCAATAGCACACCAATTTGGCCCGAAAATGCCCCGTTCACCCCGTTTTGCCCGTTTGTCTACCCAAATGGCCACAAAAAATTAAACAAACTACACTGGGACGATCCCCAACCTCCCTGACATGCCCCGACCAATTTTTGGCACACAACACACCCGAACCCTGAGCCCACCCCCAAAATTGTGGGCAATAGCACACTGATTTGGCCCGAAAATGCCCCGTTCACGCCGTTTTGCCCGTTTGTCCACCCAAATGGCCAAGAAAAATTAAACGGACTATACTGGGATAATATTCAACCTTCCTGGCACGTCCCGGATAATTTTTGGCCCACAGCACGCCCGAACCCTGGGCCCACCCCGAAACCGTGGGTGATAGCACACCGATTTGTCCGAAAAATGCCCCATTCGCGCCGTTTAGCCTAGTTGTCCACCCAAATGGCCACGAAAAATTATTCAGACCATACTGGGATGATCCCCAACCTCCCTGAAACGACCCGATCAATTTTTGGCCCACAGCACACCGAACCCCGGGCCCACCCCCAAAACCGTGAGAAATAGCACACCAACTTGGCCCCAAAATACCTCGTTCGTGATGTTTTACTTATTTGTCCACCCAAATGGCCTCAAAAAATTAAACGGACCATACTAGGATGATCCTCAACCCCGCTGGCATGCCCCGATCGATTTTCATCCCACAACACGCTCGAACCCTGTGCCCACCTCCAAAACCGTGGGCAATAGATCACTGATTTGGCCTAAAAATTCCCTGTTCGCTCCGTTTTGCCCGTTTGTCCATACAAATGGCCACAAAAATTTAAATGGACCACACTGAGATGATCCCCAACCTCCCTGACATGCCTCGATTGATTTTCGGCCAAGAGCACACCCGGACCTCAGTCCCACCCCCAAACCTGTGGGCTATAGCACACTAATTTGGCCAGAACATGCCCCATTCGTGTCGTTTTGCCCGTTTGTCCACCCAAATGGCAATGAAAAATTAAACGGACCACACTAAGACAATCGTCAACCTTCCTGGCACGTCCCGATCGATTTTTGGCCCGCAGCACACCCGGACCCCAGGACCACCCCCAAAACCGTGGGCTATCGCACACCGATTTGGCCTGAAAATGCCCCATTTGCGCTGTTTTGCCCGTTTGTCCACCCAAATAGCCATGAAAAATTAAATGGTCCACACTGGAACGATTCCCAACTTCTCTGGAGAGTCCCGATCAATTTTTGGCCCACAGCACGCCCGAACCCTGATCCCACCCCTAAAACCGTTGGTGATAGCACATCGATTTGTCCAAAAAATTATTCGTTTGTGCCGTTTCGCCCGTTTATCCGCCCAAATGGCCACAAAAAATTAAACCGACCATACTAGGAGGATCTTCAACCTCCCTGGCACGTTTCGGTCAATTTTTGGTCCAAACTATACCCAGACCCTGGTCCCACCACCAAAACCGTAGGCTATTGCACACCGATTTGGCCCGAAAAGGTCTCGGTTCATGCTGTTTCGCCTGTTTCTCCACCCAAATAGCCACGAAAAAATAAATAAACCACACTCGGAGGATCCCCAACCTCCCTGGCATGCCTCGACAGATTTTTGACCCACAGCATACCCTGATCCCTGGTCAACCCCTAAAATCGGAAGCTATAGCACACTGATTTGGCTAAAAAATGCCCCGTTCGTGCCGTTTTGCCCGTTTGTCCACCCAAATGGCCACAAAAAATTAAACGGACCACACTGGGATGATCCCCAAACTCCCTGACATGCATCGGCCGATTTACGGCCCACAGCACCACTGCACCCCGAGACCACCCCTGAAATCGTAGGCTATAGCACACTGATTTGACCCAAAAATGCCTCATTCGTGCAGTTTCGCCCGTTTGTCCACCAAAATGGCCACGAAATATTAAACAGACCATATTGGGACGATCCCCAACCTCCCTGGCAAGCCCCGATCAATTTTCGGCACACAGCACGCCCGAACCCCAAGCCCACTGATAACGCCCAAACTACAGCTCTCGTGAGAAAGTGTAAGCGGTCGATGTCAAATATAGAACCCAACTGGGTTGGGTGTCGAATCCCACAGGGAATACTTGGTCACTAAGTGTTGCAATTATTAGTAGACTGTTGGTCGAAAATTCCACGAAAAGGGGGGATTTGATTATGGAGTGAATTAATAATATCAAAGTAATGAATGAGATGATTTGTTTAGTAAGATTTAATCACAGAGATTTATAAGTTAGGGTTATGCCCACCTTATGAGTTCTACGTATCTATTAACTATAAGTAATGCGGAATTTAGACATGCATGCACTTATAGAGATTCGTATTCTAATGGTAAATCCTAGTGTTTCTCAACCATCAAGGATTATTTCACTTTAACTCTCTCGAGCCTAAAGTGTATAACTAATGGTACGAACTCTCCAAGAAATTAATCCGGTTAAGGCATTAACGTGTAAATAGGGGTTGGTAGCCCTATTTCTTTGTCACACTCTCTTTTCCAAACATGTAACTTTTCTCTCGAACAAGTTAATGCTATAATGGCATGTTCTCTATGTTTGCAACCATGAGAATTAAATTAAAACGAAGAGAGTAATGATATAAGTAGCATACACATCAAGAATTCACAAACTCATAGTAATAGATAGTATCTCACAAGGTTTTCATAACCTTAACAGAGAAGTTTAGCTACTCATGATTACAACGGAAATCACAATAGACATAATCATCATACCACAACCTAGAATAAACTTGGCGATGGGGATGGATTGGCGTCAATAAGACAATGTCGTTCTCTTCCTATCCGTTGCTCACAAGAGCCGTGTTTTCTGTTCTAAAACCTCTTACAAAAAACGAAATTGAATAATGAGTGAATGATAATGCTGCTGAAAAATTCAGCAATAAGGTTTTTATAGTATCCTTCTCTAACTAAGTTGCTACTGCATCCTTAAGTCTTTAAAAATACTGGGTTTGCCCGGGAAAAAGTTCACATGCATCACTTTCAATCCAAAAGCTGCCTTCCCTCTAATGTGAAGTTTTCCTTTGCTGCTCATAAGTCCATAAAGTGCTGAAATCTTCATCATTAATACCTGGAAAACATGCTAATCACGTAGGTCAGCTCATTTAAAGGAAAATAGACTAAAAGTCCAGGAATTATATATTTTGTCCTCAAAACTTAGCTAAAATATGGTTAAATTATGGTTCTTAAGCGTGTAAATACGCCCAGCATCACCACCCCACACTTAAAGCTTTGTTCGTCCTCAAACAAAATATAGCATCCATGCAAATACCTAACTAGAATTTCACAATAGCAACACCTAACTAGAATTTCACAATAACAACACAAAATTTATCCTCAAGACATGCACGGCAATTATTCACAAAGAGTAGGTTTCTTGATCACTACTAGAAACAATTCAACCTCCAACCTAGACTCGTGAGGATGGTTAATTTGTATCCACAAGTTAAGTCACAAAGAATCATATAACACTACCCAACAATCATCAACCATGTGTGTCTCACACAAGATATCACCCATAATCACTCACAAGTTTTGCATTTTTCGAAACATGGGTACAAGATTCTCCTTGCTCTCACTCTCACAAAGAATTCTTATGTTGCAACGGATGACCATAGGCTTGCCCTTAGTGTAATGCTCTACTAATATCAGAATGCTAAGCTTAGGATCAAATAGGTCTTTACAGGTTGTAATGTAGGCTAAGGGACAGGTAGGACTATTTTGGACAGAAATAGTGACTATTTTCCCTAAGCTCTTTAATACATCACATTATGCCATTAACACTCTCTTTTAAACAACCCTTCTACCTTTCTTTTCATCTAACACCCCTTTTCACCTATTTTGTTATTCAATTATAAACACAAAGATGAGAATATACAACTTATTTTTTATTTTTCTATTTCTTTTTTTTTTTATAAAACACCTCTATGATAGCCACTCTTATTCATAACAATTTCAAGTACCAATACACTCTGAGGCATCACTCTCACCCACTTTCCTCTTATTTTGTCACATGACTCTACAATTTAAAGCGCTTAGGAATTTGGATCAAATTATGGTCTTAAAAAAAAATGGATTAGGCTACATATGAGGTTGTCAAAGAAAATAGCTAAAGGCTCAAAGGGGGTTAACTAGGATAATGTCCACGGGTAGGTAAAAAGAAGGTAAACAATCACAGGCTGCCAAAGAAATGCCTAAATCATATCCTAAACTCACACTCTTTATTTCGCTTTACACACACACCAGGCAAGTTCTAGCATCAGTCACAACACAGAATATACTATAACCTCACACACACAAGGCACATGGTCAACTTTATTGGGAGCAGTATAGACTCTTGACCCAACAGATGAATGAATTAAACCACACACTTATCACACAATGAGTCACACTTAGAGCCTAAACATCTCAATAGTAATGATTTTGGCACAAACTCGTCATAATACCATGCCGCCTATGAGAACAATTTCATGCAAAATCTAAAAAATCTAAAATTAAACTAACTAATTACGACTAATTAAAACAAACAAGAACTAGAATAAATGTAGGCAAAGAAGTACAAGAAGCATACAAATACCAGCACCCCACACTTAGACGGGACACACTGCCCTCAGTGAAAAATAAATAAGGAAAACCTGATTAGCCGGACTCCTCTTCTATGTCTGGGGTCATACCCCCTGCGTCGGAATCATCATCAGAGTCGTCATCCTCAGAGGTTCCTCAAAATGTACCCCACTTGATCCCAAGAGTGCGTCGAGGTATTTGTAGAGAGGAGGACTCAGTTTTCTCCTTTCTTGACCTTTTCTGTCCTTTCTGTGAGGTGGACGCTTTTTCTTTTCCTTATCGTCCTTTTGGGGCCATTCTACCTGAGATTAAAATAGAGTCATGTTAGCTTCATCTCGGAAGATTCAATCGAAAAACAAACAGTGGTGGCACCACCCCACACTTAATTTGTTGGCACAGACTAATTAAGTGAGTGATGTCGATTACTCAAACTTCATCGACATACATTTAGGCGATATGTTCCAACAACATGTTTAGCACAGTCATATTCTCATGTAATCTTTACTATCCTTTCCAACGTTATTCCATTGGGCATATACTTTTATGTTTGGATTAACGCACTTTTTGAACAAGACTACCACATAGAGATCGTATCATGTTATTGCATAGGAATAATCACACCATTTTACGCTTATGGTCAATCATGATCGGTATCTCGATGAACGAGTCATTCAAACATTCAAGCTTTCAACTTTCAAGATTATGCATTAACTTTACCATTTCGATTCCGCAAAAAGATGACAGTTTATAACAATCAAATACAAGTCGGAACAAAGTCAAGAACACCCACACGTATTCTTTCACTCAACTAGATGTATCATAACAAACCAACCACATTCAAATCACCAACACCACTTCAAGATCTAACAAATCATTATAAACGTAGCATTTCAACAACTACAGAATATAAAAGAATGACTTACTTGGTGATGGATCCGGAAGATGAACTCACAAGACTAGATGAGCAAAAAGAAAAAATTTTGAGAGGATTTGGAAGCTTGGGCGGCGCCTATCTTGAGCAAACAATGAGATTTTGTTCTAAGATTGAGGGTCTATTTATAGACCAAGTCTAGGGTCGGGTTTGATCCATGAAAAAATGGGTTAGGATTCAAAAATAATAAGTAGGCGACGCCTAATGTTTTTCCTATGCTTAGCATAGGCGGCGCCTATGGTATTGCCTAGTTGGGCATAGGCGGCACCTATGCTATGGCCTAGTTGAAACAGTGAGCATAGGCAATGGCATAGGCGGCGCCTATGGTATTGCCTAGATTTGCATAGGCCTTGCCTTGTCCATTGCCTAGATTTATATAGGTCTTGCCTTGTCCATTTCCTAGATTTATATAGGCCTTGCCTTATCCATTTCCTAGTTGAGGCAGTGAACATAGGCAATGACATAGGCCTTGCATTGTCCATTGCCTAGATTTGTATAGGCCTTGCCTTGTCCATTGCCTAGCTTTGTATAGGCCTTGCCTTATCCATTGCCTAGTTGAGGCAGTGAGCATAGGCAATGACATAGGCCTTGCCTTGTTCGTTGCCTTGATTCGCAGAGGCAATGCCTAACCGATAGCCTTTGGTCCTTCATTCCTAAATTACCACCTTTAACATGGCTCACTTTTAAATCAAAATTTTGGGATTAATCCTCTCCTTTGTACATCTTGCACCTACACTTAATCAAAAACAACAAAAACGATTAGAAGGATGGGTTGCCTCCCATCAAGCGCCTTAGTTTTGGTCGTGGCTCGACTCTTCTTTTTTGGATTTTTATTTAACAAAAACAAACTCCTAGTAAAACAAAATGATTAAAAACGATGGGTTGCCTCCCATGTAGCGCTTGATTTATTGTCGCGGCACGACATACGACATAGTTGCCTCGATTACTCAGACTTCATCGAGATAGATGGTGGCTCTTTTTTTGAATAGATTCAGACGACGCTGATGCTTAATTGTAGGTACACAATCTTCTTCGAGATAAATCTTGTGCATACATATCCCAGGAGGGATACCAATTATATCATCAATAGTCCAACCAATGGCTCTCTTGTACCTCTTCAGAACAGAGATGAGAGCCTCTACTTGATGTTCACCTAAATCAGTCGTAACAATCACCGAAAGTGTAGTTCCACTTCCCAAGAATGCATACTTTAGATGACTAGGGAGCTCTTTCAATTCTAGCACTGGTGGCTCTGCAATGGAAGTCTTCGCTGTTGGTGACGGTCGATTCTTAAGATCAAGGTCCAGCTTCTTAGGAGCATGAGAATAGGACCTTATTCCTGTTAGAGCACAAACGGTTTCTTCATACTCTTCAACCTCCTCACGCTCAAAATTCAACAGCACAGCAGACAATGGCTCAACAGTAAGTTGTTTCTCTACAGATAATTCTTTCTCATCCTCATAATAAACATCAGCTACAGAGAACACATCCATATCTCTAGGTTGCTTCATTGATTTGCATACATCAAAACGGACCACTTCATCATTCAGCCGAAATAAAAGCTCATTAGCTCTTAAATCAATAAGCACACTTCCAGTTGTGAGGAAAGGGCATCCCAAGATTATGGGAGCTTCAGAATCCACCTCGCAATCCAAAATAACAAAGTCTGCAGGAAAAATGAATGTAGAAACCTTCACCAATACATCATATAAGATACCAACAAGTCGTTTTACCGACCTATTTGCCATCACAAGTCGTATATTGGTTGGTGTAGGATCGCCCAACCCCAACTTTCTATAAACGGATAACGGCATCAAATTGATGCTAGCCCCCAGATCACATAATGCCTTAGCAAAATTCATAGATCCAACCGTGCAAGGAATAGTGAAAGCACTAGGATCTGCCTTCTTCTGTACTAAAGACCTCGTGGTAATTGCACTGCAATGATAAACATCCTCTACCAACTCATAGCCTACTGCCTGCTTCTTTGTCAACAGGTCCTTCATGAATTTAGCATACCCAGGCATCTGCTCCAGCGCCTCCACCAAAGGAACATTAATAGTCAGCTGCTTCAACATGGTCATAAATTTACTGAACCTGGTGTCATCAGTTTTCTTCTTTAGTCTCTAAGGAAAAGGTGGTGGTGGAAGAGGAATCGTTTTCTCCACCACTTCCTTTTTATCTTGCTTCCGATTATCAACCTTTTCAGGAGTGTCATCAGCCTTCTTCTTCAGTCTCTGAGGAAAAGGTGGTGGTGGAAGGGGAATAGTTTTCTCATGAACGCTCTCATTCTGATTTTCAGCTTCTACAGAATCATCACAATCTGCATCAATAACATTCCCCTCTATATCATCAACCACCTGCTTGCCTTTGGATGGATTTTCCAACACTTTACCACTCCTGGTAGTAATAGCCATACATGATCCATCGTTCCTTGGGTTTTGCATAGTGTCGCTAGGTAAAGTGCCAGCCTTTCTTTGATTGAATGTCATTGAGAGTTGACTCAATTGTTGCTCCAGCTGTTTTATTGCAGTAGAATGTGAGTCAACCAATTAATTTATTGATGACAAATCATTCTTCACCTCAGTTACTCCCGTGTTGGTTGCCTCCACTCCTTTCAACAGCTTAGCCATCATATCTTCCATGGACATCTTCCCAGAGCCAGACGCCACAGCCTCACGATTTCCAGGAGGAACATACAAACCACTCCTGTCAGTCTTGTTCTTCCAACTACCTTGATCGCGGACCTTGTATCCAGATTTATCATAATAGTTCCGACCTTGGTTTCCTTGGGCATTGCCTCGGAAAACCCCCTAATTATTCAAGTAGTTCACTTCTTCCTCAAAGTCGGATTCATCTCTTCCCTGTGATACAACGGTCTTAACCTTTTCGGTCTTCCCTGATAATAAGTTCTTGGTAAGAAGATCCATCTGCATTTTCATGTGAGTCATATCCTGGTCATGTTTCTCTTGTCTTCGTCTCTGTTCTGCAGTCATGCCAATAGATATAGTAGAGCTTGCTACCTCAGAATCCCTGGTATGCCAAGCTCTACTCTGCTTTGTCATACGATCTAGCATATCACTTGCCTCAATAAAAGTAAGGTCCATGAATGACCCACCTGCAGCATTATCAACCACTGGCTTTGTCACCGAGTTCAAAGCCCTGTATAATATTTCCATCAAGTGGATATTGGTCATCTGATGGTTTGGGCACCGCATGAGCTTCTTCTTGAACCTTTCCCATGTTTCGTGGAGAGCTTCAGTTGGAAGCTGTCGAAAATTGCTGATCTCATCTCTTAATTGTGCCCTTTTGGATGGCGGAAAGAATCTTTCTAGGAAAGTGTCTTTCAATTGCCTCCAATTAGTAATAGAGTCAGGAGTCATCCCGTTCAACCATAGAGTTGCCTCTCTAGATAGAGACAATAGAAATAAGCGCAGCCGAATTGCATTCTGTCCAACTCCTGGATTGTCAAACGCCTTGCATGTTGAGATAAAATTAATCAGATGCATATTCGGATCATTGCCTGCAAGTCCACCAAATAATCCCTTCAGCTGCAATAGCTGAATCATGGTGCTAGTGATATTGAACTTGGCTCCGGGAGCCAAGGGCGGAGGAATAATAGCCCCTGTGGCACCAGCCCCATCAAGATCGTCATCATCATCATCAAAAGGAGCCTGCACAGCTCGGCGTTCAGGTCTCATTCTAGCTTGACGATCTCTCCTGTTCACAGGCGCTGCCACCTCATCTGCACGCTGTGGATTAAGTAACTCATCATCACCCAGGTCCTCATCATCAGGATTTGTTGCCCGACCTGGGTTATCAATATTCTGTTGATGCACTTGAGCAGCTGCCAACGCAGCTAACCTAGCCTGCTCCTGTTGAGCAGCCCGTCTTTCAAAGTCACGTTGTGTATCCATTCTGCCAATAAGTTGTGGATCAGGATTTATGGGTAATAATGGATGACCAGATCTTCGTGTATTTGGCATGCACTCTACCAAACCTGAAAAAAACAAAAACAACAAACAAAAAGTAAAATTCGAGAATCTTTGACCAAAGGGTCTAGTAACTATCACAAACTTAGTTGACAACCGTATTCGTCGGCAACGGGGCCAAAATTTGATAACGCCCAAACTACAGCTCTCGTGAGAAAGTGTAAGCGGTCGATGTCAAATATAGAACCCAACTGGGTTGGGTGTCGAATCCCACAGGGAATACTTGGTCACTAAGTGTTGTAATTATTAGTAGACTGTTGGTCGAAAATTCCACGAAAAGGGGGGATTTGATTATGGCGTGAATTAATAATATCAAAGTAACGAATGAGACGATTTGTTTAGTAATATTTAATCACAGAGATTTATAAGTTAGGGTTATGTCCACCTTATAAGTTCTACGTATCTATTAACTATGAGTAATGCGGAATTTAGACATGCATGCACTTATAGAGATTCGTATTCTAATGGTAAATCCTAGTATTTCTCAACCATCAAGGATTATTTTACTTTAACTCTCTCGAGCCTAAAGTGTATAACTAATGGTACAAACTCTCCAAGAAATTAATCCGGTTAAGGCATTAACGTGTAAATAGGGGTTGGTAACCCTATTTCTTTGTCACACTCTCTTTTCCAAACATGTAACTTTTCTCTCAAACAAGTTAATGCTATAATGGAATGTTCTCTATGTTTGCAACCACGAGAATTAAATTAAAACGAAGAGAGTAATGATATAAGTAGCATACACATCAAGAATTCACAGACTCATAGTAATAGATAGTATCTCACAAGGTTTTCATAACCCTAACAGAGAAGTTTAGCTACTCATGATTACAACGGAAATCACAATAGACATAATCATCATGCCACAACCTAGAATAAACTTGGCGATGGGGATGGATTGGAGTCAATAAGAGAATGTCGTTCTCTTCCTATCCGTTGCTCACAAGAGCCGTGTTTTCTGTTCTAAAACCTCTTACAAAAAACGAAATTGAATAATGAGTGAATGATAATGCTGCTGAAAAATTCAGCAATAAGGTTTTTATAGTATCCTTCTCTAACTAAGTTGCTACTGCATCCTTAAGTCTTTAAAAATACTGGGTTTGCCCGGGAAAAAGTTCTCATGCATCACTTTCAGTCCAAAAGCTGCCTTCCCTCTAATGTGAAGTTTTCCTTTGCTGCTCATAAGTCCATAAAGTGCTGAAATCTTCATCATTAATACCTGAAAAACATGCTAATCACGTAGGTCAGCTCATTTAAAGGAAAATAGACTAAAAGTCCAGGAATTATATATTTTGTCCTCAAAACTTAGCTAAAATATGGTTAAATTATGGTTCTTAAGCGTGTAAATACGCCCAACATCACCCACCCCCAAAATCGCGGGCAATAGCACACTAATTTGGCCCGAAAATGCCCTGTTCACGCCATTTCTCCCATTTATACACTCAAATGGCCACGAAAAATTAAACGGACCACACTGGGACGATAGTCAACCTTCCTGGCACGTCCAGATCTATTTTTGGCCCACAGCACGCCCGAACCCTGGGCCCACCCCCAAACCGTGGGCGATAGCACACCGAGTTATCCCGAAAATGCCCCGTTCATGCTATTTTGCCAGTTTCTCCACCCAAATTGCCACAAAAAATTAAACGAACCACACAGAAGGGATCTCTAACTTCCATGGCACGCCCCGGTCAATTTTTAGTATAAACCATGCCCGGACCCCGATCCCACCACCGAAACTGTGGTCTATAGGAAGCCGATTTGGCCCAAAAATGCCCCGTTCGCGCCGTTTTTCCCATTTGTCCACTCAAATAGCCACGAAAAAATAAATGGACCATACTCGGATGATCCCCAAACTCCCTGGAACGCCCCGGAAGATTTTCGACCCACAGTACGCCTTGACCCCGGGCTCAGCCATAAAACTGTAGGCAAAGCACACTGATTTGGCTCGAAAATGCCCTGTTCATGCCGTTTCGCCTGTTTGTCCACCCAAATGGCCACAAAAAAATAAACGAACCACACTGGGATGATACCCAACCTCTCTGGCACGTCTCGGTTGATTTTCGGCCCACAGCATCCCAGGACCCGGGGGCCCACCCCCAAAATCGTAGACTATAGCACACCGATTTGGCCCGAAAATGCCTCGTTCGCGCCGTTTCACCTGTTTTTCCACCAAAATGGCCACAAAAAATTAAATAGACCACACTGGGACGATCCCCAACCTTCCTGGCAAGCCCCGGTCAATTTTCAGCAAACAGCACACCTGAACCCCGAGCCCACCCCCAAAATCATGGGCAATAGCATACCAATTTGGCCCGAAAATGCCCCATTCATGCCGTTTTGCCCGTTTGTCCACACAAATGGCCATAAAAAATTACACAGACCACACTGGGACGATCCCCAACCTCCCTGGCATTCCTCGGTCAATTTTTGGCACACAGCATGCACAGACCCCGAGCCCACCCCTGAAACAGTGGGCTATAACACACTGATTTATCCCAAAATGTTGTGTTCATGCCATTTCGCTCGTTTGTCCACCCAAATGGCCATAAAAAATTAAACAGACCATACTGGGATGATCCCCAACCTCCCTGGCACGCCCCGGTCAATTTTTGGCTCATAGCACGGCCGAACCCCGTTCCCACCCTCAAAATCATTGGCTATAGCACACCGATTTAGCCCGAAAATGCCCCGTTCGCGTCGTTTAGCCCGTTTGTCCGCCCAAATGGCCACAAAAAATTAAACGGACCACACTAGGACGATCTCTAACCTCCCTGGCATGCCCCAATCATTTTTTGGCCCACAGCACGTCGGACACCGGGCCCACCCCCAAAACCATGGGATATAGCACACCAATTCTGCCCGAAAATACCTCGTTTATGCTTTTTCGCCTATTTGTCCACCCAAGTGGCCACAAAAAATAAAACGGACCACAATAGGACGATCCCCAACTCCGCTGGCATGCCCCGATCGATTTTTGACCCACATCACATTTAAAACCTGTGCACACCTCCAAAACCGTGGACTATAGATCACTGATTTGGCCCAAAAATGCCCCGTTCGCTCCGTTTCGCCTGTTTGTCAACCCAAATGGCCACCAAAATTTAAATGGACCACACTAGGATGATCCCTAACCTCCCTGGCATGCCTCAATTGATTTTCGGCCCACAGCACACCCGGACCTCGGTCCCACCCCCGAACTCGTGGGCTATAGCACACTAATTTTGCCAGAAAATGCCCCATTCACGTCGCTTTGCCCGTTTGTCCACCCAAATGGCAATGAAATATTAAATGGACCACACTAAGACAATCGTTAACCTTCCTGGCACGTCTCGATTGATGTTTGACCCACAACACGCCCGGACCCCGGGCCCACCCCCAAAACCGTGGGAAATATCACACCGATTTCGCCCAAAAATGCCCTATTTGCACTGTTTCGCTCTTTTGTCCACCCAAATGGCCATGAAAATTTAAATGGTCTATACTGGGATGATTCCCAACCTCCCTGGCATGCCCCGATCAATTCTCGGCCCACAGCACGCCCGAACCCTGCTCCCATACCTAAAATCGTGGGTGATAGCACACCGATTTGTCCCAAAAATACCCCATTCGCGCCGTTTTGCCCATTTGTCCGCCCAAATGGCCACAAAAAATTAAACCGATCATGCTGGGATGATCCCCAACCTCCCTGGCATGCCCAGATTTATTTTTGGCCCACATCACGCCCAAACTCCGGGCCCACCCCGAAATCGTGGGCTATAGCACACTGATTTACCCCAAAAATGTCCTATTTTCATCATTTCGCCCGTTCAACCACCCAAATAGCCACAAAAAAATAAATGGACCACACTCGGACGATCCCCAACCTCCCTGGCATGCCTCGGTCAGTTTTCGGCCCACAACACGCCCGAACCCCGGGCCCACCCCTGAAACCATAAGTTATAGCACACCGATTTGGTTCGAAAATGCCCTATTCGCGCCGTTTCGCCTGTTTGTCCACCCAAATGGCCACGAAAAATTAAACGGACTACGCTGGGACGATCTCCAACCTCCCTGCCATGCCCGATTAATTTTTGGCCCACAGCATACCCGAACCTCGGGCCCACCCCCAAAACTGCGTGTTATATCTCGATGATTTAGCCCAACAATGCCCCGTTCACGTCATTTCGCCCGTTTGTCCACCCAAATGGCCAAGAAAAAATAAACGAACCATACTGGGATGATTGTCAACCTTCCTGGCACGTCCCGGTCTATTTTCGGCCCACAGCACGCCCGAACCCTGGGCCCACCCCCAAACTGTGGGCGATAGCACACCGATTCATCCCAAAAATGCCCCGTTTGCGTCGTTTAACCCGTTTGTCCACCCAAATTGCCACAAAAATTAAACGGACCACACTGGGAGGATCTCCAACCTCCGTGGCACGCCCCGATCAATTTTCGGTCCAAACAATGCTCGGACCCCGGTCCTACCACCGAAACTGTGGTCTATAGCACACCGATTTGGCCCGAAAATGCCCTGTTCGCGCCATTTTGCCTGATTGTCAACCCAAATAGTCACAAAAAAATAAATGGACCATACTCGGATGATCCCCAACCTCCCTGGCACGCCCGACAGATTTTTGGCCCACAGTACGCCCTGACCCCGATCCCACCCATAAAACCGTAGGCTATAGCACACTGATTTGGCTCGAAAATGCCCCGTTCGAGTCGTTTCGCCCGTTTGTCCACCCAAATGGCCACAAAAAATTAGACAGACCACACTGGGATGATCCTCAACCTCTCTGGCATGCCTCGGTCAATTTTTGGCCCACAGCACCCCGGGACCCCGGGCCCACCCCCAAAAATCGTAGGCTATAGCACACATATTTGGCCCAAAAATGCCCCGACCGCGCTATTTTGCCCGTTTATCAACCAAAATGGCCATAAAAATTTAAACGGACCACACTGGGACAATCCCCAACCACTCTGTCAAGCCTCGGTCAATTTTCGGCAAACAGCACGCCCGAACCCCGAGCCCATTGTCGAAATCGTGGGCAATAGCATACCGATTTGGGTCAAAAATGCCCCGTTCTCGCCGTTTCATCCGTTTGTCCACACAAATGGCCACAAAAAATTAAATAGGCCACACTGGGACAATCCCCAACCTCCCAGGCATTCCTCGATCAATTTTCGGCACACAGCACGCATGGACCCCGAGTCCACCCCTGAAACCGTGGGCTATAACACACCGATTTATCCCAAAAAGCCCTGTTCGCGTCGTTTCGCTCGTTTGTCCCAGCAAATGGCCATAAGAAATTAAATGGACCACACTGGACGATCCCCAACCTCCCTGCCATGCCCCGGTTAATTTTTGGCCCACAACACACCCGGACCCCGTGCCCACCCTAAAAATCGTTGGCTATAGCACACCGATTTAGCCCGAAAATGCCCCGTTCGTGCCGTTTAGCCCTTTTGTCCCCCAAAATGGCCACGAAAAATTAAACAGACCATACTGAGATGATCCCCAACCTCCCTGGCACGCCCTGATTAATTTTTAGCCTACAGCACGCTGGACCCCGGGCCCACCCCCAAAACCGTGGGAAATAGCACACCAATTTGGCTCAAAAACACTCCATTCATGCTGTTTTGCCTGTTTGTCCACCCAAATGGCCACAAAAAATTAAACGGACCACACTAGGACGATCCCCAGCCCCGCTGGCACGCCCCGATCGATTCTCGATCCACAGCACTCCTGAACCCTGTGCCCACCCTCAAAACCGTGGGCGATAGATCACTGATTTGGCCCAAAAATGCCCTGTTCTCTCCTTTTCACCCGTTAGTCAACCCAAATGACCACCGAAATTTAAATGGACCACACTGGGACGATAAACCTACCTCTCTAGCATGCCTCGATTAATTTTTGGCCCACAGTACACCCGGACCTCGGTCCCACCCCCGAACCCGTGGGCTATAGCACACTAATTTGGCCAGAAAATGCCTCATTCTAGTCGTTTTGCCCGTTTGTCCACCCAAATGACAACGAAAAATTAAATGGACCACACTAGCACAATTGTCAACCTTCCTGGCACGTTCCGGTTAATTTTTGGCCAACAGCACGCCCGAACCCCGGGCCAACCCCCGAAACCGTGGGCTATAGCACATCGATTTGGCCCGAAAATGCCCTATTTGCACTGTTTTGCCCGTTTGTCCACTCAAATGGCCATGAAAAATTAAATGGTCCACACTGGGACGATTCCGAACCTCCCTGGCGTGCCCCGATTAATTTTAGGCCCACAGCACGCCCAAACCCTGCTCCTACCCCTAAAACCGTGGGCGATAGCACACCGATTTGTCCCGAAAATGCCCCGTTCGCGTCGTTTCGCCCGTTTGTCCGCCCAAATGGCCACAAAAAATTAAACTGACCATACTGGGATGATCCCCAACCTCCCTGGCATGCCCCAATTTATTTTCGACCCATATCAAGCCCGGACCCCGAGCCCACCCCAAAACCGTGGTCTATAGCACACCGATTTAGCCCAAAAATGTCCTGTTCGCATCATTTCGCCCGTTTGACCACCCAAATAGCCACGAAAAAATAAATGGACCATACTCGGACGATCCCGACCTCCCTAGCACACCTCAGTCGATTTTCAGCCCAAAATACACCCGAACCCTGGGCCCACCCCCTAAACCATAGGCTATAGCACACCGATTTGACCCAAAAATGCCCTGTTCACGCCGTTTCGCCCGTTTGTCCACCCAAATGGCCACGAAAAATTAAATGGACTACACTGGGATGATCTCCAACCTCCCAGCCATTACCAGTCAATTTTTAGCACACCCGGACCCCAAGCCCACCCCTAAAACCGCGTACTATATCACACCGATTTAGCCCAAAAATGCCCCCGTTCACGCCGTTTTTCCCGTTTCTCGACCCAAATGGCCAAGAAAAAATAAACAGACCACACTGGGATGATAGTCAACCTTCCTGGCATGTCCCGGTCTATTTTCGACCCACAGCACGCCCGAACCATGGGCCCACCCACAAACCGTGGGAGATAGCACACCGATTTATCCTGAAAATACCTCGTTCACGCCGTTTCGCTAGTTTGTCCACACAAATTGCCACAAAAAATTAAACGGACCACACAGAGGGGATCTCCAACCTCCGTGGCATGCCCCGGTCGATTTTTGGTCCAAACCATGCCCGGACCCGGGCCCCCGACCGAAATTGTGGTCTATAGAACACCGATTTGTCCCGAAAATGCCTCGTTCGCGCCGTTTTGCCCGTTTGTCCACCCAAATAGCCACAAAAAAATAAATGGACCACACTCGGATGATTCCCAACCTCCCAGGCACGCCCCGACAGATTTTTTACCCACAGTACGCCCTGACCCTGGTCCACCCATAAAACCATAGGCTATAGCACACTGATTTGGCACGAAAATGCCCCGTTCGGGCCATTTCGCTCGTTTGTCCACCCAAATGGCCACAAAAAATTAAACGGACCATACTGGGATGATACCCAACCTCCCTGGCATGCCTCCCAAACGGATACAAAAAATGCCCAATTTGCGCTTTTTCGTCCGTTAGTCCACCCAAAAGGCCATGAAAATTTAATTGGTCCACACTGGGATGATTCCCAACCTCCCTGGCGCACCCCGATCAATTTTCGGCCCACAGTATTCCCAAACCCTGGTCCCACCCCTAAAATTGTGGGCGATAGCACACCGATTTGTCCCGAAAATGCCCCGCTCGCGCCGTTTCGCCCGTTTGTCTGTCCAAATGGCCATAAAAAATTAAACCTACCACACTCGGAGGATCTCCAATCTCCCTAGCACGTCTCGGTCAATTTTTGGTCCAATCCATACCAAGACCCTGGTCCCACCATCAAAACCATAGGCTATAGCACTCCGATTTGGCCCGAAAATGTCCCGATTGCGCCGTTTTGCTTGTTTCTCCACCCAAATAGCCACGAAAAAATAAATGGACCACACTCGGATGATCTCCAACCTCCCTGGCATGCCCTGCCAGATTTTTGGCCCACAGTACACCCTGACCCTGGCCCACCCCTAAAACCGTAAGCTATAGCACACTGATTTGGCTCAAAAATGCCCCGTTCATGCCGTTTCGCCCGTTTGTCCACCCAAATGGCCACAAAAAATTAAACGGACCACACTGAGATGATCCCTAACCTCCCTGGCACGTCTCGGTCAATTTTTGGCCCACAGCACCTCTGGACCCCGGGCCCACCCCCGAAATCATAGGCATAGCACACCGATTTGGTCTGAAAATGTCCCGTTCATGCCGTTTTGCCCGTTTGTCCACCAAAATGGTCACGAAAAATTAAACGGACTACACTGGGATGATCCCCAACCTCCTTGGCAATCCCCGATCAATTTTTGGCACACAGCACACTCGAACTCCGAGCCCACCCCCAAAATCGTAGGCAATAGCACACCGATTTGGCCCGAAAATGCCCCGTTCACGTCGTTTCACCCACTTGTCCACCCAAATGGCCACAAAAAATTAAACTAACTATACTGGGATGATAGTCAACTTTCCTGGCATGTCCCGGTTGATTTTCAGCCCACAGCACGGCCGAACCCTGGGCCCACCCCCAAATCGTGGGCGATAGCACACCGATTTGTCCCGAAAATACCCCGTTTGTGCTGTTTCGCCCGTTTGTCCATCCAAAATGCCACAAAAAGTTAAACGGACCACACTGGTAGGATCTCCAACCTCCATAGCATGCCTCGATTGATTTTCGGTCCAAACCAAGCCCGAACTCCGATCCCACCACTGAAACTGTGGGCTATAGCAGACCGATTTGGCCCAAAAATGCCCCGTTCGCGCCGTTTTGCCCGTTTGTCCACCCAAATAGCCACGAAAAAATAAATAGACCATACTCGGATGATCCCCAACCTTCCTGACACGCCCCGGTAGATTTTTCGCCCACAGCACGCCCTGACCCCAGGCGCACCCCTAAAATCGTAGGCTATAACACACTGATTTGGCATAAAAATTTCCCATTCGTGTCGTTTCGCCCATTTGTCCACCCAAATGGCCATAAAAAATTAAACGGACCACACTTAGATGATCCCCAGCCTCACTGGCATGCCTCGATCGATTTTTGGCCCACAACAACCCTTGACCCCGGGACCACTCCTGAAATCATAGGCTATAGCTGACCGATTTGGCCCAAAAATGCCTCGTTCGTGCAATTTCACCCGTTTGTCCACCAAAATGGCCGCGAAAAATTAAACGGACCATACTGGGACGATACCCAACCTCCCTGGCAAGCCCCGGTCAATTTTCAGCACACAGCACACCCGAAACCCGAGCCCACCCCCGAAATTGTGGGCAATAGCACACTGATTTGGCCCAAAAATGCCTCGTTCACGCCATTTCGCCCGTTTGTCCTCTCAAATGGCCACAAAAAATTAAACGGACCACACTGAGATGATAGTCAACCTTCCTGGCATATTTTGGTCGATTTTCGGCCCACAGCACGCCCGAACCCTGGGCACACCACCAAACCGTGGGCGATTGCACACCGATTTTTTCCCAAAAATGCCCCGTTCACTTCGTTTCGCTCGATTGTCCACCCAAATTGCCACAAAAATTAAACAGACCACACTGGGAGGATCTCCAACCTCCGCGGCACGCCCCGGTCGATTTTTGGTCCAAACTAGGTCCGTACCCCGGTCCCAACTAAAGCACACTGATTTGGCCCGAAAAATGCCACGTTTTCGTCGTTTTTCCCGTTTGTCCACCCATATAGCCACGAATAAATAAATGGACCACAATCGGATGATCCTGAACCTCCCTGGCACGCTGCGGCAGATTTTTGGCCCACAATACACCCTGACCCCGGGCCCACCCATAAAATCGTAGGCTATAGCACACTGATTTGGCTTGAAAATGCCCCGTTCATACCGTTTTGCCCGTTTGTCCACCCAAACAGCAACAAAAAATCAAACGGACCACACTGGGATGATCCCCAACCTCCCTGGCATTCCTCGGTCGATTTTCGGCCTACAGAACACCTGGACCTCGGTCCCACCCCCAAACCCGTGGGCTATAGCACACTAATTTGGCCAAAAAATGCCCTATTCGCGTCGGTTTGACCGTTTGTCCACCCAAATGGCAACGAAAAATTAAACGCTCCACACTAGGACAATCGTCAACCTTCCTGGCACGTCCCAGTCGATTTTTGGCCGACAACATGCCTGGACCCCGGGACCACCCCCAAAACCGTGGGCTATAGCACACCGATTTGGCCCGAAAATGCCCTATTTGTACTGTTTCGCCCGTTTGTCCACCCAAATGGCCATGAAAAATTAAATGGTCCACACTAGGAAGATTCCCAACCTCCCTGGCGCACCCCGATCTTCGGCCCACAGTACGCCCGAACCCTGCTCCCACCCCTAAAACCGTGGGCGATAGCACACCGATTTGTCCTGAAAATTCCCCGTTCGCGCCGTTTCACCGATTTATCCGCCCAAATGGCCACAAAAAATTAAACCGACGACACTGGGATGATCCCCAACCTCCCTGGAACGCCCCAATTTATTTTTGGCCCACATCACTCCCGAACCCTGGGCCCACTCCAAAACCGTGGGCTATAGCACATCGATTTGGTCCAAAAATGTCCCGTTCGCATCATATCGCCCGTTTGACCACCCAAATAGCCACGAAAAAGTAAATGGACCACACTAAGACGATCCCCAATCTCCCTGGCATGCCTCAGTCGATTTTTTGCCCATAATACGCCCGAACCCTGGGCCCACCACCAAAACCATAGGCTATAGCACATCGATTTAGCCTGAAAATGCCCTGTTCGTGCCATTTCGCCCATTTGTCAACCCAAATGGCCATGAAAAATTAAACGGACTACGCTGGGACGATCTCCAACCTCCCTGCCATGCCCGATCAATTTTTGGCACACAGCACGCCCGGGCCCACCCCCAAAACCGCTTGTTATATCTCACTGATTTAGCCCAAAAATGCCTCGTTCCTGCCGTTTCCCTCATTTTTCCACCCAAATGGCCATGAAAAATTAAACGAACCACACTGGGACGATCCCCAACCTCCCTAGAACGCCCCGGTCGATTTTCGGCCATCCGCACGCACAGACCCTGGGGCCGCCTCCAAAACTGTGGGCTATAGCACACCGATTTGGCTCGAAGAAGCCCTATTTGTGTCATTTTTCCCGTTTGTCCGACCAATTAGCCATGAAAAATTAATCGGACTACACTAAGATGATCCCCAACCTCCCTGGCACGCCCCGGTCGATTTTTGGCCCACAACAAGCCTAAACCCCGGGCCCATCCCTAAATCTGTGGCTATAGCACACTGATTTGGCTCTAAAATGCCTCGTTCGTGCCGTTTCGCCCGTTTGCCAACCCAAATGGCCACAAAAAATTAAACGGAATAACCTGGGATGATCCCCAACCTCCCTGTCACGCCTTGGTCGATTATCGGCCCACAGCATGCCCGTACCCCATAGCACACCGATTTGGCTCGAAAATGCTCCATTCACGCTGTTTTGCCCGTTTGTCTACCCAAATGGCCATAAAAATTTAAACGGACCACACTGGGACGATCCCCAACCTCCTTGGCATTCCTCGGTAATGTTTTGGCACACAGAACACACGGACCCCAAGCCCACCCCTAAAAATGTGGGCTATAATACACTGATTTATCCCGAAAATGCCTCGTTTGTGCCGTTTCGCCCGTTTGTCCATCCAAATAGCGATGAATAATTAAACGGACCTCATTGGGATGATCCCCAACCTCCCTGGCACGCCTCGATCGATTTTTGGCCCACAGCACGCCCGGACCCTGAGCCCACCCTCGAAATCGTGGGCTATAGAACACCAATTTAGCCCAAAAATGCCCATTAGCATCGTTTCGCCCGTTTGTCCACCCAAATGGCCACGAAAAATTAAACGGACCATACTGGGATGATCCTCAACTCCCCTGGCATGCCTCGGTCAATTTTTGGCCCACAGCACACCCGGACCCCGGGCCCACCCCCAAAACCGTGGGCTACAGCACACCGATTAGGCCCAAAAACACCTCGTTCGTGCTGTTTTGCCCGTTTGTCCACTCAAATGGCCACAAAAAATTAAACGGACCACACTGGGATGATCTCCAACCTCCCAGGCATGCCCCAATCAATTTTTGGCCCACATCACGCCCGTACCCGAGGCCCACCCCCAAAATCGTGGGCTATAGCACACCGATTTAGCCCAAAAACACCCCATTCGCGCTGTTTTGCCCGTTTGTCCACCCAAATAGCCATGAAAAATAAACAGACCACACAGGGATGATCCTCAACCTCCCTGGCACTCCCCGGTTGATTTTCGTCCCACAGCATGCCCGAATCCCGAGCCCACCCCTAAAATTGTGGGCTACAACATACCGATTTATCCTGAAAATACCATGTTTGCACCGTTTCGCCCGTTTGTCTACCCAAATAGCCACAAAAAGTTAAACGGACCACACTGGGACGATACCCAACCTCCCTGACATGCCCTGATTTATTTTTGGCCCACATCACGCCTAGGCCCACCCCAAAACCGTAGGCTATAGCACACCGATTTGGCCCATAAATGCCCCGTTGGCATCATTTCGCCCGATTGTCCACCCAAGTGGCATCAAAAAATTAAACGAACAACACTGGGACGATGCTCAACCTCCCTGGCATACCTCGGTTGATTTTTGCCCCATAAAATGCCCAGAGCCCGGGCCCACCCCCGAAACCATAGGCTATAGCACACCGATTTGGCCCGAAAATACCTTGTTCGCATCATTTCGCCCGTTTGTCCATCCAAATGGCCACAAAAAATTAAACGGACTATGCTGGGATAATCTCCAATCTCCCTGCCATGCCCGATCAATTTTTTGCACACAGCACACTCGAACCCCGGGCCAACCCCCAAAATTGTGTGCTATATCTCACCGATTTAGCCCAAAAATGCCCCGTTCCCGCTGTTTCTCCCGTTTGTCCCCCCCAAATGGCCACGAAAAATTAAACTGACCATACTGAGATGATCCCCAACCTCCCTGGCATGCCTCAGTCAATTTTCAGCCTTCCACACACATGGACTCTAGGCCCGCCTCCGAAACTGTGGGCTATAGCACACCGATTTGGCTCGAAGATGCCATGTTCGCATCGTTTTGCCCGTTTGTCCAACCAATGAACCACGAAAAGTTAATCGAACCACATAGGATGATCTCCAACCTCCCTGGAATGCCCCGGTTAATTTTTGGCCCACAGCACGCCTAGACCCCGTGCCAACTCCGAAACTCATAGGCTATAGCACACTGATTTTGCTCAAAAATGCCCCGTTCGTGCCGTTTTGCCCATTTGTCCATCAAAATGGCCACAAAAAATTAAACAAACCACACTTGGAAGATCCCTAATCTCCTTGGCACAACTTGGTAGATTTTCGGCCCTCAGCATGCCCAGACCCCAGGCCCACTCTAGAAATCGTGGGCTATAGCACACTGATTTGGCCCGAAAATGCTCCATTCGCGCTGTTTTGCCCGTTTGTCCACCCAAATGGCCACAAAAAATTAAACGGACCATACTGGGACGATCCCCAACCTCCCTGGCATGCCCCGGTTAATATTTGGCATGCAACACGCACGGACCCCGAGCCCACCCCTGAAACCGTGGGCTATAACACACTGATTAATCCTGAAAATGCCACGTTCATGTCGTTCCCCTGTTTGTCCATCCAAATGGCTATGAACAATTAAACGAACCTCATTGGGACGATCACCAACCTCCCTGAAATGCACCAGTCGATTTTCAGCCCACAGCACGCCCGAACCCTGGGCCCACCCTCGAAATCGTGGGCTATAGAACACCGATTTAGTCCAAAAATGCCCATTAGCGTCGTTTCGCCAGTTTGTCCACCCAAATGGCCACGAAAAATTAAACGGACCATACTGGGATGATCCTTAACCTCCCTAGCACGCCCCTGTCAATTTTTGGCCCATTACACGCTCGGACCCCGGGCCTACAGCACACCGATTAGACCCGAAAACACCCATTTCGTGTTGTTTTGCCCGTTTGTCCACACAAATAGCCACGAAAAAATTAAATAGACAACACTGGGATGATCTCCAACCTACCAGGCATGACCCTGTTAATTTTTGCCCCACATCACGCCCGGACCCGAGGCCCACCCCCGAAATCGTGGGCTATAGCACACCAATTTAGCCAAAAAAAATAGCCCGTTCGTGCTGTTTCGCCCATTTGTCCACCCAAATAACCACGAAAAATTAAACGGACCACCCTGGGATGATCTCCAACCTCCCTGGCACGCCTGAATCCCGAGTCTACCCCCAAAATTGTGGGCTACAGCACACCAATTTGGTCTGAAAATATCCCGTTCGCGCTGTTTCTCCCGTTTGTCTACCCAAATAGCCACGAAAAATTAAACGGACCATACTGGGACGATCCCCAACCTCCCTGGCACGCCCCAATTTATTTTTGGCCCACATCACTCCCGAACCCCTGGCTCACCCCAAAACCATGGGCTATAGCTCACCGATTTGGCTCAAAAATGCCCCGTTTGCATCATTTCGCCCGATTGTCCACCCAAATAGCAAAAAAAAATTAAACGAACAATATTGGTACGATCCCCAACCTCCCTGGCATACCTCGGTCGATTTTCATCCCACAACACGCCCATACCCCGGGCCTACCCCCGAAACCATAGGCTCTAGCACACCGATTTAGCCCGAAAATGCCCTATTCGCATCGTTATGCCCGTTTGTCTACCCAAATGGAAACACAAAATTAAAAAGACTACGCTGGGATGATTTCCAACCTCCCTGGCATGTCCCGGTTAATTTTTGGTCCACAGCACGCCCGAACCCCTAGCCCACCCCCAAAACCGTGGGCTATAGCACATCGATTTGGCCCAAAAATGCCTCGTTCGAGTCGTTTCTCTCGTTTGTCCACCCAAATGGCCACGAAAAATTAAATGGACCACGCTAGGACGATCCCCAACCTCCCTGGCATGCCCCGATTGATTTTTCACCCACAGCACGCACGAACCCCAAGCCCACCCCAGAAACTGTGGGCTATAGCACACCGATTTAGGCCAAAAATGCACCATTCGCACTGTTTTGCCCGTTTGTCAACCTAAATGGCCACAAAAAATTAAACGGACCACACTCAAACTATCCCCAACCTCCCTGTCAACTCCCCAATCGGTTTTTAGCCCACAGGACGCTCAAACCCCGACCCACCCCAAAAACCGTGGGCTATAGCACACCGATTTGGCCTAAAAATGCCCCGTTCGCGCTATTTCGCCCGTTTGTCCACCCAAATGGCCACAAAAATTTAAATGGACCACGCTGGGATGATCTTCAACCTCTTTGGTATGCCCCAGTCAATTTTTGGCTCACTGCACGCCTGTACCCCAGTCCCACCCCTGAAACTGCGAGCTATAGCTCACCGATTTAGCCCGAAAATGCCCCGCTCGCATCGTTTCACCCGTTTGTCCACCCAAATGGCCATAAAAAATTAAACGGACTACACTGGGATGATCACCAACCTCCCTGGCATGTCTCGATCAATTTTCATCCCACAGTACGCTCGGACCCCAAGTCCACCCCCAAAACCATGGGCTATAGCACACCGATTTAGCCCAAAAACTCCCCGTTTGCGCCGTTTTGCCCGTTTGTCCACCCAAATGGCCACGAAAAATTAAACGGACCACACTGGAATGATCCCCAACTTCCCTGACATGCCTCAGTCATTTTTCAGCCCACAGCGCGCCCGGGCCCACCCCCAAAACCGTGGGCTATAGCACACTAATTTGGCCCAAAAATGCTCTGTTCCCGCCGTTTGGCCCGTTTGTCCAGCCAAATGGATACGAAAAATTAGACTGACCATACTGGGATGATCCCCAACCACTCTGGCATGCCCCGGTCAATTTTTGGCCCATAGCATACCCGAACCCCGGGCCCGCCCCCGAAAATATAGGCTATAGCACATCGATTTGGCCAAAAAATACCCTATTCGTGTCGTTTCGCCCATTTGTACACCCAAATGGCCACAAAAAATTAAACGGACCACACTTGGATGATCCCCAACCTTCCTGGCATGCCCCGGTAGATTTTTGGCCCACAACACGCCCGGACCCCGAGCCAACCTCTAAAACCGTGGGCTATAGCACACTGATTTGGCTCAAAAATGCCTCGTTCGTACCATTTTGCTGGTTTGTCCACACAAATGGCCACAAAAAATTAAACAGACCACAGCACGCCCGGACCCCAGGCCCACCCCCGAAATCGTGGGCTATAGCACACCGATTTGGCCCAAAAATGCTCCGTTTGCGCCTTTTCGCCCGTTTGTCCTCCCAAATGGACACAAAAAATTAAATGGACCACACTGGGATGATCCCCAACCTCCCTGGCATGCCCTGGTCAATTATCGGTGTACAGTATGCACGAACCCCGGTCCTACCCTTGAAGCCGTGGGCTATAGCACATCGATTTATCCCTAAAATGCCCCGTTTGTGCCGTTTTGCCTGTTTGTCCACCCAAATGGCCAAAAAAAAATAAACGGATCACACTGGGATGATCCCCAACCTCCCTGGAATGCGTCGGTCAATTTTCAGCCCACAACACGCCCGAACCCCAGACCCGCCCCTACATCGTGGGCTATAGCACATCGATTTTGTTCGAAAATGCCCCTTTTTGCCCGTTTTTCCACCCAAATGAACGTATCACACTGGGATGATCCCCAACCTCCATGGCACACCCCGGTCGATTTTTGGCCCACAGCACGCCCGAACCCCGGGTCCTCCTCCAAAATCATAGGCAATAGCACACTGATTTGGCCCGAAAATGCCCCGTTCGTGCCGTTTCGCCAGTTTGTCCGCTCAAATGGCCACCAAGAATTAAATGGACCATACTGGGATGATCCCCAACCTCTCTGGCATGCCCCGATTGATTTTCGGCCCACAACACACCTGGACATCAGGGCCACACCCGAAACCGTGGGCTATAGCACACCGATTTGGCCCGAAAATACCCCGTTCGTGCCGTTTCGCCCGTTTGTCCACCCAAATGGCCACGAAAAATTAAACGGACCACACAGGAATGATCCCCAACCTATCTGGCACGCCTCGATCGATTTTCGACCCACAACACGCCCGGACCCCAAGCCCACCCCCGAAATTGTGGGCTAAAGCACACTGATTTGGCCTGAGAATTCCCCGTTCGCACCATTTCACCCGTTTGTCCACCCAAATGGCCACAAAAAATTAAACGGACCATACTGGGACGATTCCCAACCTCCCTGGCATGCCTCGGTTAATTTTCGGACCACAACACGCCTGGACCCCGGGCTCACCCCCAAAACCGTGGGCTATTGCACAATAATTTGGCCTCAAAGTGCCCTATTTGTGACGTTTCTCCCGTTTATCCACCCAAATGGCCACAAAAAATTAAATGGACCACACTGGAACGATACCCAAACCCCTGGCACGCCCCGATCGATTTTCGGCTAACAGTACGCCCGGAACCCCGGCCCACCCCTAAAATCGTGGACTATAACACACATTTGGCCAAAAAATGCCCTATTCACGTCGTTTCCCCGGGTTGTCCACCCAAATGGCAACGAATACTTAAATGGACCACACTGGGATGATCCCCAACATCCCTGGCATGCCCCAATCAATTTTTACCCACAAGATGCCCGGACCCCGTGCCCACCCCCAAAACCGTGGGCTATAGCACACCGATTTGCCCAAAAAATTCCCTGTTCGTGTTATTTTGCCCGTTTAACCACCTAAATGGCCACGAAAAATTAAACGTATCATACTGGGATGATCTTCAACCTCTCTGACATTCCCTGATCAATTTTTGGCCCATAGCACGCACATACCCCGAGCCCACTCCCAAAACTGTGGATAGCACACCGATTTGGCTCGAAAATACCTCGTTAGCATTGTTTTGCCTGTTTGTCCACCCAAATGGCCACGAAAAATTAAACGGACCACACTGGGACGATCGCCAACCTTCCTGGCACGTCCCGATCAATTTTTGGTCCACAGCATGCCCTAACCCTGAGGCCACCCCTAAAACCGTGGGATATAGCACACTGATTTAGCCCAAAAACTCCTCGTTTGCGCTGTTTCGCCCGTTTATCCACCCAAATGGCCACAAAAAATTAAATGGCCCATACTAGGATGATCCCCAACATCCCTGGCACGCCCTAATCGATTTTTAGCCCACAGCACACCCGCCCCGGGCCCGCCCCCGAAACTGTGTGCTATAGCACATCGATTTGGCCCGAAAATGCCCTATTCGCGCCGTTTCACCCGTTTGTCCACCCAAATAGCCACGAAAAATAAAATGGACCACACAGGGACGATCCCTAATCCCCATGGCATGCCCCAGTTGATATTTGATCCACAGCACGCCTGAACCTCGGGACCACCTTAAAAATCGTGGGCTATAACATATTGATTTGGCTTGAAAATGCCCCGTTCGTGCCGTTTCGCCCGTTTTTCCTCCCAATGGCCACCAAAAATTAAATGGACCACCTTAGGATGTTCCTAACCTCCTTGGCATGCCCCGGTTGTTTTTTGACCCACACCCGGACCTCGAACCCACCCCCGAAACCGTGAGCTATAGCAAACCAATTTGGCTCGAAAATGCCCCATTCGCACCGATTTGCCCGTTTGTCCACCCAAATGGCCACGAAAAATTAAGCAGTCCACACTGGGATGATCGCCAACCTTCCTGGCACGTCTCGGACGATTTTTGGCCAATAACACGCCCAAACCTCGGGCCTACCCCCAAAACCATAGATTATAGCACATCGATTTGGCCCAAAAATACCCCGTTTGCACCGTTTTGCCCATTTGTCCATCCAAATAGCCACGAAAAATTAAATGGTTCACACTGGGATGATCCCAACCTCGCTGTTGTACCCCAATCTATTTTTGTCCCACTGCGCTCCCGAAACCTGGGTCCACCCCCGAAATCATGGGCGCACACCGATTTGTCCCAAAAATACCCCGGTTGCGTCGTTTCTCCCGTTTGTCCACCCAAATGGCCATAAAAAATTAACTAGACCACACTGGGAGGATCTCCAACCTCCCTGGCATGCCTCAGTTTATTTTCGATCCAAACCATGCCCGGACCCCGGGCCCACCTCCGAAACTGTGGGCTATAGTACACCGATTTGTCCCGAAAATGCCCGTTCGAGCCGTTTTTTCCCATTTGTCCACTCAAATGGCCACAAAAAATTAAACGGACCACACTTGGAGGATCCCCAACCTCCCTGGCATACCCCGATCAATTTTTAATCTAAACCATGCCCGGGCCCACCCCTACAACTGTGGGCTATAGCATACCGAATTAGCCTAAAAGTGCCCTGTTCGCGTCGTTTCGCCCGTTTGTCCACCGAAATGACCACGAAAAATTGAGCGTACTAACCTTGGATGATCCCCAACCTCCCTAGTGTGCCTCGGTCGATTTTTGGCCCACAGCACGCCCGGTCCCCAAGCCCACCCCCGAAATCGTTGGCTATAGCACACTGATTTGGCCCAAAAATACCCCATTCGCGATGTTTCGCCCATTTGTCCACCCAAATAGCCACAAAAAATTAAACGAACCATACTGGGACGATCCCCAACTTCCCTGTCATGCCCCGGTAAATTTTTGGAACATAGCATGCACGGATCCCGAGCCAACCCCTAAAACCGAGGGCTATAACACACCGATTTATCCTGAAAATGCACCGTTCGCGCCGTTTTGCCCGTTTGTCCACCCAAATGGCCATAAAAAATTAAATGGACCACATTGGGATGATCCCCAACCTCCCTAGCACACCTCGGTCGATTTTTAGCCCACAGCACGCCCGTACCTCGAGCCCACCCCCAAAATCGTGGGCTATAGAACACTGATTTAGCCCAAAAATGCCTCATTCGCGCTGTTTCGTCCGTTTGTCCACTCAAATGACCAGAAAAAATTAAACAGACCATACTGGGATGATCTCCAACCTCCCAGGCATTCCCTGGTCGATTTTTGGCCTACATCACGCCCAGACCCGGGGCCCACCCCCGAAATCGTGGGATATAGCATAATGATTTAGCCCAAAAACACCCCGTTCGCGTTGTTTCACCCGTTTATCCACCCAAATGGCCACAAAAAAAAAACGGACCATACTGCGATGATCCCCAACCTCCCTGGCACGCCCCGATTGATCTTTGGCCCACAGCACGCCCGAACCTCGGGCCCACCCCCAAAATTGTTGGCTACAGCACACCGATTTCGTCTGAAAATGCCCCATTTGCGCCGTTTCTCCCGTTTGTCCACCCAAATGGCCACAAAAAATTAAATGGACTACACTGGGAAGATCCTCAACCTCCCTGGCACGCCCCGATTGATTTTTGGCCTACATCACTCCCGTACCTCGATCCCACCCCCAAAACCGTTGGCTATAGCACACCGATTTGGCCTAAAAATGCCCCATTAGCATCATATAGCCCGATTGTCCACCCAAATGGATACAAAAAATTAAACGGACAACACTGGGATGATCCCCAACCTCCCTGGCACGCGTCGGTTGATTTTCAGCCCACAGAACGCCCGGACCCCGAGCCCACCCCTAAAACTATAGGCTATTGCACACCGATTTGGCCCAAAAATGCCTTGTTCGCGCTGTTTTGCCCATTTGTCCACTCAAATGGCCACGAAAAATTAAATGAACTACACCGCGATAATATTCAATCTCCCTGGCATGTCTCGGTCAATTTTTGGCCCGCAGCACGCCCGAACCTCCAGCCCACCCCTAAAACCGTGGGATATAGCACATCGACTTGGCTCAAAAATTCCCCGTTCGCGTCGTTTCTCCCGTTTGTCCACCCAAATAGCCACCAAAAATTAAACGGACCACGCTGGGATGATCTTTACCTCCCTGGCATGCCCTGATCGATTTTTGGCCCACAGCACGCACGGACCCCTAGCCCACCCCAGAGACTGTGGGCTATAGCACACCGATTTAGCTCAAAAATGCCCCATTCACGCCGTTTCGCCTTTTTGTCCACCTAAATGGCCATAAAAATTAAACAGACCACGCTGGGACGATCCCCAATCTCCCTGGCACGCCCTGGTCGATTTTTGACCCACAGCACACCCGGGCCCAACGCCGATACCGTGGGCTATAGCACACCAATTAAAAATAACCCATTCATGCCATTTTGCCCGTTTGTCAACCCAAAAAGCCACAAAAAATTAAACGGACCATACTGGGACAATCCTCATCTTCCCTGGCAGGCCTCGTTCAATTTTTGGCCCACAGTACTCCCGGACCCTGGGCGCGGCCCAAAAACCTTTGGCTATAGCACACCGATTTGGCCCGAAAATGCCCCGTTCGCACTGTTATACCCGTTTGTCCACCGAAATAGCCACGAAAAATTAAACGGACCACACTGGGATGATCCTCAACTTCCCTGGCATGCCCCGATCGATTTTTGGCCTATAGTACTCCTAGACCCTCGGCCCAGCCCCAAAACTTTGGGCTATAGCACACCGATTTAGCCCGAAAACTCCCTGTTCGCGCTGTTACGCCAGTTTGTCCACTCAAACAGCCACAAAAAATTAAATGGACCACACTGGGATGATCCCCAATCTCCCTAGCACGCCTCGATTGATTTTTGGTGCACAGCACGCCCGAACCCCAGGCCCACCCTGAAACCGTGGGCTATAGCACACTGATTTGGCCTGAAAATGCCCTATTTTGCCCGTGTGTCCAACCAAATGAACGGACCATACTGGGACGATCCCCAACCATCCTGGCATGTCTCGGTCGATTTTTGGCCCACAACACGCCCGAATCCCGACCCACCTCTGAAATCGTGGGCTATAACACACCGATTTGTCTCGAAAATGCCTCGTTACTGCCATTTCGCCCATTTGTCCACCCAAATGGCCACCAAAATTTAAATGGGCCACACTAGGATGATCCCCAACCTCTCTAGCATGCCTCGATTGATTTTCATCCCACATCACACTTAATAATTCCCTTTGCTATATCTTCACCTCTATGGCTAGAAATTGGACAAAAATTGATGATTCTTTTATGTAAAGTCCAATTTTTATCAATCCAATGAGCAGTAATACACATATAATTGATTCTTTGCACAGAAGTCCAAGTATCAGTCGTTAGACACACTCTTTGTTGAGTTTCCTTTAAAATACTCCTCATTTTATTTTTTTCTTCATCAAAGAGATCAAAACAATCACGAGTGATAGTTGTACGAGAAGGAATTCGAAACAAAGGTTGTACCACTTTAATAAATTGTCTAAAACCTTCTTTTTCAACGAATCTAAAAGAAAGCTCATCAATAATTATCATACGACATAAAGCTTTTCTACACTCTTCTTGATCAAATTTTCATGAAACAATTGATACATCACCCTTGTTACCCCCATGTAACCGGCTGAAATGCTATCTTTGATTGCTTTGTATCAACATTATGAGGCAACTTTTTACATCTTTTTATATGACCAAGCATCGCCGTTGTACCATGTTCTTTTGTATCAGCTAAATACTCTTGTTTACAATAATTACACACCCTTTTTAATTCCTTCCGAATCAACTTTACTAGTAAAATGATCCCATACAACAGATCTTTTTTCCTTTCTTTCTTTGCTTTAGACTCAACTACATTCGAATCAGAAGGTATACTCTCACCAATCACTTTATCAACTCTAATATTTTGTGCCATCTAGTTGTATTGGTGTGACTGTGATTAAAAAAACAATCAAAATAAGTCAACAATAAAAGATGACCAAAACTTGACAATGTGCATATAGAGCAGAATAAACAATTCCAGAACAACAATAAAAATTACACTAACGTGATGAGTACGACAGACTCGAGGTTAAAAATCAGGAACTTAGTAAGAATTTTTTGCAATTATGATTATTAAAGACGGTCCTTAGTATAATACATCAAAGATTGAATAGAAATTAAAATATAGTAGAAGCTGTGAGCTTGAATACCTCTTAGGTGTGAAGCTGTGACTGTGAGCTTGAATACCTCTTCTTGATATGAATAATGAAACTTGAGAGTGAGAGACAGTGAGACACTATGTTCTTACAAGGAGAGGCATCGCTAAGAGTAAGTCAGTAAGAGGCACAACTCAAGAATGTTTCTATGTTTTTGAATAAAGTTAAACCCTAAGTGCTAATAGTTATTTCACTGATGGAATTAAAAAGTTAAAAGGGTATTGGGCTATTAGGCCTTAGGCCATATGTTAATGACTAATCTAATGGATTATAAATGGGCTCAGCACTCAGAAGTCCGGTACACCACTACACTGTATTGTAATTATAACGGGATATGGGGTTATCGGGCAACCCTATAAAAAGGTTATAAACCGAGGCCCGAACCGATAACCCAATTTCAGAAAAATCTGCACCGAAAACCGCCCCAATAAGCAAAAATCCTGAACTGTTAACCCAATAAGCATATTATCGGTTCGGGTTAATAGTTTGAACCAAAATTTACACAGCCCTACACAGAACGCCCAGACCTCGGGCCCTCCCCCGAAACTGTGGGCTATAGCACACCGATTTAATTCGAAAATGTCGTGTTCACGCCGTTTTGCCCGTTTGTCCACCCAAATGGCCACAAAAAATTAAATACTCCACACTGGGACGATCCCCAACCTCTCTGACACGCCCCGGTCAATTTTCGGCCCACAGCACGCCCGAACCCACCCCCAAAACCGTGGGTTATATAGCACACCAATTTGTCCATAAAATGCCCCGTTTGCATTGTTTCTCCCGTTTGTCCACCCAAATGGCCACGAAAAATTAAATTAACCACACTGGGACGATCCCCAACCTCCCTGGCATGCCCCGGTCAATTTTTGACCCACAGCACGCCCGGACCCAAAGCCCACCCCCAACACCGTGGACTATAGCACACCGATTTAGCCCAAAAATTCCCCGTGCACGTTGTTTCACCTGTTTGTCCACCAAATGGCCACGAAAAATTAAACGAACAACATTGGGATGTTCTCCAACCCCCCTAGCATGTCTCGGTCGATTTTTGACCCACAGCACGCTCGGACCCCGGGCCCACCCCCGATACCGTGGGCTATTGCTTAACGATTTAGCTCAAAAACTCCCCGTTCTCAACGTTTCGCCCATTTGTCCACCTAAATGGCCACAAAAAATTAAACGAACCACAATGGGATGGTCCCCAACCTCCCTGGCAAGCCCCGATCGATTTTTGGCCTACAGCACGCCCGGACCCTGGCCCACCCCCAAAACTGTGGGCTATAGCACACTGATTTGGCCCAAAAATACCCCGTTTCCGCCGTTTCGCCCGTTTGTCCACCTAAATGGCCACGAAAAACTAAATGGAACACACAGGGACGATCCTCAATATCCCTGGCATACCCCAGTCGATTTTCAGCCCACAGAACGCCCAAACCCCGGGCCCGCCCCCAAAACCGTGGGCTATAGCACACCGTTTTGGCCCAAAAATGCTCTATTCACTCTGTTTTGCCCTATTGTCCACCCAAATGGCCACGAAAAATTAGACAGACCACACTAGGATGATCCCCAACCTACCTGGCACGCCCCGATTAATTTTTGGCCTACAGCACGTCCGGACCCCGGGGCCACCCCTAAAATCGTGGGCTATAGCACACTGATTTAGCTTGAAATGCCTCGTTCGTGCCGTTTCTCCCGTTTGTCCACCCAAATGGCTACAAAAAATTAAACGGACCACACTAGGAAGATTCCCAACCTCCTCGGCATGCCTCGGTTGATTTTTGGCCCACAGCACGCTCGAATCTCGGGCCCACCCCCAAAACCGTGGGCAATAGCACAACGATTTAACTTGAAAACTCTTCGTTCATGTTGTTTCATATGTTTGTCCACCCAAATGGCTACAAAAAATGAATAGAACTACACTGGGACGATCCCCAACCTCCCTGGCATGCCCTGGTCAATTTTCGGCCCACACCACGCCCAAACATTAGGCCCACTCCCAAAATTATGGGCTATAGCACACCGATTTAGCTTGAAAATGCCCCGTTCGCGTTGTTTCGCCCGTTTGTCCACCCAAATAGCCACGAAAAATTAAACAGACCATACTGGGATGATCCCCAACCTCTATGGCATGCCCCGGTCGATTTTTGGCATACATAACGCCCGAACCTCGGACCCACCCTCAAAATTATGGGCTATAGCACACCGATTTGGCTTGAAAATGCCCCATTTGCATTGTTTCACCCGTTGGTCCACCCAAATGGCCACGAAAAATTAAACGAACCACACAGGGACGATCCCCAACCTCCCTGGCACACCCCGATTAATTTTTGGCCTACAAAATGCCCGGACCTTGGGCCCACCCCCAAAATTGTGGACTATAGCAAACCGATTTTGCCCGAAAATGCCTTGTTCGCTCCGTTTCACCCATTTGTCCACCCAAACGGCCACGAAAAAATAAATAGACCACACTAGGACGATCGGTAACCTTCCTGGCATGTTCAGGTCAATTTTTTGCCCACTGCATGCTCGGACCCTGGGCCTACCCCCGAAATCGTGGGCTATATCACACCAATTTGGCCCAAAAATACCCCGTTCCCGCTTTTTTGCCCGTTTGTCTTTGGCCACAAAAAGTAAAACAGACCACACTAGGATGATCCTCAACCTCCCTAGCATACACCGGTTAATTTTTTGCCCGCATAACGCCCGAACCTCGGGCCCGCCCCAAAAATCGTGGGCTATAGCACACCGATTTGGCTGGAAAATGCCCTGTTCGAGTCGTTTCGCCCGATTATCCACCCAAATGGCCACAAAAAATTAAACGGACCACACTGGGATGATCCCCAACCTCCCTGGCACGCCTCGGTTGATTTTTGGCCTAGAGCACGCTCGGACCCCGGGCCAACCCCCGAAACCATAGCCTATAGCACACCGATTTGGCCCGAAAATGCCATATTCGCTCCGTTTCGCCCGTTTATCCATCCAAATAGCCACAAAAAATTTAACGAACCACGCTAAGACGATCTCCAGCCTCCCTAGCACGCCCTAGTCGATTTTCAGCCCACAGTAAGCCCGAACCCCCAGCCCACCCCCAAAATCGTGGGCTATAACACACCGATTTGGCCCGAAAAATCCTAGTTCGCGCCTTTTCTCCCGTTTGTCTACCCAAATGGCCACGAAAAATTAAACGGACCATGTTGGGACGATCCCAAACCTCCTTGGCATGCCTCGGTCAATTTTTGGCCAACAGCACGAACCCCGAGCCCACCCCATAAACCGTGGGCTATAGCACAATGATTTAGCTCGAAAAATCCCCATTCGCGGTGTTTCACCCGTTTGTCCACCCAAAGGGCCACGAAAAATTAAACGAACCACGCTGGGACGATCCCCAACCTCCCTGGCATGCCCTGGCCAATTTTTAGCACACAGTATGCCCGAAACCTGGGCCCACCCCCGCTACCGTAGGCTATAGCACACCGATTTCGCCCAAAAATGCCTCGTTCACGCCGTTTCTCTTGTTTGTCTACCCAATTGGCCATGAAAAATTAAACGGACCACACTGGGATGATCCTCAACCTCCTTGGCATGCCCTAGTCGATTTTGGGACCACAGCACGCCTGGACCTCGAACCTACCCCGAAACCTTAGGCAATAGCACACCGATTTGGCCCAAAAATGCCCCATTATTGCCGTTTTTCCCGTTTGTCCACCCAAATGGCCATAAAAATTAAACGGACTACACTGGGATGATCCCCAACTTCCCTGGCATGCCCCAATCAATTTTTGACCCACAGTACACCAGGACCCCGGGCCCATCCCCAAAACCTTGGGTTATAGCACACTTATTTGGCCTGAAAATGCCCCGTTCATGTTGTTACCCCTGTATGTCCATGAAAATGGCCACGATAAATTAAACAGACTATACTGGGACAATTCCCAACCTCTATGGCATACCTCGGTTGATTTTCGGCCCACAGCACGCCCGGACTCCTGGCCCACCCCCAAAATCGTGGGCTATAGCACACCGATTTGGCACAAATATGCCCTATTTCGCCCGTTTGTCCACCCAGATGAACGGACCATACAGGGATGATCCCCAACCTTCTTGGCACGTCCTGGTAAATTTTCGGCACACAGCACGCCCGAACCCCGAGGCCACCTCCAAAACCGGGGGATATAGCACACTGATTTGGCTCTAAAATGCCTCGTTCACGCCATTTCGCCCGTTTGTCCACCCAAATGAACACCAAAAATTAAATGAACCATACTGGGATGATCCCCAACCTCCCTAGCACGCCCCGATTGATTTTCGGCCCACAGCACACCCGAACCTCGAGTACACCCACAAAACCGTGGGCTATAGAACATCGATTTGGCCTAAAAATGCCTCGTTTGTGCCGTTTCACCCGTTTATCCACCCAAATAGCCACGAAGAATTAAACGGACCACGCTGGGATGATACCCAACCTCTATGGCATGCCTCGGTCAATTTTTGGCCCACGGCACGCTCGGACCCCGAGACCACCCCCGAAACCGTGGGCTATAGCACACTGATTTGGCCTAAGAACGCCCCGTTCGCGTTGTTTCACCCGTTTGTCCTCCCAAATGGCAACAAAAAATTAAAAAGACCACACTGAGATGATCCCCAACCTCCCTGGCACGCCACGGTTATTTTTTGGCCCAAAAAACGCCTGGACCCCGGGCCCACCCCAGAAATCGTGGGCTATAGCATACCGATTTACCCCAAAAATACCCCGTTCGCACCGTTTCACCTATTTGTCCACCCAAATGGACACAAAAAATTAAACGAACCACACTGGGACGATTCCCAACCCCCTTGGCACACCTCGGTCGATTTTCGGCCCACAGCACGCCCGAACCCCAGGCCCACCTCCAAAACTGTGTGCTATAGCATACCGATTTGTACCGATAAAGTCCTGTTCGCGCCGTTTCACCCGTTTGTCCACCCAAATATCCACGAAAAATTAAATGGACCATACTGGAATGATCCCCAACATCCCTGGCATTCCCCGATCAATTTTCTTCAAACAACACGCCCGAACACCGAGCCCATCCTCGAAACCGTGGGCTGTACGCACACTAATTTGATCCGAAAATGCCCCGTTCGTGCCGTTTTGCCCGTTTGTCCACAGAAATAGCCACGAAAAATTAAACGAACCATAATAAGATGATCCCCAACCTCCCTGGAATGCCCCGGACAATTTTCGGCTAACAGCACTCCCGAACCCCTGGTTCACCCCCAAAACCGTTGGCTATAGCACACCGATTTGGCCCAAAAATGCCCTATTTCGCCCGTTTGTCCACCCAGATGAACGGACCATACTGGGACGATTCCCAACCTCTCTGGCACATCCTGGTCGATTTTTGGCACACAGCACGATTGAACCCTGGGCCTACCTTCGAAACTGTGGGATATAGCACACTGATTTGGCTCCAAAATGCCCCGTTCGCGCCATTTCGCCCGTTTGTCAATCCAAATGGACACCAAAAATTAAATGGACCACACTGGGACGAACACAAACCTCCCTAGCACGCCCCAATTGATTTTCGGCCCATAGTACACCCGGATCTCGGGCCCACCCCCTAAACCATAGCATATCGATTTAGCCCAAAAACTCCCCGTTCACGCCGTTTCACCCGTTTATCCACCCAAATGGCCACAAAAATTAAACGGACCACACTGGGACGAATCCCAACCTCCATGGCATACCCTAGTCGATTTTTAATCCACAGCACGCTCGAACACCGGGCCCACCCTCGAAACCGTGGGCTATAGCACACCAATTTGGCCTAAGAACTCTCCGTTCACGCTGTTTCACCCGTTTGTCCTCCCAAATGGCAACAAAAAATTAAAAGGACCACACTGAGACGATCCCCAACCTCCCTGGCATGCCACGATCATTTTTTAGCCCACAGCACGCCTGGACCCCGAGCCCATCCCCAAAACCGTGGGCAATAGCACACCGATTTACCCTAAAAATGCCCCGTTCGCACTGTTTCGCTCATTTGTCCACCCAAATGGCCATAAAAAATTAAAAGAACCACACTGGGATGATTCCCAACCCCCTTGGCACGTCTAGATCTATTTTTGTCCCATAGCACGCTCGAACCCCGAGCCCATCCCCAAAACCGTGTGCTATAGCACACCAAATTAGCTCGATAATGCCCTGTTCGCACCATTTTGCCCGTTTGTCCACCAAAATGGCCATAAAAAATTAAATGGACCATACCGGGATGATCCCCACCCTCTCTGGCATGCCCTGGTTAATTTTTAGCCAACAACACGCCCGAACCCCGGGGCCACCCCAAAACCGTGGGCTATAGCACACCGATTTTTCCCGAAAATGCACATCTCATGCTGTTTTGCCTGTTTGTCCACCGAAATGGCCACAAAAAATTAAACAGACTACACTGGGACGATCTTCAACCTCCCTGGCATGCCTCGGTCGATTTTGGGCCTACAGTATGCCCGAACCCGGGCCTAGCCCCGGAACTGTGGGCAATAGCACACTGATTTGGCTCGAAAATGCCTCATTCGCGCCATTTTGCCCGTTGTCCACCCAAATAGCCACGAAAAATTAAACGGACTACACTGGAGCGATTGCTAACCTCCCTGGCACGTTCCGGTCGATTTTTTCCCCACAACACTCCCGGACCCTGGGCCCAACCCCAAAACCGTGGGCTATAGCTCACCGATTTAGCCTAAAAATGCCCTATTCGCGTGCCCGTTTGTCCACCCTAATGGCCACGAAAAATTAAATGGTCCACACTAGGACTATCCCCAACATCCCTGGCATACCTCGGTTAATTTTTGGCCCCAGCATGCCTGAACCCCGGGCCCACCCCCAAAACCTTGGGCTATAGGACACCGATTTATCCCGAAAATGCCCTGTTCGCGCCGTTTCGCCTGTTTTTCCACCCAACTGGGATGATCCCCAACCTTCCTGGCACGCCTCGATCGATTTTTGGACCACAGCACGCCCGAAATTCGGCCCACCCCTAAAATTGTCGGCTATAACACACCGATTTGGCCCGAAAAATCCCCGTACGCACCGTTTCACTGTTTGTCCACCCTAATTGGCACGAAAAATTAAAAAAACTAGATTGGGATGATCCCCAACCTCCCTACCATGCCTCGGTCAATTTTTAACCCACTGCATTCCCGGACCTTGGGCCCACCCCCAAAATCGTGCTATAGAAGACCGATATGGCCAAAAAATGTCCCGTTCACGCCGTTTCAACTGTTTGTCCACCAAAATAGCAATAAAAAATTAAACGGACCACACTGGGACGATCCCCAACCTCCCTAGCACACTCCGATCAATTTTTAGCCCACAGCACGCCCGAAACCTGAGCCCACCCCCGAAAATGTGGGCCATAGCACACCAATTTAGCTCGAAAACGCCTCTTCCGCACTATTTCGCCCGTTTGTCCACCCAAATGGCCACGAAAAATTAAACAGACTACACTGGGACAATCTTCAATCTTCCTGTCATGCCCCGATCGATTTTCGGCCCGCAGTATGCCCGGACGCCATGCCGACCCCCAAACCCGTGGGCTATAGCACACTGATTTAGCCCGAAAATGCCCCATTCATGCCATTTCGCCCGTTTGTCCACCCAAATAGCCACGAAATATTAAACGGCCAACACTGGGATGATCCCCAACCTCCCTGATACGCCTTGATCAATTTTTGACCCACAGCGTGCCCGAACCCTGGGACCACCCCCAAAACCGTTGGCTATAGCACACCAATTTGGCCCGAAAATACCCCGTTCTCATCGTTTCGCCCATTTGTCCACCGAAATGTCCACAAAAAATTAAAGGGACCACACTGGGATGATCCCCAACCTCTTTTGCAGGCCCCAAATGATTTTTGGCCCACAGCACACCCGGACCTCGGGCCCACCCCCAAAATCGTTGGCTATAACACACCGATTTGGCCTAAAAATGCCCCGTTCCCGCCGTTTCGCCCGTTTGTCAACCCAAATGGCCACGAAAAATTAAACAAACCACACTGGGATGATTCCCAACCTCCAAGGCATGCCCCTGTCAATTTTTGACCCACGACATGCTCGAACCCCATGCCCACCCTTGAATTCGTGGGCTATAGCACACCGATTTGGCCCAAAAATAACCCGTTCGTGCCGTTTCGCCCGTTTGTCCACCCAAAGGACCACAAAAAATTAAATAGACCACACTGGGATGATCCTCAACCTCCTTGGTATGCCCTGGTCAATTTTTTGCCCACAGCACGCCCAGACCCCGGGCCCACCCCTAAAACCGTGGACTATAGCACACCGATTTAGCCAAAAAAATGCCCCGTTTACGCCGTTTCACCCGTTTGTCCACCCAAATAGCCACAAAAAATTAAACGGACTACACTAGGATGATCCCCAATCTCCCAGGCATGCCCCGATGGAGTTTTGGCCCACAGCACGCCCGGACCCCTGGCCCACCCTCGAAACCATGAACTATAACACACAGATTTGGCCCAAAAACACCCATTCGCGCTATTTTGCCCGTTTTTCCTCCCAAATAGCCACGAAAAAAATAAACAGACCACACTAGGACGATCCTCAACCCCCCTGCCATGCCCCGATCGATTTTTGGCCCACAGCACGCCCAAACCTCAGGTTCACCCATAAAACCGTGGGTTAGAGCACACCGATTTGGCCTGAAAATGCCTCGTTCGTGCCGTTTTGCCCGTTTGTCCACCCAAATGGCCACAAAAAATTAAACGTACCACATTGGGACGATTTCCAACCTCACTGGCATGCTTCGGTTGATTTTTCACCGACAGCACGCCCGGACCCCAGGTCCACCCCCAAAACCGTGGGATATAGCATATCGATTTTGCCCAAAAATTCCCCGTTTGCATCGTTTTGCCTAATTTTTTACCCAAATGGCCACGAAAAATTAAATGGACCATACTGGGATGTTCCCCAACCTCCCTGGCACGCCCCAGTCAATTTTTGGACCACAGCACGCCCGGACCCCTGGCCCACCCCCAAAACCGTGGGATATAACACACCGATTTGCCCCGAAAATACCCCATGCGCGCTGTTTCACCCGTTTGTCCACCCAAATAGCCACAAAAAATTAAACAGACCACACTGTGATGATCTCCAACCTCCCATGCATGTTCCGGTCGATTTTCAGCCCACAGCACGCTCGTATCCCGGGCCCACCCCTGAAACCGTGGGCTGTAGCTTACCGATTTACCTCGAAAACTTCCCATTCTTGATGTTTCACCTGTTTGTCCACCCAAATGGCCACGAAAAATTAAATGAAACATACTGGGATGATCCCCAACCTCCCTGGCATGCCTCGATCAATTTTTGAGCTACAGCATGCTTGGACCCTAGGCCCACCTCCAAAATCGTGGGCGATAGCACACTGATTTGGCCCAAAAATGCCTTATTCCCGCCGTTTCGCCCGTTTGTCCACCCAAATGGCCACGAAAAACTATATGGACCACACAGGGATAATCTTCAACCTCCCTGGCATGCCCCGGTCGATTTTCGGCCCACAACATAATGGGATGATCCCCCACCTCCAAAATCGTGGGATATAGCATAATGATTTGGCACCAAAATGCCCCATTCGCACCATTTCGCCCGTTTGTCCACCCAAATGGACACCAAAAATTAAATGAACCATACTAGGACGATCCCCAACCTCCCTAGCATGCCTCTATTAATTTTTGGCACACAGCACACCCGGACCTCGAGCCCACCCCCGAAAATGTGGGCTATAGCACACTAATTTGGCCTGAAAATGCCTCGTTCGCGCCGTTTCGCAGTTTATCCACCCAAATGGCCAAAAAAAATTAAACGGACCACACTGGGATGATACCAAACCTCCCTGGCATGCCCTGGTCAATTTTTGGCACACAGCACGCTTGAACCCCGGGCCTACCCCCAAAATCGCAGGCTACAGCACACCAATTTTGCCTAAGAAGGCCCCGTTCGCGCCATTTCAATCGTTTGTCCCAAATAGCCACGAAAAATTAAAAGGACCACTGTGAGATGGTCCCCAACCTCCAAGGCACGCCACGGTCATTTTTCAGCCCACATCACGGTGGGACCCCGGTCCTACCCCCGAAACCGTGGGCTATAGCACACCGATTTATCTCGAAAATGCCCCGTTCGCACTGTTTCCCCCGTTTGTCCACCCAAATGGCCACGAAAAATTAAACGAACCATACTGGGATGATTCCCAACCCCCTTGGCATGCCTCGGTAGATTTTTGGCCAATAGTATGCCCAAACTCCGGGCCCACCCCCAAAACTGTGTGCTATAGCACATCGATTTAGCCTGATAACGCCCTGTTCTCACCGTTTCACCCGTTTGTCTACCCAAATAGCCACAAAAAATTAAATGGACCACACTGGGATGATCCCCAACCTCCATGGTATGCCCTAGTCAGTTTTTGGCCAACAGCATGCCCGGGCCCCGGGTCCATACCCAAAACTGTGAGCTGCCCACCGATTTATCCTGAAAATACCCCGTCTATGCCGTTTCGCCCGTTTGTCCACCCAAATGGCCATAAAAAATTAAACGGACCACACTGGGACAATCCCCAACCTCTCTGGCATGCCCCAATCGATTTTTGATCCACAGTACGCCCAAACCCCGAGCCTACCCCCAAAATTATGGGCTATAGCACACCGATTTGGCCCAAAAATGCCCCAGGCACACCATTTTGCCCGTTTGTCCACCCAAATGGCCACGAAAAATTAAACGTATCACACTGGGACGATCACCAACCTTCCTGGCACATCCCAATCGATTTTCAGCCCACAGCACGCTGGGACTCGGGCCCACCCCCAAAATCGTAGGCTATAGCACACCGATTGGGTCCGAAAATGCCCCGTTTGCGCCGTTTCACCCATTTGTCAACCCAAATGGCCACGAAAAATTAAATGGTCCACACTAGGACTATCCCCAGCCTCCCTGGCATGCCTCGATTGATTTTTGGCCCTCTGCACGCCCGAACCCCTGGCCCACCCTTATAACCTTGGGCTATAGCACACCGATTAAGCCCAAAAATAGCCCGTTCCCGCTGTTTTGCCAATTTGTTTACCCAAATGGCCACAAAAAATTAATCGAACCACACTGGGACGATCTCTAACCTCCCTGCCATGCCTCTGTCGATTTTTGTCATACAGTACGCCCGGACCCCGGACCCACCTCCAAAACCGTGTGCTATATTTCACCGATTTAGCTTGAAAATGCCCCATTCCCGCCGTTTCTCCCGCTTGTCCACCCAAATGGCCACTAGAAATTAAACGGACCTCACTGGGATGATCCCCAACCTCCCTGGCACGCCTCGGTCGATTTTCAGCCCACAGCACCTCGGACCCCAGGCCCGCCCCTGAAACTGTGGGCTATAGCACACCGATTTGGCACGAAAATGCCCTGTTCACGCCGTTTTGCCCGTTTGTCCAACTAAATAGCCATGAAAAATTAAACGAACTATACCGGGATGATTCCCAACCTCCCTGGCACGACCCGATCAATTTTCGACCTACAGCACGCCCGAACCCCAGGCCCAACTCTAAAACCATAGGCTATAGCACACTGATTAAGCTCGAAAATGCCCCGTTCGTCCCGTTTTACCAGTTTGTCCACCCAAATAGTCATGAAAAATTAAACGGACCACACTGGAATGATCCCCAACCTCCCTACCATGCCCCTGCCAATTTTTATCACAGCACTCCTGGACCCCAGGCCCACCCCCGAAACCGTGTGCTATATCTCACCGATTTGGCTCGAAAACGCCCCATTCCCGCTGTTTCTCCCGTTTGTCCACCCAAATGTCCATGAAAAGTTAAATGGACCACACTGGGATGATCCCCAACCTCCCTGGCACGCCCCGGTCAATTTTTGGCCCATAGCACGCTCGGACCCCAGGCCCGCCCCCGAAACTATGGGCTGTAGCACACTGATTTGGTACGAAAATGCCCTGTTCGCGCTGTTTTGCCCATTTGTCCAACCAAATAGCCATGAAAAATTAAACGGACCATACTAGGACGATCCTCAACCTCCCTGGCATGCCCCAGTCGATTTCTGACCCACAGCACGCCCGGACCTCGGGCCCACCCCTAAAACCGCAGGCTATAGCACACTAATTTGGCTCGAAAATGCCCCGTTCGTCTCGTTTCGCCCATTTTTCCACCCAAATGGCCATGAAAAATTAAACGGACCACACTGGGATGATCCCCAACCTCCCTGGCACGCCTTGGTCAATTTTTGACCCACAGCACGCCCAAACTCCAGGCCCACCCCCGAAATCGTGGGATATAGCACACCGATTTGGCCCGAAAATGCCCCATTCGCGTCGTTTCACCCATTTGTCCACCCAAACGGACACAAAAAATTAAACGGACCATATTGGGACGATCCCCAACCTCCCTGGCATGCCCCGATCAATTTTTGGAATTTTATTTTCCTTGTATATGAATTTGAAAGAGAGTTATGGATGTGTTGTTATTGACAACTCAAGAGATGATGAGTTCAATAAGGAGTTGCTACAATAAGAGTAATTTGGGCTTGTTTTGTGGACTGTTTTGTATGTTCATGTTATGGGCTGCCATGTTGATGTTGGAGAAGGGTGTGACTAGTTTGTAATTAAATATAGAAGAAAAGTGTGGTGGTACACCACCGAACTAATTGTTGGCCTTGTTTACTACCCAATGTGTTTTTATGTGTTGTTTAGAGGGTGTAATGAAGCTGAGGTAGTTTCAGTGATCTTATAAGAACATGTATGGTATGTGGGTGTAATTGGAGGAGAAAAGGGTTAAGATAACGCCCTTGATTGGCAGATTACGTGTTTACTGCCCGGTTACTGTTTTGGTGAAGTTAAGTAGCCTAAATGTATTGGTTGGTTGATAAGACTAGTTTACCATATATTCTATTGTAGATAAGTAATATAAAAGGCGAGAAGTCAAGTCGGGTTAGTTTCGGAGCTATATAACCAGGTATGTAAGGCATACTCCATTTGGTACTCTTTGGCATGAAATTGAACATTTGTTCCACCAAGTAAGTTTCCAAGGTTGTCCTGTAACAAGTGACTCATAATAGTAGTGTATTATATACCAAGAAGCCAACGATCGTGTTCCCACTCTTTAACATATCAAAACACCTCAATACATGTTTATTATTAAACCTACACATTTATCTTTATTTGAAAATTTCAGAAGTTCTCCATTTACTCAATTAAGACCCATGTGTTATTTTAAGCTCCTAAACACTTCATTGGTGCGCCAACAGCTCTCTACCTTATTTATGTTGCATTAAGTGCCTATTTACATGTCTCTTAGTGGCAGGTTATTATTTCAAGGTACCATAATGTTATGACCACCAAAGTAACAATCTCAAAGGCTAAATAAACTAAGTAACGTAAATCTATAAAATAAGGCATAAGCCTAGCATGGGCCGATCTCGATACCTTGATATGTGGGTGGCAGCTCAGGGGCATAAGCCTAGCATGGGCCGATCCCAATCTTTATATGTAGGTGGCAGCTCAGAGGCATAAGCCTAGCATGGGTCGATCCTAATTTATCTATTTACCACTGATCAGCTGGTCATTTGCCTTACATATGGCTTACAAAGATTATGAATTAAGAAAGGTAAAAATGAAGAAATGAATGCAATGTTTGTAGTCCCAAATATATATATAAAGGTGGTCTACTAGTACTACTTATACACTTGTATCTGGTTTTTATTGAGCTCGTGTATCGTGTGTTGTTAATTTCAGCCTTACATATTCAATACATATTTTCATACTGACCTCCCTCACGGGGGACCTGCATTTCATGCTGCAGGCACAGGTACTTCAGCTCATACACCTCACTCGTAGGATCACAAGCTATTCAATGCATATTGGTGAGCTTCAGGTTGATTCGGAGCTTTCTGAGTCTGTTCCGTATATTTTGGTATTGCGCAGTAGGTTAAGAGTAGGGAGTGGGGGGGGAGGGGTGTCCCGACCCTAACTAAGTTTATGTATCTTTTAGAGGCTTTGTAGACTAATGTAAAGTTATGGTAGTGTCTTGCCTTTAGACATGGTGTCCCCAACGGCCAAGTGTTGTATATATCAGTTTGTACTTGCATGTGTAATTATTCTCATCGCTACATAATATTATGTTTGTCAGAACCTTTGGTTGTCATAGTTACTTGCATGGGAATTTCAAGGTGATGAATTAATTCTCTTGGGCGTCTACGACTACGGGTGCCTGTCCGCCCCAATAAGATTTGAGGCGTGACAGTTTAATTTTTCATGGCCATTTGGGTAGACAAACGGGCGAAACTGCGCAAACGGTGCATTTTGGGCCATATCGGTGTGCTATAGCCTACGGTATTGGGGGTGGGATTGGGGTACGGGGGTTCTGTGGGCCAAAAATTGATCGGGGCTTGCCAGAGAGATTGGAGGTCATCCAAGTGTGGTCTGTTTAACTTTTCGTGGATATTTGGGTGGACAAACAGGCAAAACGGTGCGAACGGGGCATTTTCTGTTCAAATCGGTGTGATATAGCCCACGGTTTAGGGGGAGGGCTCGGGGTCCGACTGTGCTGCAAGCCGAAAATCAATCGGGGCATGCCAGGGAGGTTGAGGATCGTACCAGTAAGGTCTGTTTAAATTTCCATGTCCATTTGGGTGGTCAAACGAGTGAAACGGCGCAAACGGGGCATTTTTGGGCCAAATTGGTGTGCTATAGCCCACTATTTTGGGGGTGGACCCAGGGTCCAAGTTTGATGTGGGCTGAAAATCGATCAGGGTGTGCCAGAGAGGTTGGGGATCATCCCAGTATGGTCGGTTTAATTTTTCATTACCATTTGGGTGGACAAACGGGTGAAACGACGAGAATGGGGTATTTTTGGGCCAAATTGATGTGCTATAGCCCACAGTTTAGGGGTGGGCCCGAGGTCCGGGCGTGATATGGGCCAAAAATTGACCGGGGCGTGCCAGGGAGGTTGGGGATTATCCAGTGTGACCCGTTTAATTTTTTGAGGCCATTTGGGTAGACAAACGGGTGAAACGGCATGATCGAGGTATTTTTGGGTTTAATTGGTGTGCAATAGCCCACGGTTTAGGGGGTGGGCCTGGGGTCTGGGCATGCTGTGGTTCAAAAATTGACCGGGGATGGCCAGGGAAGTTGGGGATCATCCCAGTGTGGTCCGTTTATTTTTTATGGCCATTTGGGTGGACAAACAGGCGAAATGGCGTGAATGGGGCATTTTCAAGCAAAATCGATGTGCAATAGCCCATGATTTTGGGGGTGGGCCCATGGTACGAGTGTGTTGTGGGCCAAAACTCGACCGGGGCATGTCAGGGAGGTTGGGGATCATCCTGGTATGGTCTGTTTAATTTTTTGTGGCCATTTGGGTGGACAAACGAGCAAAACAGCGTGAATGGGGCATTTTCGGGCTAAATCAGTGTGCTATAGCCTACAGTTTTGGGAGTGGGCCCGGGGTTTGGGTAAGCTGTGGGTCAAAAATCAACCGAGGCATGCTAGGGAGGTTGGGGATCATCCCAGTGTGGTCCGTTTTATTTTTTGTGGCCATTTGGGTTGGCAATCCGGCGAAATGACACGAATAGGGCATTTTCGAGCTAAATTGGTGTGCCATAGCCTACGGTTTTGGGGGTGGGCCCCAGTTTTGGGCGTGCTGTGGGCCAAAAATAGACAGTGGTGTGCTAGGAAGGTTGGGTCCCAGTGTGGTCCGTTTAATTTTTTTTGGCTATTTGGGTGGACAAACGGGCGAAACAATGCAAACAGGGCATTTTTTGGCCAAATCGATGTGCTTTAGCGCACAGTTTTGGGAGTGGACCTGGAGTCCGGGCGTGCTGTGGGACAAAAATCAATTGGGGCATGCCAGGTAGGTTGGGGATTATCTTTGTATGGTCCGTTTAATTTTTTGTGGCCATTTAGGTGGACAAACGAGCAAAACGGCGCAAATGGGGCATTTTCGGGCCAAATCAGTGTGCTATAGCCCGCGGTTTTGGAGTTGAGCCTGGGTCCGGGCGTGCTGTGGGACAAAAATCGACCGGAGCGTGCCAAGGAGGTTGGGGATCGTCGCAGTGTGGTCCGTTTAATTTTTCCTGGCCAGTTGGGTGGACAAACAAGCAAAACGGCGCGAACGGGGAATTTTTGGGCCAAATTGGTGCGCTATAGCTCACGATTTCGGGGGTGGGCCCGGGGTGCGGGCGTGCTGTAGTCAAAAAATTAATCGGGGCGGGCCAAGGAGGTTGTGGATCATCCTAGTATGGTACATCTAGTTTATCATGTCCATTTGGGTGGACAAACGGGCGAAACGGTGCGAATGGGGTGTTTTCGAGCCAAATCGGTGTGCTATAGCCACGGTTTTGGGGTGGGCCTAGGGTCCGGGCATGCTGTGGGCCAAAAATTAACTGGGGTGTGCCAGGTAGGTTGGGTATTATCCTAGTATGGTTCGTTTAATTTTACGTGGACATTTGGATGGATAAACGGGCGAAATGGCACAAATGGGGCATTTTTTAGCCAAATCGAAGTGCTATTGCCCACGGTTTTGGGGTTGAGCCTGGGGTCCGGGCGTGCTGTGGGCCAAAAATTGATCGGGGTGTGCCAAGAAGGTTGGGGATCATCCCAGTTTGGTTTGTTTAATTTTTCCTGGCTATTTGGGTGGACAAATGGGCGAAACGGCACAAACGGGTCATTTTCGGGCCAAATCGGTGTGCTATAACCCACGGTTTTAGGGGTGGGCCCGGGGTAAGGGCGTGTTGTAGACCAAAAATCAATAGGGGCAGGACAAAGTGGTTAGGGATCTTCCCAGTATGGTCCGTTTAGTTTATCATGTCCATTTGGGTGGACAAACGAGCGAAACGACGCGAATGGGTCATTTTCGAGCCAAATCGGTTTGTTATAGCCATGGTTTTGGGGTGGGCCTGTGTTCCGGGAATACTGTGGACCAAAAATCAATCGAGGCATGCCAGGGAGGTTAGGGATCATCCCAGTGTGGTCCGTTTAATTTTTCGTGGTTATTTGGGTGGACAAACGGGCGAAACGGCGCGAACGGGGCATGTTCGGGCCAAATCGGTGTGCTACAGCCCGCGATTTTGGAGGTGGGCTCGGGGTTCAAGCATGCTGTTATTCAAAAATTGACCAAGGCATGTCAGAGGGGTTGAGGATCATCCTAGTGCGGTCTGTTTAATTTTTCGTGGCCATTTGGGTAGACAAACGGGCGAAACTGCGCGAACTGGTTATTTTAGGGATAAATTGGTGTGATATAGCCCACTGTTTTAGAGGTGTACTCGGGGTCCGGGTGTGCTGTGGGACGAAAATCGACCAGGGCGTGCCACGGAGGTTGGGGATCATCCCAGTGTGGTTCGTTTAATTTTTAGTGGCCATTTGAGTGGACAAACGGCCGAAACGGCTCAAATGAGGCATTTTCGGGACAAAATGGTGTGCTATAGCCCGTGGTTTTGGGGGTTGACCCAAGGTCCCGGTGTGCTGTAGGACGAAAATCGACTTGGGCGTGCTAAGGAGATTAGGGATCGTCCCAGTGTGGTCCGTTTAATATTTTGTGGACATTTGGGTGGACAAACGGGTGAAGCGACGAAAATGGGGCATTTTCGGGCCAAATTGGTGTGCTATAGCCCACGGTTTTGGGGGTGGGCCCATGGTCCGGGCATGCTGTGGGCCGTAAATTGAGCAGGGCGTGCTAGAGAGATTGGGGATCATCCCAGTATAGTCCGTTTAATTTTTTGTGGCCATGTGGGTGGACTAACGGGCGAAACGGTGCGAACAGGGCACTTTCAGGCTAAATCGATGTGCTATAGTCCCTGGTTTTGGGGGTGGGCTCGGGGTTCGGGTATTCTGTGGGCGAAAATTTGACCTGGGTGTGCCAGGGTGGGTGGAGATCATCCCAGTATGGTCCGTTTAATTTTTTGTGGTCATTTGGGTGGACAAATGGTCAAAACGACGCGAATGGGGCATTTTTGGGCCAAATCGGTATGATATAGCCCACGATTTTACGGGTGGGTCCGGGGTCCGGGCGTGCTGTGGGCCGAAAATCGACCAGGGTGTGACAGGGAGGTTGGGGATCGTCCCAGTATGGTTTGTTTAATTTTTCTTGGCCATTTGGGTGGACAAATAGGAAAAATGGCACAATCGGGGCATTTTCGGGCCAAATCGGTGTGATATAGCCCACGGTTTTGGGGGTGGTCACCAATTTCGGGAGTGTTGTGGGACGAAAATCGATTGGGGAGTTCTAGGGAGGTTTGGGATTGACCCAGTATCATCCGTTTATTTTTTCGTGGCTATTTTTGTTTACAAACGAGCGAAACAACAGGAATGAGGCATTTTCGGACCAAATAGGTGCGCTATAGCCCTCAGTTTTGGGGTGGACCCGGGGTCGGTGCATGCTGTGGTATGAAAATCGACTTGGGCATGCCAGGGAGGTTGGGGATCATCCCAGTGTATACCATGTAATTTTTCATGGTCATTTGGGTGGACAAACGCGGTAAATGGCGCGAATGGGGCATATTTGGGCCAAATCGGTGTGCTATAACCCACATTTTTGGGGGTGAGCCCGGGGTTCGGGCGTGTTGTGGGCCAAAAATTGACCGAGGCATGCCAGGGTGGTTGAGGATCGTCCCAGTGTAGTCCGTTTAATTTTTTGTGGCCATTTGGTTAGACAAACGGGGCGAACAGGGCATTTTTTGGCCAAATCGGTGTGATATAGCCCACAATTTTGGAGGTGGGCTCGGGGTATGGGCATGCTGTGGACGAAAAATCAACTGGGGTTTGCCAGGGATGTTAGGGATTGTCCCAGTATGGTCCTTTTAATTTTTTGTGGACATTTTGGTGGACAAATGGGTGAAACAACGTGAACGGGGCATTTTTGGGCCAAATCGATGTGCTATTGCCCATGGTTTCAGGGGTGGCCACAGGGTCCGGGCGTGCTGTAGGCCGAAAATCGATCAGGGGGTGCTAAAGAGGTTAGGGATCGTGCCAGTGTAATCCGTGTAATTTTTTGTGGCTATTTGGGTGGACAAACAGGCAAAAAGACGAGAACGGAGCATTTTCGGGCCAAATTGGTATGCTATAGCTCACATTTTTTAGGTGGGCGGTCCGGGCGTGCTGTGGGCCGAAAATCGACCGGGCCATACCAGGGAGATTGGAGATCATCCCAGCGTAATCAGTTTAATTTTTTACGGCCATTTGGGTGGACAAATGGGCGAAACAATGCGAGTGGAGCATTTTCTGGCCATATCAGTGTGCTGTAAGCCTACGGTTTTAGGGGTAGGCCCGGGGTTCGGGCGTGCACTGGGCCAAAAATCGATCGGGGCATGCCAGGGTGGTTAGGGATAATCCCAGTGTGGTCGGTTTAATTTTTCGTGGCCATTTGGGTGGATAAACGGGGAAAACGGCCCGAACGAGGTATTTTCGGCCAAATCGGTGTGCTATAGCCCATGATTTCAGGGATGGCCCCGGGGTTCGAGTATCTTGTGGGATAAAAATTGACCGGTGTGTGCCAGGGAGGTTGGGGATCATCCCAGTGTGGTCCGTTTAATTTTTTGTGGCCATTTAGGTGGACAAACGGGTGAAACGGTGCGAATGGGGCATTTTTGGGCCAAATCGGTGTGCTATAGCCCATGGTTTTGGGGGTGAGCCTGGGTGTGTTGTGGGCCAAAAATTGATCGGGGCATGCCAGGGAGATTGGGGATTGTCCCGGTTTGGTCCATTTAATTTTTCGTTGCCATTTGGGTGGACAAATAGGAGAAACGGCGCGAACGGGGCATTTTTTAGCCAAATCTGTGTGCTATGGCCCACGGTTTCGGGGGTGGGCCCAGGGTCCGAGCATGCTATGGGCCAAAAATTGACCGGGGCGTGCCAGAGAGGTTGGGGATCATCCCAGTATGGTCCATTTAAATTTTCGTGGCCATTTGGGTGGACAAACAGGCAAAACGACGCGAACGGGGCATTTTCGAGCCAAAATGGTGTGCTATATGGTTTTAGGGGTGGGCCGGTTTTCGGGCGTGCTGTGGGCCAAAAATCAACCGGGGCATGCTAGGGAGATTAGGCTTCATCCCAGTGTGGTCCGTTTAATTTTTCGTGGCTATTTGAGTGGACAAACGGGCGAAACAGCGCGAACGAGGCATTTTCGGGCCAAATTGGTGTGTTTTGGCCCATAGTTTAAGGGTTGGGCTCGGGATCCTTGCGTGTTGTGAGATGCAAATCGACCGGGCATGACAGGGAGGTTGGGGATCATCCCAGTGTGGTCCGTTTAATTTTTGTGGCCATTTGGGTGGACAAATGGTCAAAACAGCGTAAATGGGGCATTTTCGAGCCAAATCGGTGTTCGATAGCCTACGGTTTTGGGGGTGGGCCGGGGGTCCGGGTGTGCTGTGTTCTGAAAATTGACTGAGGCTTGCCAAGGAGGTTGGGAATTATCCCAGTGTGGTTCGTTTAATTTTTTGTAGCCATTTGGATGGACAAACAAGCAAAACGGCGCGAACAGGGCTTTTTTGAGTCAAATTGATGTGCTATGGTCCACGGATTTTGGGGTTCACCCAGGGTCCAACATGTTATGGGATAAAAATCGACCGGGTTGTGCCAGGGAGATTGGGGATCATCCCAGTGTGGTCCGTTTAATTTTAAGTGGCTATTTGGGTGTACAAACAAGAGAAACCGTACGAACGGGCCATTTTTGGGCCAAATCGGTGTGCTATAGCCCACGGTTTCGGGGGTTGGCCCGAAATCCGGGAGGTTGTGGGCCAAAAATCGATAGAGGCATGCCAGGGAAGTTGGGGATCATCCCAGCATGGTCCTTTTAATTTTTCGTGGTCATTTGGGTGGACAAACATATAAACGACGCGAACGGGGCATTTCCAAGTAAAATCGGTGTGCTATAGCCCATGGTTTTTGGGATGGGCCCGAGGTCTGATCGTGTTTAGGACAAAAATCGATCGGGGTGTGCCAGGGAGGTTGGGGATCGTCCCTGTGTGGTCCGTTTAATTTTGTGGCCATTAGGGTGGACAAACGGGCGAAATAGCGCGAAAGAGGCATTTTGCGGCTTAATCGATGTGCTATAGCACCCAATTTTGGGGGTGGGCCCAGGGTCGGGGTGTGCTATGCGCCAAAAATCGACCGGGGTGTGCCAGGGAGGTTGGGAAACATCCAAGTATGGTCCATTTAATTTTTCATGGCCATTTGGGTGGAGAAACAGGTGAAACGGAGCGAATGGGGTATTTTCGGGCCAAATCGATATGCTATAGCCAATGTTTTTAGGGTGGGCCTGGGGTCTGGGCGTGTTGTGGGCTAAAAATCGACCGGGGTATGCCATGGAGGTTGGGGATCGTTCTAATGGGGTCCGTTTAATATTTCGTGGCCATTTGGGTGGACAAATGGGAAAAACGGCGTGAACGAGGCATTTTCCGGCCAAATCGATGTGCTATAGCCTACGGTTTTGTGGGTGAGCCCGAGGTTCGGGCGTGCTGTGGGTCAAAAATCGATTGAGGCATGTCAGGGACGTGGATCGTCCTAGTGTGGTTTATTTATTTTTCGTGGCTATTTGAGTGGAAAAACGGGCGAAACAGCGCGAACGAGGCATTTTTGGGCCAAATCGGTGTGCTATAGTCCATGGTTTTTAGGGTGGGCCAGGGGTTCGGGCGTGCTATGGGTTGAAAATCGACCGGGGTATGCTTGGGAGGTTGGGGATCATCCCAGAATAGTCCGTTTAATTTTTCGTGGCCATTTGGGTGGACCAAACTGGTGAAACGGCGCGAACGGGGTATTTTTGGGCCAAATCGGTGTGCAATAGCCCACAGTTTCAGGGGTGGGCACAAGGTCTGGGCATGCTGTGGGCCAAAAATTGACCGGGGCATGCCAGGGAGGTTGGGGATCATCCGAGTGTGGTCCATTTAACATTTTGTGGCCATTTGGGTGGACAAATGGACGAAACGGAGCGAACGGGGCATTTTCGGGCCAAATCGACCTGCTATAGCCCACGATTTCGAGGGTGGGCCTGGGGTCCGAGCATGTCGTGGGTCCAAAATCGACCGGGTCATGCCTTGGATGTTGGGAATCATCCCAGTGTGGTTCATTTAATTTTTTATGGCCATTTGGGTGGACCAACGGGCAAAACGATGGGAACGGGGCTTTTTCGGGCCAAACTGGTGTGCTATAGCCCACTATTTTGGGTGTGGCCCCGAGGTCCGGGCTTGTTGTGGGCTGAAATCCAACCGGAGCGTGCCAGGGAGGTTGGGGATCATCCCAGTGTAGTCCTTTTAATTTTTTGTGTCCATTTGGTTTGAGAAAACGGGCGAAACGGAGCGAACGGTGCAATTTCGGGCCAAATTGGTGTGCTATAGCCCACGATTTTGGGGTGGACCCAAGGTACGGGCGTGATGTGGGCCGAAAATCGATCGCGGCGTACCAGGATAGTTGGGAATCATCCCAATATGGTTCGTTTAATTTTTCGTGGCCATTTGGGTGGATAAACGGGCAAAACGGCGCGATTGGGGCATTTTCGGGCAAAATCATTGTGCTATAGCCGATGGGTTCAGGGGTCGACACGGAGTTCGGGCGTGTTGTGGGCCAAAAATCGATCGGGGTATGCCAGGGAAATTGGGGATCATCTCAGTGTGGTCTGTTTAATTTTTCATGGCTATTTGGGTGGACAAACGGGCAAAACGATGCGGAAGGGGCATTTTTGGGCCAAATCGGTGTGCTATAGCCCACGGTTTTGAGGGTGGGCCCGAGGTATAGGCGTGCTATGGGTCGAAAATCTATCGGAGTGTGCCAGGGAGGTTGGGGATCGACCCAGTATGGTCTGTTTAATTTTTTATGGCCATTTGGGTGGACAAACAATTGAAACGATGCGAACGGGGCATTTTCAAGCCAAATCGGTGTGCTATAGCCCATGGTTTCGGGGGTGGACCCGGGATTCGGGCATGCAGTTGGCCAAAAATCAACCGGGACATGCTAGGGAGGCTGGGATCATCCCAGCGAGGTTCATTTAATTTTTTGTGTCCATTTGGGTGGACAAACGGGCAAAACGGTGCGAACGAAGCATTGTTGGGCCAGGCATGTTGTGGGTCTAAACTCGATTGGGACGTGCCAGAGAGGTTGGGGATCATCCAGTGGGGTTCAGTTAATTTTTTGTGGGCATTAGGGTGGACAAACAGTGAAACGGCGCGTACGGGGCATTTTTGGGCTAAATCGGTGTGCTATAGCCGATGGTTTTGGGGGTGGGCTGGGTTCGGGCATGCTGTGGGCCAAAAATTGACCGGGGCGTGCCAGGGAAGTTGGGGATCATCCCAATGTGGTCCGTTTAATTTATCGTGGGGGTTTCTTCAAGAACCCTAAAAGGAGTTTTAGGGTTATTGTTCTTAACCTTTGTTAAGAAAGAGAGAAAACTGAAGTTTAAAAGGGTGAAATTGTGTTTAAAATGAATAGAATTTCCAGCAATATTGAGCTTATATTGGTCCCTCTAGAACCTTTCTTATTGACCTCATTTTTAGCCACAAATTATCCCAAGTAGGCGATGCACCTACTTAAGGGTCCAAGCTGCTGAACTTCAAAGTAGGTGATGCACTTACTTGCTTAATTTCTTGTTGGGATCAATTATATTTGGGCCTTGGCAGATTGTGTGTGTTGGTCCATATACCTATTTTCTTCCTCTACTATTTAATTTGGGCCCAAATGAGTACAGTGCATTGCCCAAATCTGGTCCATAGCAATATGTACATTAATTTGGTCTAAATAGCTCAAGTAGGTGACTCACTTACTAGCTTAATAAAATCCAGCTAGCACCTAAATATTTTGTTCACTTTCCAGCTCCTAATCCCTTTAATCTAACCTTCAACTTATACACACTTGGTCACTTTAAACTTCAGATCCAAATACTAGCTTAAGATCCCAAGTTTAAATAGTTGTATCGACTTTAATTTGGTCGCATCACATAAAACTGCACGGGCAGCATCTATAATCCTATCTACACCATTAGCACTTGCATAACAATCTCACCTGTTACCTATCCCATAAGACCATACCAGGTTCCATATAATTAGAATAAGTACAAGCAAAATACGGGATGTTACATCCTTCCCCCCTTAGAAACATTCGTCCTTGAATGTTAGCATAACTGTCCAACCAAAACAAGTTGAAGCCTAAGTTTAATATCCCTATTATCACATAGTACCTATATATTACACTTACTTGTTATTGCTCTAATTCAGCATCTTGGACTTTTTCTTCGTATTTGAATAAATGGGGGTACTTGGATTTCATCGCTTCTTCAGCTTCCCAGGTTATCTCTTCTACTTGTTGGTTTATCCATAGCACTTTTACTGAAGTTATTTCTTTATTCCTTAACTTCTTAACTTGTCGGTCTAGGATAGCAATAGGTATTTCTTCATAGGTAAGATCTTCCATAACTTGTACATCTTCAGTAGTAGTAATATAAGATGGATTTCCCATACACTTTCGAAGCATTGAGACGTGAAATACTGGATGGACTGTTGAGAGCTCTTGGGGTTGCTCTAATTCATAAGCAACTTGGCCAAACCTCCGAGTAATCTGGTATAGGCCTATATAACATGGACTTAATTTTCCTTTCTTACCAAATCTCATAACCCCCTCCATTGGTGATACCTTCAAAAATACCCAATCACTTATAAAAAAACTCTAGCCCTCTCCTTCTAACATCTGCATATGACTTGTGTTGACTTTGGGCTATTTTTAGACGCCGTTGGATCACTTTAACCTTTTTCATAGCTTGATGAACAAGATCTATCCCGAATAAGGCAGTGTCACCCGCTTCAAACCATCCAATTGGTGATCTACACTTTCTTTCGTACAAAGCTTCATATGGTGCCATTTTGATACTAGAATGATATCTATTGTTGTAGGCGAACTCGATGAGAGGGATATGGTCATCCCAACTACCTTTAAAGTCCAATACACAAGCTTGTACCATATCTTCAAGTGTTTGAATGGTACATTCTACTTGTCCATCTGTTTGAAAGTGAAAAGTTGTACTTAGATTCACTTGTGTCCCCAAATTTCTCTAAAAAGACTTTCAAAAATTTGTAGTAAATTGAGCTCCTCGATCTGATATAATAGATATTGGAACTCCATGTAGTCGAACTATCTCTTTAATATATAATTTGGCATATTCTTCAACTGTGTAAGTGGTCCTAACCGGTAGAAAGTGTGCTGAGTTGGTAAGCCTATCAACTATCACCCATATGGAATCAAACCTTTGAGATGTATGAGGCAAACCAGTGATGAAATCTATGTTGATCATGTCCCACTTCCAAATTGGAAGATCTATACATTGCATATAACCCCGGGGCTTTTAGTGCTCTACTTTAACTCTTTGACAATTTGGACATTCGGCTACAAATTTTGCAATGTTCTTCTTCATGTCACCCCACCAATACATCCTTTTAAAATCATGGTACATTTTTGTTGACCCTGGATGGATAGAATACCTTGAATGATGTGCTTCTGTCATAATCCTCTTTCTTAGTCCATCTACATTCAGCACACACAATCTGTTTTGGCACCGAAGTACTCCTTCTTGCGTAAGCTCAAACGCTTTCGTCATACCACATTGCACATTTTCCTTGAGCTTTAATAGAATGGGATCTGCATATTGCTTCTCTTTTACTTCAGTTACTAGAGAAGATTTTGCAGTATTATAAACAATAAGCCCTTTATCTGGAGTTTCAAGAAGACGAACTCCTAAATTGGCTAGTTGGTATAGATCTTTAGTCATCCCTTGTCTTTCTATAGATGGTGCCATAGTCTTCCGACTTAATGCATTTTCTACAACATTTGCTTTCCCCGGATGATACAAGATATCAACGTCATAGTCTTTTAATAATTCAAGCCATCTTCGCTACCTCAAATTTAGGTCCTTCTGATTAAAGATATATTGCTAACTCTTGTGGTCAGTGTATATGTCAACATGAATCCTTTTTCTAGCAAGTCTTTCAATTGCTCTTTCAACTCTCATAATTCTGCCAGGGCCATTCTATATGGAGGAATTGAGATTGGTTGAGTACCTGGAATCACATCAATACCAAACTCCACTTCTCGTTCTGGAGGCAAACCCGGAAGATCTTCAGGAAATACATCGGGAAATTCATTTACCACTGGAATAGTTGGAAGAGTTGGTGTCTCCGTATTTGAATCCTTTACTCTAACCAGATGACATATGTAACCCTTGGAAATCATCTTTTTCGCCTTAAAATAAGAAATAAATTTACCTCTTGGAGCACCAATATTACCTCTCCATTCAAGGACTGCCTCTCTTGGAAAATGGAAACACACTCTCTTAGTTTGGTAATCTACTATGGCATAACAAGAAGCCAACCAATCCATACCCATTATAGCATCAAAATCTACCATTTCTAACTCAACCAAGTCAGCCATTGTATCGCGACCGCAAATAGTTATTATACAATTTCGATACACTCTCTTAGCTATAACGGATTCACCAATTGGCATAGATACTTCAAGTGGCTTAACTAGCAATTCTGTTGTTCTTTTGAACTTTTCAGCAACCAATGGAGTGACATATGATAATGTAGAACCCGTATCAACTAATTCATATACATCATGTGAAAAGATGGACAATGTACCTGTAACCACATCTGGAGAAGCCTCTGAATTTTGTCGATCCGCTAAAGCATATGTACGATTCTGAACTCCGCTAGAGCTAGCTGCTCCTTTAGCACCTTACCATGACCCATAGGTTGTACACCTCTACATGAATAAGGTACCGATGATGATGATGCAATGGTTGATCCAGTAGGTCGTGCCATACCACCTATGCCCCTTTGAGGGCATTCTCTCATCATATGTCCTGACGTACCACACCAAAAGCAAGCATTTGTCCCGAACCGACATGCACCTAAATGAAGCTTTCCATATTGTCTACATGGCTGTCGAGGAGGCCTTAATTAGCTCATACTCATTTACTCTTAATACCCCGTTGTTTGCGAACTCTGACTCTTATTTCTTTGACCAAATTGGTTACCTTTAGACCCTTAAAACTGTGGTGGAGCACTAGATGTAGAATAAGAAGGTAATGGCCTAGGTGATCTATTAGAAAACCGAGGCCTAAATACTCCTTGGGATGCCATAAACTGCCCCATAGATCTGGCCCTCTTGGAATATCCTCTTTCCAGTTCTTGTGTTCTTCTTCTTTGCCTCTGATCCTCCATTTTTTTGTGCAAATGTTTGTATCCTTGCTATGTCCATATCTTTGTTCAAAGCAGCAATAGTATAATCTCTAACCAAATATGGATCCAATCTATCCACATATCGATGAACTCTATCATCCATAGTAGCTACAATATTAGGAGCATACCTAGACAAGGAGTTAAACCGGAGGCTGTACTCCCTCACGCTCATATTTTCTTGGCGAAGATTCAGGAACTGATCTGCATGGGCTTCTCGAATCTAAAATGGAAGGTAATGATCAAGAAATGCCTCTTTGAACTCTTTCCAAGTAGCTGAAGGTGCATCGATACCCCTAGATCATTTCCAATCTTCATACCAAAGCATTACCTCTCCTTTTAATCTATATGTTACTAGCTCAACTATCTCTTTAATCGACACATGCATGATATCTAGAGCCCTTTTAATTTGATCAATAAAGTCTTGTGGGTCTTCATTAAGATCTGATCCGGTGAACGTGGGAGGATCCAATTTAAGAAAATCCTGTGTTCGTAGGTTAGCTGCCCTATCTGCACCACTAGAACCTATAGTTGGAATGGCTTGTCCTTGAGCTTGTCCAGCAACTATACGAGCCAACAATTGTACAACATTCCTTAGATCTTGGTCTGTAGCATTGGTAGGTGGTTTTCAGGATGTCGTTCTTCTTCTTCTTAGCTCTTCTGGAGATGGAGAAGTAGAAAAAGTTTGGGACACAAACTCAGCTTGAGCCTCACTTTGATTAGCTCGTCTAGGTGGTGATTTGCTGGTCCCTTCTCTGGCAACCACATCTATCCGTTTACCTGTATTCTTACTCATTCTCGTAACCAGCATCTTTACTATAATAGAGGGAAAAAATAGGTTCAATGGTTAAATATGACTTCACCTACAACATAGGCTCTATTGTACGATCTAAGATATGAAGAAAAAAAGACAACCCCTAAATGTCCCATAGCCTCTTGTTTATAGATGTGGTGTACAACACGCCCATAAACAAGACTCTATATAGACACGACTTTGTAGACACCCTAGGACGACCTGCTCTGATACCACTTTTGTCATGCCTCAAATCCGATTAGGGCGGACAGGCACCCATAGCCGTAGAGGCCCGAGAGAACCAATTCATCACCTTGAAATTCCCATGCAAGTAACTATGACAACCAAAGGTTCTGACAAATATGATATTATGTAGAGATGGGAATAATTACACATGCAAGTACAAACTGATATATACAACACTTGGTCGTTGGGGCCACCATGTCTAAAGGTAAGACACTACCATAACTTTACATTAGTCTACAAAGCCTCCAAAAGATACATAGACTTAGTTAGGGTCAGGACAAACCCCCCCGCCCTACTCTTAACCTACTGCGCAATACCAAAACATACGAAACAGACTCGGAAAGCCCCGAATCAACCTGGAGCTCACCAATATGCACTGAATAGGCTATGATCCTACGAGTGAGGTGTATGAGCTGAAGTACCTGTGCCTACAACATGAAATACAGGTCCCCCGTGAGGGACGTCAGTACGAAAATATGTACTGAATATATAAGGCTGAAAGTAACAACACACGATACACGAGCTCAATAAAAATCAGATACAAGTGTATAAGTAGTACTAGTAGACCACCTTTATATATATATATATATTTGGGACTACATACATTGCGTTCTTTTCTTTATTTTTACATTTCATACTTCATAATCTTTGTAAGCCATATGTAAGGCAAATGACCAACTGATCAGTGGTAAATAGATAAATTAGGATCGGCCCATGCTAGGCTTATACATATAAATATTGGGATCGGCCCATGCAGGGCTTATGCCCCTGAGATGCCACCCACATATCAAGGTATCGAGATCGGACCATGCTAGGCTTATGCCCCTGAGCTGCCACTCATTTTACAGATTTACGTTACTTAGTTTATTTAGCCTTTGAGATTGTTACTTTGGTGGTTATAACGTTATGGTACCTTGAAATAATAACCTACCACTAAGAGACATGTAAATAGGAACTTAATGCAACATAAATGAGGTAGAGAGTTGTTGGCACACCAATGAAGTATTTAGGAGCTTAAAATAACACATGGGTCTTAATTGAGTAAATGGAGAACTTCTAAAATTTTCAAATAAAGATAAATGTGCAAGTTTAATAATAAACACGTATTGAGGTATTTTGATATGTTAAAGAGTGGGAACAAGGTCGTTGGCTTCTTGGTATATAATACACTGCTATTATGAGTCACTTGTTACAGGACAACCTTGGAAACTTACTTGGTGGAACAAATGTTCAATTTTATGCCAAAGAGTACCAAATGGAGTATGCCTTACATACCTGGTTATATAGCTCCGAAACTAACCCGAATTGATGTCTCGCCTCTTATATTACTTATGTACAATAGAATATATGGTAAACTAGTATTAGCAACCAACCAACACATTTAGGCTACTTAACTTCACCAAAACATTAACTGGGCAGTAAACATGTAATCTGTCAATCAAGGGTGTTATCATAACCCTTTTCTCCTCCAATTACACACACATACCATACATGTCCTTATAAGATCACCGGAACCACCTCAGCTTCATTACACCCGCCAACAATACATAAAAATACATTGGGCAGTAAACAAGGGCAACAATTAGTTTGGTGGTGTACCACCACATTTTTCTTCTATATTTCATTACAATCTAGTCACACCCTTCTCCAACATCAACATGGCAACCCATAACATGAACATACAAAACAGTCCACAAAACAGGCCCAAATCATTCTTATTGTAGTAACCCCTTATTGAACTCATCATATCTTGAGTTCTCAATAACAACACATCCATAACTCTCTTTCAAATTCATAAGCGTTGTATTTTGTATTTTTCTCATTTACAAGTCATAGTATTTTCTTTGTTTCAAGTTCGTAAGTAAATTTTGTTTTTGTGTCTTGAGTCGATCAAACAAGAATCCATTCCGGCCGCCAAGTAGAATTTACATCCTATTGACTACCGGAGTATAAACAACTTTCAATATTCGCCACTCCAATTGTGAGAATCACAAAGGTGGGTGTATACGAGTGTTGGCGAGGAGCTTTTACTACTAATCTTGTTTGTTCATTGTGTAGGTACAAAGGTGATATAAGGGGAACATGTCTTCGATAGCCAGGAATTATTGTGACTACAACATGGGAGACTACGATTGTAGTGAGGGGTTTTATGGCTACAAAGTTGAGAGAGATTGCGGAGGCTATGAAAATAGCCATGATCAAAACTTGGGCAGATTTGAGAGTTACGGTTTTGAAGGGGAAAATGAGGTGAATGAAGTGCCTAGTGCTTATGGTGAATTTGGAGATAATGTAGAACCTCGTGATAGATCTTATGATGACGTTGGGTCATGTGAGGAGTCTTACACTTCTCACTCCGAACCTAGATTTGATGTTAGGTATAACCCTTTCGTTCGCAAAGCTTATGAGACTATGATGAGAGTACACGTGAGGAGTGTGAAGATTTATATTCTCCATCTTACAGTACTTCTTATCAAGGTCGATATAGTGTGAATGGTTATACTATCTCTAGTGGAGGTTGTCCAACGAGAAAAAGAGGGTATGCATCTCCAAAATTGAGAGGTACTCGTGTTCTTTACAATATTGATACGAGAAGGAGTGTACACTCCAAAAAGGTGACCATTTGTGGGATACCGGGTTGCCTCGTTGTGTTAAATAATAGGTACTATAGTAACTACATCGTTCCATCCATGGTTGACTACTTGGGGTTGTTTCATGAGCCTCTACTTGTTCCATACTTCTTGGATGAGTTTAAGCTTACCGAGAGGGTCAAGGTTGTCTTCTCCCAATTTGAATACCATGAGGAGGTATGGTGCGATATTATTCCATTGATATGCGATCATGTATGCTTAGGTGCCGATTGGTTTGCACAACATAGAATTCCAAATGTGCAAAATTGGCCAAATATTGTAAGAGACCGGTGGGGAAATCACCTCGTGACATATATGTTGCCTGAGCTGCAAAGAGAAGTGAATACTTACTCCAATCCTAATACTTATGAGAGACAAAATATTAAGAGGAGTAAAGGTGAGTAAGGTGGTAATCTGAAAGTGGAAAAAAGAGAGGTTGTGTGCAGCGAAGTGAGGGGATTGGCACCAAACCGAGCTAACATTGTTAGTCTTTCTATTTCTAAGGATATTTTTGTAGGTACCGACATGGCAAGTGAAGTAAAGCAATGCCGAAGTGAATTTGCTGCCCAAGCTTGTGGAGGTCCTTCACAACACAGAAAAGGAGAGTCGACTCAAGAACTTCAAGGTAAAATAGATAACTCTTACACTTTTGTGCATGTGAATGATAATTGTGTGGCTAGTGGCCCATTGAGTGTGAGTAGTAGCTTACTTACTTGTGAGTTTAATGATTCTTTGCCTTTTGTTGATGATGTACATGTTGTGAGTGTGGATACACTAATTGATCCTATTGCTGACCAAATTGACTCTTCCTATAAGATCAATTTATGTCTACCTAGTGTTGAAGCCTATATGTTGAATGGAAGTACATCGTCTTGTGTAATTGGTGTTGATCAACCTATTTGTGAAAATTGTCCACCACTTAAGTATGTGTGTGATGTGATTAATCAATCTCAAGTGAGTGAAGTATTTGAAAAAGTTGGTCAACAAAAGGGGAGTGAACCCGAGTGCTATTCTTGGGACAATCTTGTGCTTGAAACCACTTTAAAACTTGATATTGATCTCTTAGAGAGTGAGGAACCTGCTTGTTCCAAATCTGCCCGTGGGTTGGATCATGCACTCTTTAGATATAATGTCTTGTTTAAAAGTGATATAAACACTCCTAATGAGCCTAGTGGTGAAAAATATGGTATAGCTTACCTTGGAGGCTATAGCCTATATGTTAACCCACTATGGTGTGACAACATTTCTCCTAAAGATGAAAATCTCTTCTTGGAAGATGAGAGTATTCTTAAGGGTAAGGAATGTGTAGTCTTGGAAGTTACTCCTTCTTCTACTTTGTATGACTTTATTGTTGAGAGTACTCATGGTGATGATTGGGAAACTAGTAGTGAGTACACACATGAGGGAACCTTAGTAGAAGTCGACTTGAGTGATACTTTTCTATACTCTCTATTTTCTTTCGATGATATGTATGTTACTGTAGAGAGTATGTCATTTAGTTTGGGTGGAGACCATGGGAAAAGGGAGTGTTGTCTAGACCCATGTCTATGGCCACTCTTCCCGTTTGACCCCTGTGCCAAATATGGAAATGGTGATATTGGTGTAACCAAATTGTTGCTTGGTCTACATGACAAGCAAAGTGTCACACTTGGTGAATCCCATAACCAAATCTTTCGTACATCTTTCATTGAGTTTTTAATATTTCATTCAAAGGATCCTTGGTTATATTGCAAATATGTGCAACCTTGGCATGTTGAGATGATTTGTTGTGCTAACCCTAACCCTCATTCCATGAGGAGTTTGTATTTGTTTGTTCTCTCTTCGGTTTTGCAAGGTTTGGATTCGAGGTCGAATCCTTTTCAAGAAGGGGAGGATGATACGGGATAAATGGACATCTTATATTTTGATGACATCTTTAGAGGCCAACACATAGAGGCTCAAGAATTGGTCACCTCGAGGATACGAGAACATGCATGGAGGACCCATTTTGAGCATGTCATTAAACAAACCCGTGTGTGAAAGATTGTGGGGGGGCTTACATTTGATGCCAATTCGAGACTACAAGTTTTGAAGTGTGACCCCATGGTTTTGGAGCATTGAAGAATCACCCTTCATTAAGGGTATTATGGGATTGCACATGTTAAAGAAACAACCCATGACCTCCCCTTTCATTAAGGGTATTTTGGTCCATTATACTATGTAATAAGCTAGGCTATATATATTCTTTTATTAGGTCTTTTCTCTTTAGTTGATGAATGATGAATGTATGAAACAGTTGAAAATTCTCTCTCTTATGAGTAGACCACCTTTGTGTTAGTTAGGGCTTGGAAAAGCCATCCTTAGTATAGGGCTTGGAAAAGCCAATATTGACCTTTGCTTGGAAACGGTAGATCTTGAGGTGGGTTGATTTCCTTGGCGGTCATCGTAAGAGTGTGGTTTTGATTATTACATTCATTAGGGTTAGTGTTGAAATACACTTGGTTCTTAATCTTGTAATAATCTTGGTCTCACTATCTATCCTTTCATTATTTTGCAAATCCGTGTGTTTTTGTGTTTGTCATCTTGTATCCCTTTGTGTTGCTTGTTCTTCTCACGTTTTGTGGACTGTTTTGGCATCTTGGTGGGCTATTTTTGTATCAGGAACGATCCCCAACCTCCCGAGCACATCTCTGTCGATTTTTGGCCCACAACGCGCCCAGACCCTGAGCCCACCACTAAAATCGTGGGCTGTAGCACACCAATTTGGCCCGAAAACACCCCGTTAGCACTGTTTCGCCCGTTTGTCCACCCAAATGGCCACGAAAAATTAAACAAAACCCATTGGGATAATCCCCAACCTCCCTGGCACACCCCAATCGATTTATGGCCTACAGCACGCCCGAAACCTGGGCCCACCCCTGAAACCGTGGGCTATAGCACACTGATTTGGCCCAAAAATACCCTGTTCACACTGTTTCGCCCGTTTGTCCACCTAAATGGCTACAACAAATTAAACGGACCATACTGGGATGATCACCAACCTCCCTGGCATGTCTCCGACAATTTTTAGCCCATAATACTCCCGGACCCTGGGCCCACCCCCAAAATCGTGGGCTATAGCACACCGAATTGGACTGAAAACACCTCGCTTGCGCCGTTTCACCTATTTGTCCTCCCGAATGGCCACAAAAAATTAAACGTACCATATTGGGATGATTCCCAACCTCCCAGGCACACCCCGATTAATTTTTGGCCAACAACACGCTCGGATCTCGGGCCCACCCCCAAAACCATGGTCTATAGAATACCGATTTAGCCCGAAAACGCCCGTTGGCGCCATTTCACCCATTTGTTCACCCAAATGGCCACGAAAACTAAAATAGACCATACTAGGATGATCCTCAACCTCCCTAGCATGCCCCAGTTAATTTTTGGCCCACAGAACGCCCGAACTCTGGGCCCACCCCCAAAACCGTGGGCTATAGCACATTGATTTGGCCCGAAAATGCCTCATTCGCACCGTTTCGCCCGTTTGACCACCCAAATGGCCATGAAAAATTAAAAAGACCATACAGGGACGATCCCCAACCTCTCTGACATGCCTCGGTCTAATTTTGGCCCACAACATGCCCGGACCCCAGGACCACCCCCAAAACCGTGGGCTATAGTACACCGATTTGGCCCGAAAATGCCCCGCTCACATTGTTTCGCCCGTTTGTCCACCCAAATGGCCACAAAGAATTAAACGGACCACACTGGGACGATCCCAACCTCTTTGGCATGCCTTGGTCAATTTTTGTCCCACAGCACGCTCGGATCCAAGGCCCACCCCCAAAACCGTGGGCTATAGCACACAGATTTGGGTCGAAAATGCCTTGTTCGCACCGTTTCGCCCGTTTGTCCACCCAAATGGCCACGAAAAACTAAACGGACCACACTGGTATGATACCCAACCTCCCTGTCACGTCCCGATCGATTTTCAGCCCACAGCACGCCTGGATCTCGGGCCACCCCCAAAATCGTGGGCTATAGCACACAGATTTTGCCCAAAAATGCCCCGTTTGCGTTGTTTCACCCATTTCTCCACCCAAATGGCCACAAAAAATTAAACGGATAATATTTCTGGCATGCCCCAATCGATTTTTGTCCCACAGCATGCCTGGACCCGTGCCCACCCTCGAAATTGTGGGCTATAGCACACCGATTTAGCCCAAAAACGTCCCATTCGTGACATTACTCCCGTTTGTCCACGCAAATGGCCACAAAAAATGAAATGGGTCTCACTGGGATGATTCTCAACTACCCTGGCACGACCCAGTTTATTATCGGCTCACAACTCGCCTGGACCCCAGGCCCACCCCTAAAACCGTGTGCTATAGCACACAGATTTGGCCCGAAAATGCCCCATTCGCGCAGTTTTGCCTGTTTGTCCACCCAATGGCCACAAAAAATTAAACAAACCACACTGGGACGATCCCCAACCTCCATGTCATGCCTCAGTCAATTTTTGGCCCAAAGCACGCCCGAACCCCCGGGCCCACCCCCAAAACTGTGGGCTCTAGCACACCAATTTAGCTCTAAAATTCACCGTTCGCGCCGTTTCTCCCGTTTGTCCGCCCAAATGGCCACGAAAAATTAAACGGACCATACTAGGATGATCCCCAACCTCTATGGCATGCCTTGATCGATTTCGGGCCACAACACGCCCGGACCCCGGGCCCACCCTCAAAACCGTGGGCTATAGCACATCGATTTGGCCCGAAAATGCCCCATTCGCGCCGTTTTTCCCGATTGTCCACCCAAATGGCCACAAAAAATTAAACGGACCACACTGGGACAATCCTCTACCTCCCTGGCATGCTTCGTTTGATTTTCGACCAACAACACGCTCGGACCCCAGGCCCATCCCGAAATCGTGGAATATAGCACACCGATTTGGCCCGAAAATGCCTCGTTTGCATTGATTCGCTCGTTTATCTACTCAAAAGTCCATGAAAAATTAAACGGACCACACTGGAATGATCCCCAACCTCCCTGGCATTCCTCGATCAATTTTTGGCCCACAGCTCTCCCAGACCATGGGCCCACTCCTAAAACTGTGGGCTATAGCACACCGATTGGGGCCCAAAAATGAGTCATTTCGCCTGTTTGTCCATTTAAATGGCCACTAAAAATTAAACGGACCAAACAGGGACGATCGTTAACCTCCCTAGCATGCCCCGATCAATTTTTAGCCTACAGCACGTCCGGACCCAGGGCCCACTACTAAAACCGTGGGCTATAGCACACCGATTTGTCCCGAAAATGACCCGTTCGTGCCGTTTCGCCCGTTTGTCCACCCAAATGACCACGAAAAATTAAACGGACCACACTGGGACGATCCCCAACCTCCCTGGCATGGGTCGGTTAATTTTTGTCCCAAAGCACGCCCGGACCTCGGGCCCACTCCTGAAACCGTGGGCTACAACACACTGATTTTGCCTGAAAATGTCCCATTCGCGTCGTTTCGCCCGTTAGTCCACCCAAATCTACCCAAAAAATTAAACGGACCACACTTTGATGATCCCCAACCTTTCTGGCACGCCCCAGTCATTTTTAGCCCACAGCATGCCCGGACCCCGAGCCTACACCCAAAACCATAGGCTATAGCACACCAACTTGACCCGAAAATGCCCCGATCGTGCAGTTTCACCTGTTTGTCCACCCAAATGGCCAAGAAAAATTAAACGGACCATACTGGGATGATCCCCAACCTCCCTAGCATGCCTCAGTCAAATTTCGGCCCACAGCACGCCCGGACCCCGAGCCCACCCCCGAAAACATAGACTATAGCACATCGATTTGGCCTGAAAACTCCCCATTCATGTCGTTTCGCCCATTTGTCCACCCAAACAGCCACGAAAAATTAAACGAACCACTTTGGAATGATCTCCAACCTTCCTAGAATGCACAGTCAATTTTTGGCCCACAAAACGCCCAGACCCCGGGCCCAACCCCAAAATCGTTAGCTATAGCAAACCAATTTGGCCCGAAAATACTTCGTTGGCACCGTCTTGCCCGTTTATCCACCCAAATAGCCTCAAAATATTAAACGAACCACACTGGGATGATGCCTAACCTCCCCGGTTCGCCCCGGTGGATTTTTGGCCCACAGAACGCCTGAACCCCGAGCCCACCCCCAAAACCGTAGGCTATAGCACACCGATTTGGCCCAAAAATGCCCCGTTCATGCCGTTTCGCCCGTTTGTCCACCAAAATAGACACGAAAAATTAAACGGACCACACTAGGATGATCCCCAACCTCCCTGGAATGCCCCGGTCGATTTTAGGCCCCCAACACACTCGGACCCCGGAACCACCCCCGAAACTGTGGGCTATAACACACTTATTTAGCCCAAAAATGCCCCGTTCGTGCCGTTTTGCACATTTGTCCACCCAAATGGCCACGACAAATTAAACGGACCACACTAGGACAATCCTCATCTACCCTGACATGCCCCGATCGATTTTTGGCCCACAGCAAGCCCGTACCCCTAGCTCACCCCCAAAACATTGGGCTATAACAAACTGATTTGGCCGGAATATGCCCCGTTCGCGCCGTTTTGCCCGTTTTTCCACCCAAATGTTCACGAAAAATTAAACGGACCACACTTGGATGATCACCAACTACCCTAGCACGTCTCGATCGATTTTCAGCTCACAACACGCCTGAACCCCTGGCCCACCCCCGAAACCGTGGGCTATAGCACACTGATTAGGCCCAAAAACGTCCCATTCGCGCCGTTTAGCCCGTTTGTCCACCCAAATCGCCATGAAAAATTAAACGAACTACACTGGGACGATCCCAAACCTCCCTGGCATACCCCGATCAATTTTTGGCCCACAGCACGCACGGACCCCAGGCCCACCTATGAAACTGTGGGCTATAGCACACCAATTTTCCCCAAAAATGCCCCGTTCGTGCCGTTTCGCCCGTTTGTCCACCCAAATGGCCACGAAAAATTTAACAAACCACTCTGGGACGATCCCCAACCTCCTTGGCATGCCTTAGTAGATTTTTGGCCCATAAACCGCCCGAACCCCGTGCCCACCCCTGAAATCGTGGGCTATAGTACACCGATTTGGCCAAAAAATGCACCATTAGCCCGGTTGTCCACCCAAATGGCCACAAAAAATTAAACAGACCACACTGGGTCGATTCTAACCTCCTTGGCATGCCCTGGTCGATTTTTAGCCCACAACACTTCCGAAGCCTGGGCCCACCCATAAAACCGTTGGCTATAACACACCGATTTGGCCCGTAAATACCCCGTTCACGCCGTTTCACCCGTTTGTCCACCTAAATGGTCATGAAAAATTAAATAAACCACGCTGGCATGCCCCAATCGATTTCAAACACACAGCACGCCTGGACCCCTGTCCCACCCCTGAAATCGTGGGCTATAGCACACCGATTTAGCCCGAAAATGCCCTGCTTGTCCGCATAAATGGCCACGAAAAATTAAACGGACCACACTGGGAAGATCCCCAATCTCTCTGGCACGCCTCGATCGATTTTTTACCCACAGGACACCCGAACCCCGGGCCCACCCCCAAAACCGTAGGCAATAGCACACCGATTTGGCCTGAAAATGTTTCGTTCGGCCCGTTTCGCCCGTTTGTCCACCCAAATGGCCACGAAAAATTAAACGGACCACACTGGAACAATCCCCAACTTCCCTGGCATGCCCAGGTCGATTTTTGGTATACAGTAAGCCAGGACCTGTGGCCCACCCTCGAAACCATAGGCTATAGCACACCAATTTGGCTAGAAAAAGCCCCATTCACGCCGTTTTGCCCGTTCATCCAACCAAATGGCCATGAAAAATTAAACGGACCACACTGGGATGATCCTCAACCTTCTTGGCATGCCCCAGTCGATTTTCAACCCATAGCACGCCCGAACCCCACGCCCACCCCCAAAACCGTGGGCTATATCACACCGTTTGTCACCCCTAATGGCCACAAAAAATTAAATGGACCATACTGGGACAATCCCCAACTTCCCTGGCACACCCAGGTCAATTTTTGGTATACAGTAAGCCAGGACCTGTGGCCCACCCTCGAAACCATAGGCTATAGCACACCAATTTGGCTAGAAAAACCCCCATTCACGCCGTTTTGCCCGTTCATCCAACCAAATGGCCATGAAAAATTAAACGGACCACACTGGGATGATCCTCAACCTTCTTGGCATGCCCCAGTCGATTTTCAACCCACAGCACGCCCGGACCCCACGCCCACCCCCAAAACCGTAGGCTATATCACACCGTTTGTCACCCCTAATGGCCACAAAAAATTAAACGGACCATACTGGGACAATCCCCAACATCCCTGGCATGACTAGGTCGATTTTCAACCCACAGCACGCCCGAACCCTGGGCCCACCACTGAAACCGTGGGCTATAGCACAGTGATTTGGCCCAAAAATATCCTATTTGCCCCGTTTCGCCTATTTGTACACCCAAATCTCCACGAAAAATTAAATGGACCATACTGGGATGATCCCCAACCTCCCTGGCTCGCTTCGGTTATTTTTTGGCATACAACACACGCGGACCCCGGGCCCACCTCCGAAATCGTGGGCTATAGCACACCGATTTGGCCCAAAAATGCTCCATTCGCGCTGTTTCGCCCGTTTGTCAAACCAAATAGCCACAAAAAATGAAACGGGCCACACTGGGATAATCCCCAACCTCCCTGACACGCCCCAGTCAATTTTTGTCCCAAAGCATGCCCCGACCCCGGTCTCACCCACAAAACCGTGGGCTATAGCACACCGATTTTTCCCAAAAATGCCCCATTCGCGCCGTTTCTCCCGTTTGTCCACCCAAATGGCCACGAAAACTTAAACGAACTACACTTGGATGATCCCCAACCTCTGCGGTATACCCCAATCAATTTTTGGCCCACAGCATGCCCGGACCCTGGGACCACACCCAAAACCGTGGGCTATAGCACACCGATTTGGCCTGAAAACACCACGTTCGTGCTGTTTTTCCCATTTTTCTACCCAAATGGCCATGAAAAATTAAACGGATCATACTGGGATGATCTCCAACCTCTCTAGCATGCTCCGATCAATTTTTGATCTACAGAACGCCCGGACCCCGAGCCCACCACCAAATCAATGGGTTATAACACACCGATTTTGCTTGAAAATGCCCCGTTTACGCCATTTCACCCGTTTATCCACCCAAATGGCCACAAAAAATTAAACAAACCACTTGGGATGATCCCCTACCTCCCTGGCACGCCCCAGTCGATTTTTTACCCACAGCATGCCCGGACCCCGGGCCCACCCCAAAAATCGTGGGCTATAACACACCAATTTGGCCCAAAAATGCCCCATTCGCGCTGTTTTACCCGTTTGTCCACACAAATGGGCACGAAAAACTAAATGGACTACAATGGGATGATCCCCAACCTCCCTGGCATGTCCAAATAAATTTTTGGCCCACAGTACGCCCGAACCCCGGGCCCATCCCCAAAACCGTGGGCTATAGCACACCAATTTGGCCCAAAAAAGTTCTGTTCGCGCCGTTTCGCCCGTTTGTCCCCACAAATGGCCACTAAATATTAAACGAACCACACTGGGATGATCCCCAACATCCCTGGCATGCCTAGGTCAATTTTAAACCCACAGCACACCCGAACCCTGGGCCCACCACTGAAACCGTGGGCTATAGCACAGTGATTTTGCCCCAAAACATCCTATTTACGCCGTTTCGCCTATTTGTACACCCAAATCGCCACGAAAAATTAAATGGACCATACTGGGATGATCCCCAACCTCCCTGGCTCGCTTCGGTTATTTTTTGGCATACAACACACGTGGATCCCGGGCCCATCCCTAAAACCGTGGGCTATAGCACATTAATTTGGCCCGAAAATGCCCCGTTAGCGCCGTTTCGACCGTTCATCCACCCAAATGGCCACGAAAAATTAAACGGCTCATACTGGGATAATTCCCTACCTCCCTGGCATGGACCGACCGACTTTTGGCCCATAGCACGCCCGGACCCCGGGCCCACCCCTAAAACCGTGGGCTATAGCACACCGATTTAGCCTGAAAATGCCCCTTTGCGTCGTTTCTCCCATTTGTCCACCCAAATGGACACGGAAATTTAAACGGACCACACTAGGATGATCCCCAACCTCCCTGGTATGTCCCGATCAATTTTCGGCCCACAGCACACCCGAACCCCTGGCCCACCCCCAAAACTGTAGGCTATAGTACATGGAATTGGCCGAAAAATGCACCGTTAACGCTGTTTCGCCCGTTTGTCCACCCAAATAGCCACAAAAAATTAAAAGAACCACACTGAGACGATTCTCAACCCCCCTGGTACGCCCTGGTTGATTTTTGGCTCACAGAACAACCGAACCCCGGTCCCACCTCTAAAATTGTGGTCTATAGCACACCGATTTAGCAAGAAAATACCCCATTTACGTCGTTTCGCCTGTTTGTCCACCCAAATGGCCACAAAAAATTAAACGGACCACACTGGGATGATCCCCAACCTCCCTGGCACGCTCTAATTAATTTTTAGTCCGCAGCACGCATAAGCCCACACCCAAAACTATGGGATATAACACACTGATTTGGCTCAAAAATGTCCCGTTCGCGCCGTTTCACCCTTTTATTCACCCAAATGGCCACGAAAAAATAAAAGGACCACACTAGGATGATCCCCAACCTCCCTGACATGCTCCGGTTGATTTTTGACCTACAGCACACCTGAACCCCGAGCGCACCCCCAAAACCGTGGGCTATAGCACTCCTATTTTACCCAAAAATACCCTATTCACGCTGTTTCATCCATTTGTCCCCCCAAATGGACACGAAAAATTAAATAGACCACACTGGAACGATCCCCAACCTCCCCGACACGCTCCGGTCAATTTTTAGCCCACGGTACGCCAGGACCCCCGGCCCACCCCCAAAACCGTGGGATATAGCACACCGATTTTACCCAAAAATGCTTCGTTCGTGCTGTTTTATCCGTTTGTCCACTCAAATGGCCACAAAAAATTAAACGGACTACTCTGGGATGATCCCCAACCTCCCTGGCACGCCCTGGTCAATTTTTGGCCCACAGCACGCCCGGACCCCAGGTCTACCCCTAAAATCGTGGGTTATAGCACATCGATTTGGCCCGAAAATGCCCCGTTCGCACCGTTTTGCCCGTTTGTCCACCCAAATGACCTCTAATATTGAAACGAAACACACTAGGATGATCTCCACCATCTTTGATATGCACCAATCGATTTTTAGCCCACAACACGCCCAGACCCTGGGCCACACCTGGAACCATGGGATATAGCACACCGTTTTGGCACGAAAATGCCCTGTTCATGCCGTTTCACCTGTATGTCTAGCCAAATAGTCTCAAATATTGGAATAGACCACACTGGGATAATCTCTAACCTCCCTGGCATGCGCTGGTTGATTTTTGGCCCATAGCACGCTCGAACCCTGGGCCCACCCCCGGAACCGTGGGCTATAGAAAATCGATTTAGCCTAAAAATGCCTCGTTCGTATCGTTTCACCCTTTTGTCCACCCAAATAGCCTCGAATATTGAAACGGACCACACTGGGACGATCCCCAACCTTCCTGACACGCCCCAATCAATTTTAACGCACATCATGCCTCAGCCCACCCCAGAATCGTGGCCTATAGCACATCGATTTGGCCTGAAAATGTCTGTTCGCGCTGTTACGCCCGTTTTCCACCCAAATGGCCTCAAATATTAAAACGGATCACACTAGAACAATCCCCAACCTCTCTGGTAAGCCCTAGTTGATTTTCTGCCCACAGCATGCCCGGGGCCCTAGCTAACCCCCGGATCGTGGGCTATAACACACCAATTTGGCTTGAAAATGCCCCATTCGCGCCGTTTCGCCTGTTTGTCCACCCAAATAGCCTCGAATTTTGAAACGAACTATATTGGGATGATCCCCAATCTCCTTGGCACATCCCAATTGATTTTTTGCCCATTGCATGCCCTAACTCGAGCCAACTCCCAAAACCATGGGCTATAGGACAATGATTTGGCCAAAAAATGCTCGCTCACGCTGTTTTGCCCGTTTGTCCACCTAAAAAGCCTCAAATATTAAAACAGAACACACTGGGATGATTCCCAACCTCCCTGGCACGCCTCGATTGATTTTTGGCCAACTACGCACTCGGACCCCGGGCCCACCCCCAGAATCGTGGGCTATAGTACACCAATTTAGCCCGAAAATGCCACGCTCACACTATTTTACCCGTTTGTCCTCCCAAATGGCCTCGAATATGGAGACGGACCACACAGGGATGATCCCCAACCTCCCTAGTATGCCCTAATCAATTTTTGGCCCACAGCACGCCTAAACTCCGAGCCTACCCCTAAAACCGTAGACTATAGCAAACAGATTTGTCCAGAAAATGCCCCGTTTGCAATGTATAGCCCGTTTTTCCAACCCAAATGGCCTTGAATATTTAAATGGACCATACTGAGATGATCCCCAACCTCCCCGGCACTCCACGATCGATTTTTTGCCCACAACATGATCGAACCCCGGGCCCAACCCCGGAACCGTGGGCTATAGAACACCGATTTGGCCTAAAAATGCCCCGTTTTCGCCGTTTCTCCCGTTTGTCCACCCAAATAGCCTTGGATATTGAATTGGACTACATTGGGATGATCTCCAACCTTCCTAGCATGCCCCGATCGATGTTTGACCCACAACACTCCTGGACCCCAGACCCATACCCAGAACCATGGGCTATATCACATAGATTTGGCCCAAATATTCCTCGTTCGCGTCGTTTCGCCCGTTTGTCCACCCAAATGGCATCGAATATTTAAATGGACCATACTGGGACGATCCCCAACCTCTCCGGCACACCTCGGTTGATTTTCAGCCCACAGCACGCCAGGACCCCGAACCCACCTCTAGAATCGTAGGCTATAGCACATCGATTTAGCCTAAAAATTCTCTATTTGCACCGTTTAACCTGTTTGTCTACACAAAAAGCCTCGAATATTGAAATGGACCACCCTAGGATGATCCTCAACCTCCCTATCATACCTCAGTCAATTTTTGGCCCACAGCACGCCAAGAGCCCGGGCCCAGCCCTAGAACCGTGGGCTATATCACATCGATTTGGCCCAAATATGCCTCGTTCATGCCGTTTCTCCTATTTGTACACCCAAATGGCTGCGAAAAATGAAACGAACCATATTGGGATATAGACTCTAGAAGTGTTAGTGAAAAAAGGACTAACACTAGAAACAACAAAACAAACAAAAAATACAAGAAAACTAGGATTCAAATCGGCCTAAACACAAAAAAAAAACGTGGACAGATTACAATTTTTGAGTTTTTTAGTTTTTCAACACCTCTATTTTTTTTTTTGATTTTTTGACTTAGAGAGCCCAAGATTGGTAGTGTAGAAACACAACTAGCCTTAGCTCTGATACCAAAATGATACAAATCAGTCCACCAAAATGCTAAAATAGTCCACAAAACGTGAGAAGAACAAGCAACACAAAGGGATACAAGATGAAAAACACAAAAACACACGGATTTGCAAAATAATGAAAGTATAGATAGTGAGACCAAGATTATTACAAGATTAAGAACCAAGTATATTTCAACATTAACCCCTAATGAATGTAATAATAAAAACCACACTCTTACGGTGACCGCCAAGGTAATCGACTCACCTTAAGATCCACCGTTTCCAAGCAAAGAACAATATTGGCTTTTCCAAGCCCTATACTAAGGATGACTTTTCCAAGTCCTAACTAAGACTATACTAAGGTGTTCTACTCTCAAGTGAGAGGATTTCAAGTGTTTCAATCTTTCATCTTTCATAAACTCACTAGCAAATGAACTAATAGAACCTATTTATAGTCTAACTTATTACATAACAAAATGAAAATAATACCCTTAATGAAAAGGGATGGTCATGGAGTGTTACTTGGACAAGGCTAAGTGACCAAAATTCCCTTAATGAAATCTCAAAACCGTGAGTCCTCAATTTTCAATGCTCCAAGAAATCTTCCACACGTGGGATTGCTCTTTGGTTTACTCAAATCGGCCGCTCCATGTAGGATCCCGTGTCCTCAATGCGACCAAAGCTTGATTCCTTACGTACTGACTTCGAATGATGTCATCGAAAGCTAAGGTGGCCATTTGACTCGTATCATCCTCCCCTTCTTGAAAAGGATTTGACCTCGAATCCAGACCTTGCAAAACAAGATAAAGGACAAACAAGAACAACTTCCTCATGGCATGAGGATTAGAGTTAGCACAATAATAAACATCATCATGCCAAGGCGGAACATACTTGAAATATAACCATGAATCTGTTGTGTTAGTCATGAAAAGCTTAGCAAAAACGTCAGAAAGGGCATGGTTATGAAAAGTATCAAGAGATAAAGAAACTACAAAGGACTCAATGGTATCCTGAAGTCCCAAAGGTAAGCCTACCCATAACTTAGGGACCATAAAGCACAATTGGTTCATTACCTCTTCAAGTGACCTCATCAAACGTGGTGCCACTATTGGTCTTAAAGCCCACCAAACACACATAGCATAGTCATTAGAAAAAGTAGACCAACCAACAAGTTTTCTACCTCTACATAATACAAATCCAAAACTAGCATGGATGTCATCATAGGCAAAGAGATAGTATAGGAAAGAACCAAGTGTAAAGGTATACATGGGTGAAGATAAAGTATTTAATCACATACACATTCTTTCCTTCAAGAAAATAGGCAACTTGGCATTCTCAAGTTGGTATGCAAATTTAGAAACATTACCCCAAGGAGTCAATGACCCATTTGCCCTCGGGTTTTCAAGAAGGACAACATATTCTTTACCCTTAAGAGTACTCTCATCTTTCAAAAAGAGATCTCCATCGTTAGGAGGAATGTTGTCATACCATAGTGGGTTAACATATAGGCTATAGCCTCCAAGGAAAGCTATACCATCATTTTCACCACTAGGTTCATTGGGAGTGTTCAAATCATCTTCAAGCAAGACATTATACCTAAAGAGAGCATGATCTATCTCACGGGCATATTTAGAACAAGTAAGTTCTTTACTCTCTAAATGACTATTATCAAGTTTCAAAGAGGTTTCAAATACAAGATTATCCCTATGAGCTACGCAAACCATGGAATCCATATCACAAGGATAGCTCAGTGGTTCACTCCTAGTTTGTTGACCAACATTCTCAAATACTTCACTCACTTGAGTTCCATTAATTATAACACACATAACCTCAAGTGGTGGGCAAATTTCACAAATAAGTTGATCAACACCATTTACACAAGATGATGTACTCTCGTTCAACATATTGGCTTCAACACTAGGTGGACATAAATTGATCTTACAAGAAGAGTCAATTTGGTCATCAATAGGATCAACTAGTGTATCCACACCCACAACATGTACATCATCAAACAGAGGAAAAGAATCATTAGACTCACAAGTAAGTAAGCCACTACTCACACTCAATGGGTTACTAGCCACACAATTCTTATTTTCACGCATAAAAGTGTAAGAGTTAGCTATTTTACCTTCTAGATCATATGAGCTATAGTCTTCATCTTGACGTGTTTCCGTGCAGACCACTTGCTCCCTTGGACCTACCATACGATACAATCTTTCATTCACTATAGCCATGTCTCGAGAAATAGTGTCAAGTTAGGCCAAAATGACATTGGTGACATTGTTGCCCATGGTTTGAGAGGTGGAAGCCTTGGGTTCCATTGCAATTGTACCTAAAACAAACAAAGAAACAAACCTACAAAATGAACAAACAAGATTATTAGTAAAAGCTGATCACCAACACTCGTAGACACTCACCTTTGTGATCCTCACAATTGGAGCGGCGAATATTGAAAGTTGCTTATACTCTGGTAGTTAATAAGATGTCAATTCTACTTAGTGGCCGGAATGGATTCTTATTTTGATTAACTCAAGACACAAAATAAAATTCACTTACGAACTTGAAACAAAGAAGTTACTACGAGTTACAAATGAGAAAAGCACACAAATAACGAAGACACGAAAGAAACGTATTCAAAAACTAATTAACAATCTAGTAGGTGATTACTAGTTTGTTTATTAGTACTAGGATCAAGAAAATTGAAACTAAAGAAACAAGAAATGAAACATAGAAATCTGAAATTTTGAGCCTAAGGGTCATTTTTTTAGGATGATGATGTGGCAACCTCCTATTGGACGTTAAAATTGTTGAAAGTTTGAGAAATTTTCTTGTCTTCAAATTGTATTGATCAAATTTCAAGTGGGGATGGTGAAATTTTGGATATGGGAGGGTAACAACAAGACTTTGGAGCCTTTTTTTCAAATTCAAAAAGTGTTTGACATTTTTTGCACCTTTTTGGTTAAACATCTTTTTGAAAGACTTTTGGGTCTTTTCCTTTTTGTAAGTCTTGGTAGGTGGACTTTCTCCCTTTTGGTAAGATAACTTTTGAAACCCTTTTGTCCCCTTTCCCCTTTGAATGTCTTAGAGTTGTGTCTCTCAATACTAACAACAAGACACACTCTCTTTCTTCAATTTCTAAGATTAAACAACCATTTTCTCTTCAACAAAATATGAAGATGGTGAAGAACACCAAGAACACAACTTTTGAATCTTGGAGTTCTATGGTTCAAGTTGGATCTCACACATCAACAACACATTTTTCAAGCTCCAACCCTCAACAACAACATCAACAAAATCTTTTTAAGCCACAATCTCAACAACAAACTCCAATAACACTCTTTCAAGCCACCAATCCTCAAAAAACAGCAACCTTCAAAGTTCAAAAACAACTTGGAAATGACTTAAAATTTAGATATAGACTCTAGAAGTGTTAGTGAAAAAAGGACTAACACTAGAAACAACAAAACAAACAAAAAATACAAGAAAACTAGGATTCAAATCGGCCTAAACACAAAAAAAAAACGTGGACAGATTACAATTTTTGAGTTTTTCAGTTTTTCAACACCTCTATTTTTTTTATTTTATTTTTGACTTAGAGAGCCCAAGATTGGTAGTGTAGAAACACAACCAGCCTTAGATCTGATACCAAAATGATACAAATCAGTCCACCAAAATGCTAAAATAGTCCACAAAACATGAGAAGAACAAGCAACACAAAGGGATACAAGATGACAAACACAAAAACACACGGATTTGCAAAATAATGAAAGGATAGATAGTGAGACCAAGATTATTACAAGATTAAAAACCAAGTATATTTCAACATTAACCCCTAATGAATGTAATAATAAAAACCACACTCTTACGGTGACCGCCAAGGTAATCGACTCACCTTAAGATCCACTGTTTCCAAGCAAAGAACAATATTGGTTTTTCCAAGCCCTAAACTAAAGATGACTTTTCCAAGTCCTAACTAAGACTATACTAGGGTGGTCTACTCTCAAGTGAGAGGATTTCAAGTGTTTCAATCTTTTATCTTTCATAAACTTACTAGTAAATGAACTAATAGAACCTATTTATAGTCTAACTTATTGCATAACAAAATGACCATAATACCCTTAATGAAAAGGGGTGGTCATAAAGTATTACTTGGATAAGGCTAAGTGACCAAAATGCCCTTAATGAAATCCCAAAACCGTGAGTCCTCAATTTTCAAGGCTCCAAGCAATCTTCCACACGTGGGATTGCTCTTTGGTGTACTCAAATCGGTCACTCCATGTAGGATCCCGTGTCCTCAATGCGACCAAAGCTTGATTCCTCACGTACTGACTTTGAATGATGTCATCGAAAGCTAAGGTAGACATTTGACTTGTATCATATAGCACACCAATTTGGCCCGAAAATGCCTCATTCGTGTTGTTTCACCCGTTTGTCTACCGAAACAGCATTGAATATTGAAACGAACCATACTGGGATGATCCCCAACCTTTTTGGCATGCCTCAGTCAATTTTTTGCCTACAACACACCCGGACCCTGAGCCCACCCTCGGAACCATGGGCTATAGCACACCAGTATTGGCCAAAAACTCCCCGTTCGCGTTGCTTCGCCCGTTTGTACACCCAAATGGCCTCAAATAATGAAACAAACCATATTGGGATGATCCCCAACCTCCCTAGCATGCCCTGGTCGAATTTTGTCCTACTGCATGCCTGGACCCTGGGCCCACCCTTGAACCGTGGGCTATAGCACATCGACTTGGCCCAAAAATGTCCTGTTCACGCTGTTTCGCACGTTTGTCCACCCGAATAGCCTCGAATATTAAAATGGACCATACCGGGATGATCCCCAACCTCCCTGGCATGCCCGGTTAATTTTTGGCTCACAGCACGCTCGGATCCCGAGCCTACCCCAAAAATTATTGGCTATAGTACACTGATTTAGCCCAAAAATCCCTCATTTATGTTGTTTCACTCGTTTGTCTACCTTAATTGCCTCGAATATTAAAACGGACCATACTAGGATAATCCCCAACCTCCCTGGCATACCTCGATCAATTTTTGGCCCACAACATGCCTGAACCCCAGAACCGTGGGCTATAGCACACCCATTTGGCCTGTATGTCCCATTCGTGTCGTTTTGCCCATTTGTACACCCAAATGGCCTCGAATATTGAAATAAACCATACTGGGATAATCACCAACCTCCTTGGCATACCCCGATCGATTTTTAGCCTACAACATGCTCGAACCTCGTGCCCACTCCTAAAACCGTAGGCTATAGTACATCGATTTAGCACGAAAATGTCTCGTTCACGCCGTTTCACCCGTTTGTCCATCCAAATGGCCTCGAATATTAAAGCGGACAATATTGGAATGATCCCCAACCTTCCTATCATGCTCCGATCAATTTTTGACCCACGGCACGCCCGAACCTCGAGCCTACTCCCGGAATCTTTGGTTATAGCACATCGATTTGGCTAAAAAATGCCTCGTTCGCATCGTTAACGCCCGCCTGTCCATCCAAATGGCCTCGAATATTTAAACGGACCATACTGGGATGATCCTCACCCTCCCTGGTATGACCCGGTAGATTTTCAGACCATAGAAAACCTGAAACCTGGGCTCACCCCTGAAACTATAGGCTATAGCACACCGATTTGGCGTAAAAATGCTCTATTCTCTCCGTTGTGCTCGTTAGTCCACCCAAATTGACTCGAATATTGAAACGGACTATACTGGCATGCCCCGATTGATTTTAATCCTACAACACGCCAGACCCAGGCCCACCCCTAAAACCGTGGGCTATGGCACACCAATTTGGCCTGAAAATGCTTCATTCGCACCATTTCACTCATTTATCCACCCAAATGTCCTCTAATATTGAAACGGACCACACTGGGATGATCCCCAACCCCCTTGGCACACCTCGATCTATTTTTGGCCCACAGTACACTCAGAACTTCGGCCCACCCTCAGAATCGTGGGCTATAGCACACCGATTTAACCCGAAAATGCCTCATTCGCACCGTTTCGTCTATTTGTCCACCCAAATAGCCTCTAATATTAAAATAGACCACACTGGGATGATCTCCAACCTATATGGCATGTCCCAATCGATTTTCATCACACAGCATGCTCGGGCCACAGGACCGGCCCCAATACCGCGGTCTATTAGCACATCGATTTGGCCTAAATAAGCCTGATTCATGCCGTTTTGCTCGTTTGTACACTCAAATGGCCTCGAATATTAAAATGGTCCACACTGAGACAATCCCAAACCTCTCTAGCATGCCCTAGTGGATTTTTGGCCAACAGCATGCCCAGAACCCGGGCCCACCCCCGGACCGTGTGGCCCGAAAATACTCCGTTAGAGCTATTTCTCCTGTTTATCCACCCAAATGGCCTTAAATATTGAAAAAACCACACTGGGATGATCCTCAACCTCTCTGGCATACCTCGGTCGACTTTCAGCCCACAACACTCCCGAATCCCGGGATTAGCCCCAGAACTGTGGGCTATAGCACACCAATTTGGCCCAAATATGCCCCGTTCCTGTCGTTTTGCCCGTTTGTACACCCAAATGGCCTCAAATATTAAAGAGAACCATACTGGGATGATCACTAACCTCCCTGGCATGCCCCGACCAAATTTTGGCCTATATCACACCCGAACCCCGAGTCCACATCGAGAACCATGGGCTATAGCACACTGATTTGGCTCGAAAATGCCTCATTCACGTCGTTTCGCCCGTTTGTCGACCCAAATAGCCTCGAATATTAAAACGAACCACACAGGGACGATACACAACCTCCCGAGCATGCCCCAGTTGATTTACGACCCACGCCACGCTCGGATCCCGGTCCCACCCTTGGAACCGTGGGCTATAGTGCACCGGTTTTGCCCAAAAATGCCTCGTTCCCACCATTTCACCTATTTTCCACATAAATGGCCGCTAATATTGAAACGGACTACACTGGGATGATTCCCAACCTCCCTGGCATGCCCCGATCAATTTTTGGCCTACAACACGCCCGGACCCTAGGTCCACCCCCAGAACCATGGGCTATAGCATACCAATTTAACCTGAAAAGGCCCTGTTCGCACCTTTTCACCCGTTTGTCCACCCAAATGGCCTCGAATATTAAAACGAACCACACAAGAATGATCCCCAACCTCCCTGGCACACCGCGGTCGATTTTGGGCCCAGAGTACACCCGGATTCCCGGGGACCAGCCCCGGAACCGTGGGCTATACCACATTGATTTAGCCCGAATATGCTCTGTTCGTGCCGTTTCGCCCGTTTGTACACCCAAATGACCTGGAATATTGAAATAAGCTATACTGGAACCATCCCCAACCTCCCTGGCATGCCCCGATTGATTTTCAGCCCACAACATGCCCGAATCTTGAGCCCACCCCAAAACCGTGGGCTATCACAAACTAATTTGGCCCGAAAATGCCTTGTTCATGCAGTATTGCTCGTTTGTCCATCAAAATGTCCACGAATATTAAAACGGACCACACTGGAATGATCTTCAACCTCCCCGGCATGCCTCGATCGATTTTCAGCCCCCAGCACACCCAGAACCCAGGCCCACCCACAAAACCGTGGCTTATAGCACACCAATTTGGGTCGAAAACTCCCCGAAAATGCCTGTGTTTGCCCATTTGTCCACCCAAATGGCCTCGAATATTAAAACGGACCATACTGGGACAATACCTAACCTCCCTGTCAAGCCCCGGTTAATTTTTGGCCCATAACACGATTGTACCTCGGGCCCACCCCAGAAACTGTGGGCTATAGTACACTAATTTGGCCCGAAATGCCCCGTTCGCATTGTTTCACCCGTTTTTTCCACCCAAATGGCCTCGAATATTAAAACAGACCACTCTAGGATGATCCCAAACTTCTCTGACACGTCCCCATTGATTTTTGGCCCACAACACGTTCGAACCCCGAGCCTAACCCCAAAACCATGAAGACCACACTGATTTGGCCCGAAAATGCCCCATTTGCAATGTTTCTCTCGTTTGTCCACCCAAATGGCCTCAAATATTGAAACGGATCATACTGGGATAATCCCCAACCTCTGGAATGACCCAATTGATTTTTGTACCACAACAAGCTCGAACCCTAGGCCCACCCCGAGAACTGTAGGCTATAGTACGCCGATTTGGCTCGAAAATGCCCTGTTTAGTCCGTTTGTCCACCCAGATGGACTCAAATATTGAAATGGACCATACTGGGACAATCCCCAACCTCCCTGGAACACCCTGATTAATTTTTGGCCAAAAATACGCCGGACCTCGGGCCCACCCTCGAAATCGTGGGCTATAGCATATCGATTTGGCCTGAAAATGCCCTATTCGCATCGTTTCGCTCGTTTGTCCACCCAAATGGCCTCAAATATTTAAATGAACTATACTGGGACGATCTCTAACCTCACTGGCATGCCTCGGTCAATTTTCAACCCACAGCACGCCTGGACCCCGGGCCCACCCCAAAACCGTCGTTAATAGCACATCGATTTGGCTCGAAAAAGCCCTGTTCGCACTGTTTTGCCAGTTTGTCCACACTGGGACGATCCCCAACCTTCTTGGCATGCCCCAATCAATTTTCGGCCCACAATACGCTCGGACCCCAGGCCCACCTCCAGAATCATGGGCTATAGCACAGCGATTTGGCCCAAAAATACCCCATTCGCGCCATTTCTCCTATTTGTCCACCCAAATGGCCTCTAATATTGAAACGGACCACACTGGGACGATCCTCAACCTCCCTGGCATGCTCCAGTTAAGTTTTAGCCCATGACATGCCCGGACCCAAGGCCTACCCTCGAAACTGTGGGCTATAGCACACCGATTTGGCCTGAAAATGCCCATGCACACCGTTTCACATGTTTGACCACCCAAATGGCCTCAAATATTGGAACGGACCATACTAGTATGATCCCCAACCTTCCTGGCATACCTCAATCGATTTTTGGCCCACAGCATGCCTGGGCCCCAGGACCAGCCCCGGAACTGTGGCCTATAGCACATCGATTTGGCCCGAATGTGCTCCGTTTGTAATGTTTCACCCGTTTGTACACCCAAATGGTCTCGATTATTAAAACGATCTATACTGGGATGATCCCTAACCTCTTTGGCATGCCCCTATCGATTTTCGACCCACAGCACGCTCGTACCCATGGCCCACCCCCGAAACCATAGGCTATAGCACACCGATTAGGCTTGAAAATGTCCCGTTTGCGCCCTTTCACCCGTTTGTCCATCAAAATGGCCACGAATATTGAAACGGACCACACTGGGATGATCCCACACCTCCCTGGCATGCCCCTATATATTTTTAGCCCACAGCACACCCAGACCTCGGCCCCACCCACGAAATCTTGGGCTATAGCACACCAATTTGGGCCAAAAACTCCCCGTTTGCACCATTTTGTCCATTTGTCCACCCAAATGGCCTTGAATATTGAAACAGACCCCACTGAGATGATCCCCAACCTCCCTGGCACACCCCGATAGATTTTCAACCCACAACACGCTCGGAACCCGAGCCCACCCACAGAATCGTGGGCTATAGCACACCGATTTGTCTCGAAAATACCCCATTCGCATTGTTTCTCCCATTTGTCCACCCGAATGGCCTTTAATATTGAAACGGACCATAATGGGACAATCCCCAACCTCTCTGGCATGCCTCAGTTGACTTTTAGCCCACAGCACGCCCGGAACCAAGGCCCACCCCCAAAACTGTAGGCTATAGCACACCGATTTGGCCTGAAAATTCCCATGCGCACCATTTCGCCTGTTTGTTCACCCAAATGGCCTCGAATATTGAAATGGACCACACTAGGATGATCCCCAACCTTCCTGGCACACCTCGGTCAATTTTTGGCACACAACACGCCCGGGCCCCGGGACCAGCCCCGGAACCGTGGCCTATAGCGCATTGATTTGGCCCGAATATGCTGTGTTCATACCGTTTCGCCCATTTGTACACCCAAATGGCCTCGAATATTGAAATGATACATACTGAAATGATCCCCAACCTCCCTGGAATGCCTTCGATCAATTGTCGACCCACAGCACGCCCGAACCCATGGCCCACCCCTGAAATCGTAAGCTATAGCACACCGATTTGGCTTGAAAATTCCCCATTCGCGCCCTTTTGCCCGTTTGTCCATTGAAATAGCCACGAATATTGAAACGGACCACACTGGATGATCCCCAACCTCCCAGGCATACCTCGGTTGATATTTGGCCCATAGCACGCCCGAACCTCGGGGCCACTCACGGAACCGTGGGCTATAGCACACCAATTTAGGACAAAAACTACTCATTTGCACCGTTTCGCCCATTTGTCCACTCAAATGGCCTCGAATATTGAAACGGGACACACTGGGATGATTGTCAACCTCCCTAACATGCCCCAGTCCATTTTCAACCCACAGCATGCCCGGATCCCGGCCCACCCACAGAATCGTAGGCTATAGCACACCGATTTGGCCCAAAAATGCCTTGTTCGCGCTGTTTGTCCACCCAAATGACCTCGAATATTAAAATGAACCATACTGGGATGATCCCCAACCTCCCTGGCATGCCTCGGTCAATTTTTGGCCCACAGCACGCTCGGACCTCGAGCTCACCCGTAAAACTGTGGGCTATAGCACACCGATTTGGCCCAAAAATGCCCCGTTCGCGTCGTTTCACCCGTTTGTCCACCCAAATAACCTCGAATATTAAAACGAACCATACTAGGAAGATCACCAACCTCCCTCACATGCCCCGGTCGATTTTTAGCCCACAGCATACCCGAACCTCTGGCCCAACCTCAGAGCCGCGGGCTAGCACATCGATTTAGCATAAAAATACCCCATTTACGCCATTTCTCTCATTTATCTACATAACTGGCCTCGAATATTAAAATAGACCACACTGGGACGATCCCCAACCTCTTTGCATGACCCGGTCGATTTTCAAACCACAGAAAGCCCAGACCGTGGGCCCACCCTAGAAACCGTGGGCTATAGCACAATGTTTTAGCCCAAAAATGCCCCATTTGCTCCGCTTCATCCATTTTTCCACCCAAATGGACTCAAATATTGAAGCGGACCTCGCAAGGATGATCCCAACCTCCCTGGCACGCCTCAGTCGATTTTCGGCCAATAGCACGCTGAACCCCGGGCCCACCCACAAAATCGTGGGCTATAGCACACCGATTTGGCCCAAAAATGCTTTGTCCATGCCGTTTTGCCCGTTTATTCACTCAAATGGCCTCGAATATTGAAACAAACAACGCTGGGATGTTTCCCAACCTCCCTGCCACGCCTAGGTCAATTTTCGGTCTACGACACGCTTGGACCCCGGGTCCACCCCAGAACAGTGGTCTATAGCACATCGATTTGGCCTGAAAATGCCCCATTCGCATCGTTTCACCCGTTTGCCTACCCAAATAGCCTCAAATATTGAAACGAACCACACTGGGATAATCCTTAATTTTCCTGGCACACCCCGGTCGATTTTTGGCCCGCAGCACGCCCGGACCCCGAGCCCACCCCTGGAATCGTGGGGTATAACACACCGATTTGGCCCCAAAAAAGCCTTATTCACGTTGTTTCGCCCGTTTATCCACTCAAATGGCCACGAATATTGAAACGGACCATACTAGGCCGCTCTCTAGCCTCCCTGGCATGCCTCGATCAAATTTCAACCCACAACACGCCCGAATCTCGAGCCCACCCCTAGAACCGTTGGCTATAGCACACCAATTTTGCCCGAAAATGCCTCATTCGTGCCATTTTACCCGTTTGACCACCCAAATGGCCCCGCCCACCTAAACAGCCCATACTAGGCCACTCCTTAGCTTTTTCGACATACCTCAATTGATTTTCGACCTACAGCACGCCCGAACTTCGGACCCACCATAGGAACCATGGACAATAGCACACCGATTTTACCCGAAAACACCCCGTTCACGTTGTTTTAACTGTTTTCCCACCCAAATGGGACCGCCCACCCAAACGGCCCATACTAAGCCACTCCCCAACATCTATGGCATGCCCGAATCAATTTTCGACTGACAAAATGCCCGGATCAATTTTCGAACGATAAAATGCCCATACCTCGGGCCTACCCTCGAAATCGTGGGCAATAGCACATCGATTTTACCCGAAAATGCCTCATTCATGACTTTTCGCCCGTTTAAACCCCAAAATGGGCCCATCCACCCCAATGGCCTAGACTAGGCCGCTCCCTAGCATCCCTGGCTCCACCCGATTAATATTCAGCCCACAACATTCCTAAATCTCATGCCCACCCCCAGAACTGTGGGTTATAGCACACCAATTTTGCCTGAAAATGCTTTGTTCGCACCGTTTCACCTATTTGACCCCCCAAATGGCCCCACCAACCCAAACGGCCCGCACTAGGTTGCTCCCCAAGCTCCTTGACACACCCCGATTGATTTTTATCCCACAGCACGCTCGAACCCCAGGCCCACCCCCGAGACCGTGGGCTAAGCACACCGATTTTGTCCAAAAATTTCTCGTTCGCGCTGTTTCGCCCGTTTGACCACCCAAATGTCCTCACCCATACCGAAACAACCCACACTAGGCCACTCCCCAGCCTCCCTAGCATGCCCTGTTCGATTATCGGCCCACAACATGCTCGGACCTTGGGCCCACCCCCAAAATAGTGGGCTATAGCACATCAATTTTGCTCGAAAATGCCCCATTTGCAACGTTTCGCCCGTTTGACCACCAAAATGACCTTTCCCACCCACAGGACCCATACTAGGCTGCTCCTCAGCCTCCATGGCATACTCCGATCTATTTTTGGTCAACAAAATGCCCGAACCCCGGGCCCACCCACCGTACCATGGGCGATAGCATATCGATTTTGCCCGAAAATGCCATATTTGCATCGTTTCGCCCGTTTGACCACCAAAATGACTCCGCCCACCAATACGTCCTACACTAAGACACTCTCCAGCTTCCCTAGCACGTCCCGATTAATTTTCGTCCTACAACACGCCCGGACCCCGGACCCAAGTCCGGAACCGTGGGCTTTAGCACACTGATTTTGCCAGAAAATGTGCAATTCTTGCCATTTCACCCGTTTGACCACCCAAATGGCCCCGCCTACCTAAACGACCCACAATAAGCCGCTCCCTAAACACCCTGGCACGCTCCGATCGAATTTTGGCCTACAACACTTTCGAACCCGGAGCCCACCTTCAGAACCGTGGGATATAACACATTGATTTTGCCCGAAAATGCCCCGTTCAAGCAGTTTCTCCTGTTTGAACACCCAAATGGCTCCGCCCACCCAAATGACCCATACTAGGACGCTCTTCAGTCTTCCTAGCATGCCCCGATCGATTTTTGGCCCACAGCACTCCCGTACCCAAGCCCCACACAAGGAACCGTGGGCTATAGCACATTGTCCAAAAATGCCCCGTTCGCGTTGTTTCACCCATTTGACCACCAAAATGATCCACACTAGGCCACTCCCCATCCTTCCTAGCATGCCCCAATCATTTTTCGCTACAGCACGTTCGGACCCCGAGCCCACTCCCGAAACCATGGGCTATTGCACAACGATTTTGCCCGTAAATGCCCCGTTCGCTCTGTTTCTTCTGTTTGACCACCCAAATGGCCCCGCCCACCCAAATAGCCTACAGTAGGATGATATTGGGTGTATTTATACGCGTAAGCACCATAATTTATCCATATTTTAGCTATGTTTAGAGAACAAAGTGCCTAGTTTCTTATGTTTTTACTCTACTTCTATGTAATTGAGCTAACCGATGTGATTAGCATGATTTCAGGTATTAATAAGGTAGATGAAGACATTATGGGACTATGAAATGCGGATGACATATGACACAAGAGAGAGTAGCAATTTGTACCAAATGTGGCGCCTAGAAACTATGTCCAAGACTAGTTTGTCATTTATAATTAGTTCAGGGACTTAGAAGAAAATTATGAGAGAAAAGATTATTAAAAGGCTTAATGCTGATTTTTTATTCATTATTGAATTATTCTGTAGTATTCTGAGAAGGGAATAGCGGCTTAGGGTGGAGAGAGAAAAATGTTTCTCTCTTGTTTCACTATTCGCACACCAAGATCGTCTTCTAGTTTTTGGTATGATGAATATATTTATGATGCTTTTCATTTTATTCATGAGTAGCTAAGTTTATTAGTTAGGGTTATGGAAGCCTTATAGCATACAATCTATCACTTTGGGTTTTGAATTCATTATACATTGATTTGTTTACATCATACTCTCTTCGCTTATCTTGAATTCTCGTGGTTTCAAACATAGAGGATATGCCTTAAAACGCAACTTGTTCGAAAGAAAGGTTGATGTTCGGAAAAGAGAGTAGTGACAAGAAAATAGGATTACCGACCCCTATTTTATAAGTTAATGCCTTAACAGGATTAACTACTTGGAGATTTCGTATTTTTTTTGGTGAACGTTTTTTATTCGAGAGAACTAAAGTGAATTAGTCCTTGATGGTTGAGAAACAATAGGATTATGTTATTAAATACAATACGTTTCTCTGTAAGCACAATGCATGTATGAATTCATAAAGCCCATAGTTAGTAAGTATTGAAAACTACAAGGTGGACAAAACCCTAGCTTGCTATTTCTCTGAATTTGAATACTACTACACATATTTCATCTTGTTAAACTGAAACCATTAATTTGTGAACTGAATCAAATCCCCCCTATTTATTTTACGGAAACGAACGATTAAAAGTCAACTAATATGCACACAACGTAATTAACACCATATTCCCTGTGGGATTCGACCCCAACCTAGTTGGGTTATATATTTGACAACGACCGCTTACTCTCTCATAAGAGAGGTGTAATTTGAGTGTTATCATAGGACACTCTCCAGCCTCCCTAGCACACCCAGTCAAATTTTATCACACACAATGCTGAACCCCGGGCCCACCTCCGAAACCTCGGGCTATAACACTGATTTTGCTCGAAAATGCTTTGTTCGTGCCGTTTTGCCTGTTTGACCACACAAATGCCCCTGCCCACCCAAATGACCCATACTAGGCCGCTTCCTAGCCTTCCTGGCATGCCCCAATTGATTTTCACCCCCACAGCATGCCCGGACCCCGGGCCCACCCCCGGAACCGTAGGCTATAGCACACCAATTTTGCCCGAAAATGCTCTATTCGTGCCATTTCGCCCGTTTGACCATCCAAATGGCCCCGCACACCCAATTAACAGACACTAGGCTGCTCCCCACCCTTCCAGGAATACCCCGGTTGATTTTTGCCCACAGTACGTCCGGACCAGGGGCCCACCCCCAGATTCGTGGGATATAACACACTATTTTTTCTCGAAAATGCCCTGTTCACGCCGTTTTGCCTATTTGACCACCCAAATGGCTCCGCCCACCCAAACGGCCCGCACTAGGCCGCTCTCCAGCCACCCTGGTATGCCTCGGTTAATTTTCGGCCCACACCACTCCCGGACTCAGGTTCCACCCCAGAACAGTGGGCTATAACATACCGATTTTGCTCAAAAATGCCCCGTTTGCTCTGTTTCTCCCGTTTGACCACTCAAACGGCCCTACCCACCTAAACCGTCCATATTAGGCCGTTTCCCAACCTTTTTGGCATACCCTGGTCGATTTTTGGCCCACAACACACCTGGACCCCGGGCCCACCCCCGGAACCGTGGGATATAGTACACCGATTTGCCTGAAAATGCCCAATTCATGCCGTTTTGCCTGTTTGACCACCCAAATGGCCCCGCACACCCAAACGGCCCACACTAGGCCACTTCCCAGCCTCCCTGGTGCGCCTCGATCGATTTTTAGCCCACAGCACGCCAAGACCCTAGCCACACCCCCGAAATTGTGGGCTTTAACACACAGATTTTGCACGAAAAAGCCCGTTCAAACCGTTTCGCCCGTTGGACCACCCAAATGGCCCCTCCCACCCAAACGACCCACAATAGGCCACTCCCCAGCCTCCCTGGCATGACCCAATCATTTTTTAGCCCTTAGCACGCCCGAACCCCGGACCCACCCTCGAAACCATGGGCTATAGCACACCAATTTTGCTCGAAAATGCCCTGTTCGCGCCATTTCGCCCGTTTGACCACCAAAATGGCCTCGCCCACCCAAACGACCCACACTAGGCTGCTCTCTAGCTTTCTTGGCACGTCCCGATCGATTTTCGGCCCACAACACGTTCGAACCTCGGGCCCAACCCCAGAATCGTGGGCTATAGCGTACCAATTTTTCTAAAAAATGCCCCATTCGCGTCATTTCGCCCGTTTGACCACTCAAATGGCCTCGTCCACCCAAACGACCCATAATAGGCCGCTCTCCAACCTCTCTGACATGTCTCAGTCAATTTTTGGCCCACAGCACGCCCGGACATCGGGCCTTCCCCCAGAACCATGGGCAATAACACATCAAATTTGCTCGAAAACACCTTATTCGTGCCGTTTCGCCCGATTGACCAACCAAATGGCCTCGCACACCCAATCGACCAACACTAGGCCGCTCTCCAGCCTCCCAGGCATGCCTCGATTAATTTTTGGCCCACAGCACACCCAGATCCCGGGCCCACCCCTGGAACTGTGGGATATAGCACACCGAATTCGCCCGAAAATGCCTCGTTCGCGTTGTTTAGTATGTTTGACCACACAAATAGATCCGCCTACCCAAACGACCCATACTAAGCCGCTCCTCAGTCTCCCTGGCATGTTCGATTGATTTTTGGCTCACACCATGCCCGAAATCGTGGGCTATAGCACACCGATTTTGCTCGAAAATGCCCTATTCGTGTCGTTTCGCCCGTTTGACCACCTAAACGGCCCTGCCTACCTAAACGGTCCCCACTAGACCGCTCCCCAGCCTTCTTAGCACGACCTGATTGATTTTCGGCCCACAGCACGCACGGACCCCTGGCCCACCCCCAGAACTATGGGCTATTACACACTGATTTTGCCCGTAAATGCTCCGTTCGCGCTATTTCTCCTGTTTGACCACCCAAATGGCCCACAGTATGCCACTCCCCAGCCTCCCAAGCACGTCCCAGACAATTTTTAGGCCACAGCATGCCCGGATCCCGAGCTCACCCCCAAAATCTGGGCCTATTGAACATCAATTTTGCCCGAAAATGCCATGTTCGTGTCGTTTCACCCGTTTGACCGCCCAAATGCCCCCACCCACCCAAACAGCCAACATTAGGCCGCTCCCTAGCCTTCCTGGAACGCCCGATCGATTTTCAGCGCATAACACGCTCGGACCCCGGGCCAACCCCCGAAATCGTGGGTTATAGCATACCAATTTTCCTCGAAATGACCCGTTCTCGCCGTTTTGCCCTTATGACCATCCAAATGGCCCCGCCAACCCAAATAACCCACACTAGGCCTCTCTCCAGCCTCCTTGGCACGCCCCGATCGATTTTTGGACCACAGTATGCCCGAACCTCGGGCCCACCCCCGAGACTATGGGCTATAGCACACCAATTTTGGCTGAAAATGCCCCATTCGCGTTGTTTCGCCCATTTGACCATCCAAATGGCCCCCGCCTACCCAAATGACCCACACTAGGCCACTTCCCAGCCTCTCTTGCATGCTCCGATCGATTTTTGGCCCATAGCACGCCCAGGCCCAAGGCCCACCCCCGGAACCGTGAGTTATAGCACACCAATTTTGCCCCAAAACACCTCGTTTGCATTGTTTCGCCTGTTTGACCACCCAAATGCCCTGCCCACCCAAACGACCCACACTAGGCCGCTCCCCAACCTCTCTAGCACGTCCCGATCAATTTTTGGCCCACAACATGCCCGGGCCATGGGCCCACCCCCAAAACCATGGGTTATAACTTACCGATTTTGCCTGAAAATACTCCGTTCGTGTCGTTTCGCCTTTTGACCATCCAAATAGCCCCGCCCACCCAAACGACCCAAACCTTTTCGGGGATCCAAATGGCCCCGCCCACCCACCTTAGTACATCAAAGTTTTAAAATTTTTACTTGATTATCCAACAAAAAAAAAACATCAATGCACTTTTTATATGCCTCAGCATTATTCATCTGGTTTATATATGCAATGTCAAACGCCGTTAAGCGGAAAATGGGTATTTGAGTTGTAGTTTGGAAATTGGAGTTGTCATCTAAGGCTAAACTTTTATGTGATTTTGGCATAAAGCTTCTTGAGTTACCCATAATCTTCAGGGAGCTGGGAAGAATGCTGATTTCGTGAAAATGACAGAGGCCATCATTTTTTATTTAGCATTTTTTTCTAGTTTTATGCCTTTTTTAGAAGAAAAGAATATTTATTTTCCAATTTTGTCCTCGAGGAAATTTTTAAAAAAGAGTAAGGGCCCGTTTGACCATGAATTTTTTTCCCTTTTTCCCCCCAAAAAAAATCGGAGTTGGAAATTGTGGTGTTTGGCCATGAAAATTCGGAAAATAATTTCGAAAAAAATTTATGAAAAGGGAAAACAGGTTTTTGGTGTTTTCACAATTTTCCAATTCCAACTTTTCTTATTATTACATATAACCCCAATCTTTTAAATTTTTACATTAAACTCTCCTTATAACATTAATTTTTCAATATTACGTATATAACAGTTTTAAAGAATAAAATAATTATAATTTCAAACTTAATGCTATCCTAATTAATATATATCTTTTTTTCTCTCTCATCATTAGTTTTCTCCCTTATTTAAGACATTATTTTACTACTAATGATCCTAATTACTATAAAATAATAATAATAATAATTTTTCTGTTGTGATACGGACATTTAAGGAATTATATTCGTGTAATTAATAATGGATAATCTTTTTCTATATTAATGGAATTAATAAAGTTATAGCAGATTAGTTTACCACTGTCACAAATTATTCTCATTTTTAATTTGATTATATATATTATATTGTGTACATCTTTATTATACTATTCAAATATAAATAGTTTATACCATATATATGCTAAAAATATAAATTGGTGATACATCTTTTTCATAAAAAAAAAATGTCCAATTTAACAATTTTATACCTTAAACTGCAGCTGCTACCTTTATATATCATAATACTTGGTATCTTTATACACAAAGTATTATATTTATACCCATAAATATATAAAGTATTATATTTATAACAGAAATATACAAAATATGTTATATATAAAGTTTATACCATGTATATATCATATACACACATATATAAATACACAAAGTATTAAGAAACATACTAAGCATATTTATAACATAAATATACAAAGTATGTTATATATGAAGTTTATACCATGTATATACCATATACACACATATATAAATATACAAAGTATAAAGAAACATACTAAGCATATTTATATATTTATGGTATATGATATAATATACCATAAATATGCAAAGTATGTTTTACATAGAAATAATTTTTTCACACACAGTAAAATCTTTCATGTATAAGAAAATTAAAGAAATAAATTAGCGGCACCCTAAAATTTAATAACAATTCATCATTTCCTATTTTTTAGGAACGAAAAATAAAGGAAATAAACTAAATAAATTCCTAAAAAAATAAATTTGTTTGAAAGATAATATTTGTTACCTAAAAAATAGGAAACAGTGATCTGTTAATATAATATTCATATTTAAAATTTTCAAATATGAGAAACGACTACTAATGTAAATATTATGTATGTCATAATTGAAATTCATTAAACATGGCCATGTATATGTAATTATTTTTATAAAAGTGGCTAATTGTGTTCTTTTCCCATTAGTGGGTAAATTTTAGTTGGGTGATTTTGATAGTTTGTAAAAGTTGAGGGGCATAAAATCATATTTTAAAAAGTTTTTTTCAAAAGTAAAAAAAAAAATTCAAAAAAGACATGGCCAAACACAACTCCAACTTCAAATTTTTTTAGTTTTCATGGTCAAACGGCTACTAAGTTTTATTATTTTGCAAGAAAGATAGAAGGTTAGGGTGCAAATCATAAAATAAAATAAAATATGATGCAAATCACAAAAGAGGTCATACGTTGGGTGAAAAATGCAATGGATTCCGTAAAAAATTTCATAACAACGAATGTAAATTTAACTCTAAAGTATGATATTAAGAGTAAATTTAGTCCTTTTAAGTATACTTTGCCAATTCTACAAAATTTGACCCTTTCCCTTTATAAAAGCCCAAAAAGAGTTCCACGCGTTTATATATTTGCTCTTTCATAAACCCTAATATAGAGCCACCCATTTGTTCTTAAACCCTAAAATCTTTCTTTCTCAACATTTACATAGTTCCAAAAATCCCATAAAAAAAAATGGATTCTATAAGCACAAATAGCAACGATAATAAACCATCAAAAGCCAAAATGGATTCTATAAGCACAAATAGCAACGATAATAAACCATCAAAAGCTAAATTTCAATACGAGGTCTGTGATAATAATGATGAAACTGTTACTGAAAGTTCAAATCTTGATTTGGACGAAGACACTTCTATGTCTGATCCCGCCCCCTCCGCCTCCGCCTCCGCCTCCGCCTCCGCTGCGGTGGATGGTGATTCCATGGTTGGTGGTGATAAGACTAGTGCTGACTATTATTTCGACTCCTACTCTCATTTTGGTAAGTAACAGTTTAAATTTGATAGTAAATTTGAGCATGAAATCTTGATTTATGTATTTGGAAATTGCGTACGATTCAAACTATTTAAAAGATATATGAAAAAACTTCGGTTAAAAGATAAACTTGAAAAGCATACACATAAATTGGGATTGGGATGTAGGGAGTATTTGATTTTGCTTGTGTAAAAAAGGTAGCTCGGTGAACTAAAGTTACTGCTATGTGTGGGGTTCGTGGAAAGGCCGGACCACAAGGGTCTATTTGATTTTGGTGAACTGAAGTTTGGTTAAATTGAGCATCTTTAATCAGAAAGTACATTTCTTTTTATTCATTGGAAGCTTGAAGAGACTTTTCTTTTTGTATGGTCAAATTTGCTTAAATTGAGCTGATTTAAGCTGAAAAGTTCCTTTTTTTTTAATTTGTGGGTAGCTTGAACTGGGTTGTTTTTATTGAATTTTGTTTGTGTAAAAAAGGGCAGCTCGGTGAACTAAAGTTTCCGTCATGAACGAGGTACTGGAAAGGGCCAGACCACCTGGGTAGGGTCTATTGAGCTGAGTTTTTTTGTATGGTGAAATTTGCTTAAATTGAGCTGATTTAAGCTGAAAAATCTTGTTTTTAATCAGTGGGAATTTATGGTAAATTTACTTAAATTCAGCTTCTTTAAGCTGAAAACGTGGGAAGCTTGAACTGTTGTTATTTTAAGGTAAAATTTACTTAAATTGAGCTTCTTTAAGGTTGAAAAATAGCCTCTATTTTAAAAAATTTGTTGGAATGGTGGCGTTATTTAACCGGTCATTGCAAAATCTGAGTTGAGTAGTGTTTTTTTCCGTCCTTGGGTGTCTGTGGGGGTCTTTATGGGGTCCTTAGGTGCGTGTGGGGGCCTGGAGACCTACAGTACTTGTTTGACCTTCAAATTTATAACCTGCTAACTATGTTGCTCATACTCTTCAAATATGTCACGATCTGTGTGTGTAAGATCCTCCAAAAATAGTGCATTTTTGTAGGATCCGACACAGGTACAACAATATTTTTGGAGAGTCTAAGCAACATAGCCTGCTAACATATTTTATGCATCTTACTTGGTCTGAGGTTACTTGTAGAAGCTAATTATCCACCTTTGTTTTGTTGATGCTTTTGCAGGTATTCACGAAGTAAGCATCCATCTTTCTTCGTATTGTTGTTCTTGTTTGGTATCTTTTGTTGAATCAGTTTTGCATTGTTCTAATTGTTAATTTTTCCGTGGTACAGGAGATGTTGAAGGATGTGGTACGAACTAAGACTTACCAAAATGTAATCTATAAGAATTCCTTTCTTTTCAAGGATAAGGTGGTCCTTGATGTGGGAGCTGGGACAGGAATCCTGTCACTCTTTTGCGCAAAAGTTGGTGCCAAACATGTTTACGCGGTATGCATTCTGCTTGTTCCATTTTCTCATATAATATTTCCGTTTTATGTAGTCTTTTGTTCTTTCATGATTGGTCCATCGTTGCTATCTTGTGGTGGCTGTTTTGGTTTGCACACATTATGATGCTTGACATTGTGGTTCTTGTGAAGATTTTGCCAATGACTTTGGAATATAAATTGATTGGAAAGCTATGTGGAACTGGCGGTTATCTTTGCAATATCATCAAATATGGCTGATCCTTTACAATTTAATTTTCAGATTGAATGCTCCAGTATGGCTGACATGGCACAAGAAATTGTAAAACAAAATGGATTTTCCAATGGTGAGAATGATGTTATCACTCATGTACTTTGTGACAGGTGTTCTTGTGTGTTTATGCTGATCTCACTTTACTGAGTCTCTTCTCTTTTTATCTCAGTTATAACGGTTATCAAGGGAAAGGTCGAGGAGATTGACCTACCCGTACCACAAGTGGATATAATAATCTCCGAGTGGATGGGATACTTTCTTCTGTACGAGAACATGTTAGATACAGTCTTGTATGCTCGTGACAAGTGGCTGGTAAGTTACTTGTGACAATTGATTAATGATGATAACAACTCTTCAGAATCGGTTTTCTGTGCGAGCAAGGAGGCTGTATATGCATGAATATATATAGAGATTAGGTATTTTGAGTGCTTTTCTGGATGAAGAGAAATTGTGTAGATACTTCTCCATAAAGAAAATGTATGCAGTCACTGAAGGATGCCGTAAAGGGGGCCGAGAACTCTTAGCATAGTGTTTTAATGAGTTAACCCAAATGTAGTACAAACTAAAAATGACTGCAGAATGCACTAATAACTCAAAAAAGCTCCCTATGAAATATTTTCCCAACAGTCTGTTCTCCATTTGTTACGGTAATGAGCCGAGCCAGTACAAACTATGGATACTCATCCCGAAAGATGCCATATTTCAAATTTATCTTCTCCATGCATGGGCTTCGTTTTATTCCTAACCACTTTTGAATTCTTTCTTGGTTTTCCTGCTTTGGTGGCTTAACACGTTCTCAGATTGAGAAGCTAATTTGACTTATCAAATATCTTACATGTTGATGAGAATGTTTTGAAGTTTTTTTATTGACATTTTGGTCTACATTTTGATGTTTTTTTCTGTTTTGAGCAACAATGAAATACAACCTTTGCCCTACACACGCAGCATGTAAGTCTTGTGTTATGCTTGATGGGTCAACTATATGTTGTGGGTTTGATGATTTAACGGGGAAATGGAAATGATGTCTCAAAGTAAAAGGTCTGAGCAGGAGGAAGTGTTGGTAGTAATGAAATGTGTGGAACAAGGAAGAGGGCCCCTGTCCTTTTCCAAGCTATGATACTGTGACGTTCGCAACCTCTTCTACATTAATTAGACCATGCTTTTTGTTGAAGCTTGGTCAAGGGTTCAAAAAAGGCGTGATTACATTCTAACATTGAATGCTAATCTAGATTTCGCCCCGACATTTTGTTCCCACAAGTGATACATATTTCAGCTATCATCACTTTCACTTGCATTGATCAAACCTTCTTGCTGATCCTCCTCCCTGCTACCTCAGACCCCTTCATATCATCTGGAAAAGGGAACTAGTCAATGAAAGCAAATGTAAATAGTATGTGATTGACTTTCGTATTTGCTTAGATGAATGTATTTGTGTTTAGCGGATATTAATAGAGTGCTTATGTAGTTATTCATTTCCTATTACACTATGTTGAACACTGAAAAGAGTGTTGAACTGTGAAGTGTGCTAATTGTGATTATCATATAAGTCAGCTATTGGGAAGACGAAAATGAAATAATGGCTTCTTTAGACAATGAGAATGAGTACTTGTAATTACTGTCTCGCTTGCCTGAGGACTTTCATATCGTTGTTTTCGGGACATATTGCAGGTTTGTTAAGATTAGCTCGGTAAAAATTATGCCAAATGCCTCGCCTCGCTTTCTGGATGTGCGCACTTGTCTTGGTGGTTTTCGTATTTGGTTGATGGATATCAAAGAACTTTTTCCTAATCCTGTCCTCTTTCTTTCCCGTTACAGGTAAAGGACGGTCTTGTTCTGCCGGATAAAGCCTCGCTCTATTTGACAGCTATTGAAGATGCTGACTACAAAGAAGATAAGATCGAATGTAGGTTTATTCCTCTTTCGGTATATACTTGATGGATTTTGATTTGCTGTGGCATTTTCTGTTTACGATGTACTTTGAATGTAATTTTTCTAGTGGCATCAAATATTTTACACTAGTATGCTCAACTAGTCATCTTATATTCAGAGGCGGAGCCAGGATTTAAACGAAGGGAGTTCCATATTCAAAGAAAACTTAGGATTTCAACTAAGTGGGTTCCTTATTCAAAGAAAACTTAGTTGAAGGGGGTTCAACACCTACTATAACCACATAAAAAATAATTTTAATCATGTATAAATAGTATATTTTTCCGGCGAAGGGGGTTCAGTCGAAACCCCGAACAAAATGCTGGCTCCGCCCCTGCTTATATTCCATCCCGTGTTCTACTGCAGTTTGGAATAGTGTATACGGTTTCGACATGAGCTGCATCCGGAAGCAAGCTATGATGGAACCTATTGTTGACACAGTAGATCAGAATCAGATTGCTACAAACTGCCAGTTACTAAAGGTAATCATGTCAAGTTTATAGTTGCGTTGAGATTTACTGAAATAGTCGCAAAATGTATAATCTTGCCTGTTTCCTTCACTGATAACGGAACCTTCTATCAGACAATGGACATTTCAAAGATGACTTCTGGGGATGCTTCCTTCACAGCTCCATTTAAGCTCGTTGCAGAACGTGATGATTACATCCATGCCCTTGTAGCATACTTTGATGTCTCTTTCACGAAATGTCACAAGTTGCTGGGCTTCTCAACCGGTTCGTACTTTTTTCCTTGCATGCTTTTAGTTATGACATTGTCCATACGCTTATCTTCCTTTCTTGGAGTTCTTTTCATATATTATTCGTTTCTGCTAAATCATTTTCCTTTTTCAAAGGGGCTGAGGTGCTTAGATTGGTCGCTTAAATAGTTCTCTTTTTTAATTTTTTGTTTATACGTATCTTGGGTTTTTGCGGAAGTTGTAAACCTGCACCCGATGATTACAGTAGATGGAACCATCTTCTCCTCGTAGTATGTATGTTCATGCAAAGACCAGATCTACGCACTAGAATATGAAGGGCGCTCTTTTTTTTTTTTTCCCGGGAAGTGAGAATAGGACCCTAAAGATAAGTTCCATGTAATATTCATCGTTTCTTACCACGCAAAAATAATGTTAATGCAGGTCCAAAATCTCGAGGCACACATTGGAAGCAAACAGTTCTTTACCTGGAAGATGTGCTAACTGTTTGCCAAGGGGAAGCTGTAGTGGGAAGCATGACTGTAGCTCCTAACAAGAAAAATCCTCGAGATGTCGATATAATGCTCAAATACTCCGTGAATGGTCGGCACTGCCGTGTCTCGAGAACTCAGTATTACCGGATGCGATGATGCTAACGTTGAAAATGGCCAGATGAATTCTTGCTTAGTCCGCCTTTCGGGTATGCTGGAGCTGATACAACATTAGGCAACCAATGTTAAATGTATTCTGTTTCCTTTTCCCCCACAAACTGTGGACTGTTTTCCTTCTATCTTTGCTCAATTACAATAGGCCTTTGTCGTCCGGCCGTTTTCCGAACCCTGCGCATAGCGAGAGCTTTAGTGCCTCGGTTTATCGTTTATTTTGATTAGTTACACAACCTCTAAATTCATTTGAGGCCAAAGAGGCAATTGTAACCTATATTTTTTTTGTTATAAATTGACATTCCTTGTTTCTGATACACTGGTCAAGTTCATTCAAGTACTATGTTCAACAACAACAAACCCCGGTGTATTCCCGCATAGTGGAGTTTGGGGAGGGTAAAATGTACGCAATCTATATCAGTACCTCCGAAGAAGTAGAGAGGTTGTTTTCCGACAGACCCTCGACTCACATTGAAGTACTATGTTTGATGTAATTATTCCCTGTTAATATCGTCATGCCTGCTCAGCGCGATAAGTCCAAGTGGAGTCTGTGGAGGATAGTGTGCATATAGGTCTTACCCTTGCCTTGTGAAGGTAGAGACTGTTTTCGGTAGATTTTTGGCTCAAGGAAAAAATTCAAAGCGGTTTGGTAAAACGAAATACGACAGTAACAATAATAAAATAATGTAATAATAGAAGCATAAGAAACAAACAACTGATAGTGATAGAAATTGAAGAATAAGAAACTACGAGAAAAATACCAACACTATTGTCATGAATGGAGTAATAGACGCGGTGCTCCAAACTATCACCAAGTATATCTCACAAGAAAGCGGTAGCGGAATATCGGTCAATTATTTACTAACCGTCTATCTTAATGTACGACCTCTATACCCTTCTATTTAGGGTTCATGTCCTTAATTATCTTTTCCTACTCAAAACATAAATTCTTAATACTATATATATATATTATACACATTCTGTATCAATTGGTGTATTCAAATTTTGATATACAAGCTTATATATTGTGATCAAATTTGCTACGATACACTTCAACTTCACGGGGGTCCTATTACCCCTGAACTAAATTTTAGTGTATTTTTGTCAACCTTTTTAGTTGACGTGGAGCTCATTTTATGTAATAAAAATGTCATGTCAGCACAAATGAGTGACAAAAATATGCTAAAATTGAGTTTAGAGGGGGTAATAGGACCAAAATATGTGATTTATTAATATGGTGTCTTAGTATATTTCAATATTTTATTTATGAACTTGGTTTGTTTATTTGATAAGATTGCATAAAAGTTGAAGAAATCTGATATTCTTTTATGTATTGTGGAGTAAATTTGCATATTTATCAGATAAAATATAACTTAAAGTTTGAATTACATCTCAAATCATGATCTGAAATCATATCCAAATGGGTCCTAAAAAAGAAGTCCATCATAATTTAAGGGTGTGCAAAAAACGAACCGATAAAAATGTTATTGGTTTATTGTTATTGGGTTAACGATTTCTTAATGATTTTATAAAAAAATTTACTGAGTTATTGGTTCGGTTTTTTCTTATTGGGTTATTGGATAAACCGATAACCCAATAAGAATATAGTGAATTACTATTTTACACACACACATATGTGTGTGTATATATATATATATATATATATATATATATATATATATATATGTATGTATGTATGTATATATATATTTCTCTTAATTTCTCCTAACTAACATTTAGTTCAGACTTGAGGATTCTTGTAAATTAAAACAAATCATATAGGATTTTGAATGTAACTTAGATTCGGTTTCTTTTCATACTAGCTGCTATTTTTTCTATTTTATGAGTATTTTCTTATCGGTTAAATCGAAAACCGAATCATTAAGGACTAAAAATCGATAAACCAAAAACCGATAAAAAATATCTTATTGGTTTGATTATTGATTTAGCATATTTAAAAATCAAAAATCAATAAACCGAACTGATGATACATAAAATCAAACCGAACCGACCGATGCACACCTCTATATCATACATACCTTACTATAAAATTGGAAACATATTTAGATACTTTTTTTTCCCACTTACGTTACGTACTATTTTGGAAAAGAATATATCAAGAAGTATAGGTAAAAAGCATAAAAATAAATTATGCTTTTATTTAAACTAAATCAAGTAATTAAATTTCATTTGATTCTTTTTGCTATAATGGGTCAATTATTAGGGATTACAAAAGAATAATCCTATATAAAATTCGCATAAATAATTAGAATATTTGATTGGAGGTTCATCGTGGCGAATTTAGAATATTATTTGTGAGTTTACAAGAACACATTAGCTTTTATTCCGATCTTACTAAGCATTTATAAATAATTATTCGTGAATTTAATTTGTATTATACATTAGCTTGAAATCGTCTTAGAAATCCATAATACTCTTGATAATCATGGATTATGATTTTGGTACAAATTAAAATTAACATGCTATTATTATAAATTAAAATTCATTATAAATGTGCACACTTAAATTCTTAAAGAAAAAAAATAAACTTCACGTAAACTAGTGCAACGTGTAGACACCACAGTTTAAATAAACTCATATTAAAACATTATTTTATGGGTATATAAAAATATTTATTAGCAACGTGGATATTAAATTATTTTTAAAAATATGTAATTCATATATAATAAGTAATAACAATGTTTATTCTTCTTTTTTTTTTTTTTTTTTTACATGACTATTTTTTATTAAGCTAAAGGTCTATCGAAAATAACTTTTCTAACCTTAAAGGGCAGTTTGGTGCACTAAAGCTACCGCTATACGCAATATCCGGAAAAGGGCCCCACCACAAAGGCGTATTGTACGCAACCTTACCTTGCATTTCTGTCAGAGGTTGTTTCCAAGGCTTGAATTCGTGACCTCCTGGTCACATGACACTACCTCAATTGTGAGATAGAGGGCTGTTTCCGATATCACAAAGCAGTCTAAATTTTTTTTTTAACAAAAGTACAAAAAAACAACGAATAGTATCACAACAGAGATTAACAAAAATCGAAGGATAATAAACTACCGAAGAAATAATATGACTACTAATGTGAACAAACAACCAAGACGTTGTACTGTAATCTAATAATCTTCTATCCTAATCGATGTCTTCACGCCCTTCTATTAAAAATCATATTCTTTTTACCTTCTAACAGGGTTTGAGTTTACATACAGTGGCGGAGCTACATTGAATTGAGGGTTCATTCGAACCCCCTTCGTCAAAAAATTATACTATTTTTACATGGTTAAAAATATTGTTATGTATATATAATAGATGTTGAACCCCCTTCGACTAGTCCATATATTTATTTCTGAACCCCTCAATGAAAACTCTGTCTCCGCCATTGTTCATATACACAACTTAAATTCAAGACCTCTCGTCAAGAATCTATAACATCATAATTGAGGTGTACAAAAAAAATAAAAAAATTAACAGAAATCGAAATACAAGAAACTATCAGAGCAATATTATGACTACTAATATTAACGGATCATAAGACTGCTATATACTAACCTTTTGTTCTAATCTATATCCTCCACAGCCTCTTATTTAAGATCATGTATCGATAAGCTGAAACTTTATCATATGTCTAATCTCTCTTTAATGCCTTCTCCTATCCTCTTCACCTACATAAAACTTAAATTCAAGACCTGTTGTCAAGAATAAAATTAAAATACTAATCATGTTTATAATTAGAAAAAAAATAACATAAATATACATCTTAATTTACTATATTTACACATCAAATACCCCCCCCCCCCCAACCTTTACCCCAAATCCCAACTAAACAACTATACTTTGAAGGGGTCCTATGACCCCCCTGAATTATTTAAAAATGGAATATATACCCCCCCAAATGCTGACGCCCAGATACGTAATGGAAAGTGAGCAACACACACCTGCCATGTAATGCCACCTAATTTCCACGTAATATTATTTTTTTATATAAAAAAATAATTATTATTCTTTAATATATATATATTCTCTTGTTTGAATTTTCCTTTCCATTTTTCATTTTTCTTTTCTTTTGGAAGCATTTTTGAAAGCACAGGAATACGGATTAATTGAGGAGAAGGACCAGATTTTGATTCATGAATACGTTCACATTTCCAAAAATTCATGTGAGCAACTCAACTTGAATCAACCAAGTTGGCATCGTCGCCGCCGTCAAATCACAAATCCACCACTGTCTGCCTCCATCGCCGGAGCTCCGATGACTTTTGGCGTCGCGGACCAGTCCCAACAGGTGCGCCACCTCAATGCGAGCACACCCCAACAAAAATCGTCCAAAACCGATGCTCCAATCACCGTGAAATCGTATTTGAGCGCAGCGTCGCCGCTGACGAACTCCGGTGAAGGCGGCGCCGCCACTGTCCACCACCAATTGACGCAACACCACCACCAAATTTTGTTTTAGCTATTGCACCAATTGTTGAAATAATTGTTAATTTTGTCATTTTGATGGAATTGAAGATAGACCTATTGGGTGTGTGTGTTGTTGAAATGGAATTAGTTATTTATTTTTTATGGAATTTCAGAATTTGGTGTGTGTGTGGGGGGGGGGGGGGAGCAGCCATGGTGTTTTGTGTTTTATTGAAGAAGAAGAAGAAGAAATGTCATGAGTTCTTGATGCCATTGTTTGTGAAGAATAAGAATTGAAGAGAGGAAGAAAGAAAAATGTCATTGATGAGTTCGTGGATGTGAAGAAGAAGAAGAGAAAGAAAATAAATAAAGAAAAACAATAATTAAAATTATATATATTTATTTAAAGAAATATTAAAATTAATTTTTTAATAAAAAAATTGATTTTAATAAAAAAAATCGGTTTTCACTCTCTTTAAAGAAAGTGAAACGAACACTCTTGCCACGTCAGCGTTTGGGGGTATATATTTCATTTTTAAATAGTTCAGGGGGTCATAGGACCTTTTAAAGTATAGTTGTGTAGTTGGGATTTGAGTTAAAGGTTGGGAGGGTATTTGACCATTTTCTCTACAAAGTAATTACAAAAATCTCAACTAATTATGTATTTCATTGGATGTATCGGGAGCTAATTACGTATCTCGACAGATCCTAAAATCGGAAAAAATTATATCGAGATCTAATTCTGTATTTTTATAAGAGAAAAAAATACATCTTCATTGGATATATCGGAAGCTAATCATGTATCTCGACAGACCCCAAATCCAAAAAAAAATATCGAGAGCTAATTATGTATCTTTACAAAAGAAAAATTGTATCTTCGTTGAATGTATCAGGAGCTAATCATGTATCTTGATTCTCGACAGATCTAAAATCGAAAAAAAAAATATCGAGAGCTAATTATGTATCTTTACAAAGGAAAAAAGGTATTTTCGTTGAATATATCGGGAGCTAATTATATATCGCGATAGATTCAAAAAAAAAAAAATCTATCGGAAGCTAATTATGTATCTTTATAAAGGAAAAAATTTATCTTCATTAAATATATTGGGAGCTAATTATGTATCTTGACAGATTCAAAATCGAAAAACTTATGTATTTTACAAAGAAAAAAATATATCTTAGTTGGATGTATCGGGAGCTAATTATGTATCTCGATAGATTCCAAATAAAAATAAATGTATCGAAAGCTAATTTTATATTTCGATAGACTTAAAATTGAAACTTCAGTAGTTATATAAAATGTCAAAATTTTCTGCAATTAAACTCCAAAATATAGAAATTTATGTTGTTTTTTCTAATACTCCTAATTATTCTTCTCATATTTGTTCCTATATAACAATTGTCAACTGTCAAAAAAGCCATTGAAGTTTCATTCAATTTGGCAACCAAAAATCAAAGCCATTTTTAACATAGCTACATATATAGCCTAACACAATTAAAATCTTGAATTTCCCTTTGGGGGTTCATCAAGATTTGTGTAGAGAGAAGGAGAGACTCAATTTGTCTCTCCTCTCTCAATTTTGTGTGTTTTTTTTCATAAGGGGTTTCTTGTTTTTTTTTTTTTTGTTTTTTTCTTCAAATGGCAAAACAAAGAGATGAATTTTATGATGGGGTTATAGAAGGGATGCCTTTGTTTGCTAAAGAGTTAATAGCAGGTGGTGTAGCTGGTGGTTTTGCTAAGTCAGCTGTTGCACCTCTTGAACGTATCAAGATCTTGTTTCAGGTATTGTTTGTTTGTTTTTATGTTGAGTTGATGATTCAATTTTGCTTTCTTGGGTTGAAAGTTTTTGTCTTTTTCTTGTCTGGGGCGTTTTTTTTTTGTCCTAACATATATGTTATTATCTGTTGTTTCTTGTGATTCGACTATCATATTGTTTTGTTGTAGTATTGTTCTGCTACTATCTGTTGTTTCTTGTAATTGTAATTCGACTATCATATTGTATTGTGAGGTGTGTGGTCCGAAGAAATACCGGAGGTAGTTGATTAGACATGATATGGAGCAGTTAGAGCTTAGTGAGTACATGACCCTAGATAGGAAGGTATGGAGGTTGCGAATTAAGTTAGAGGGCTAGTGCATGTGGGTGTAGCCTTGCTAGTAGTCGTAGGGCGTTGTGCATAGGTTGGAGTTTCTAGCTAGGAGGGTTTGGGTGAGGTGTGTGCTTTCGGTTTGATAGTGTATAGTAATACCTTGTGGGTGTCTTATTTCCGTTATTTCATCTTGTTTCATATTTCACTACGTCTTTTTTTATTGTCTGTTTGTCTTGAGCCGGGGGCCTATTGGATACAGCCTCTCTACCTCTTCGAAGGTGTGGTATGGACTGCGTATATTTTACCCTCCCCAGGCCCCACTATGTGGGAATACACTGGTATGTTGTTGTTTTTGCAAATTGTTTTGTTGTAGTATCTGTTACTATATGTTGTTTCTTGTAATTCGACTATCATATTGCTTTGTTGTAGTACTGTTCTATTACTATCTGTTGTTTCTTGTAATTCGACTATCATATTGCTTTGTGGTAGTATTGTTCTGTTACTATCTCCTGAGCCGGGGGTCTATCAGAAACAGTCTCTCTACTTCGTCTGAGGTAGTGGTATGAACTGCGTACACTTTACCCTCCCAAACCCCACTTTGTGGGAATAAGCTGGGTATGTTGTTTTTGTTGTAAACTGTTCTATTACCATCTCTTGTTTCTTGTAATTGGACTATCATATTGTTTTGTTGTGCTACCGTTTTGCTACTATCCGTTGTCATATTGTTTTGTTGTAGTACTGTTCTGTCACTATCACTTGTTTCTTGTAATTCGACTATCATATTGTTTTTTCTTGAGCTAAGAGTCTGTCGGAAACAACCTCTCTACATCCCAAGGTAGGGGTAAGGTCTGCATACATTCTATCATCCCCAGACCCTACTTGTGGGATTACACTAGGTATGTTGTTATTGTTGTTATTGCATTGATCGTGGAGGATGATTAACATTTGAGGGGATGAGTTTTGGGGTGAGGACGTGAGGTTATAGAGGGAATGCCTTTGTTTGCTTAAGAACTTATAGCTGGAGGTGTAGCTGGTAGTTTTTCTAAGTCTGCAGTTGCCCCTCTTTGAGCGTATCAAGATCTTGTTTCAGGTACTTCTGTTGAGGTTCTGATTCAATTGTGCTTTCTGGGGCTGAAAGTTTTGAACTTTTTCTTTTCCGGGTGCTTTTTTCTTGGATTTTCTTGGGAAGTGACGATGGGGTTCTCGTGAATTTGGTTTCTAAGTTTCACATGTTAAATGGGACAAATTGGTTTTCCTGTTGAGTTTCTGGTTGAATTGTGCTTTGTGAGGTTGCGAGTTTTTAACCTTTTCTTTTCTGGGTGAGTTCTTGGTCTTTTGGGGGGGGGGGGGAGTGATGATGATTTATAGTGAATTTGGGTTTTTAAGTGTCATATGTTAAATGGGATAATTTGGGTTGACGCATTGATGGTGGAGGATGATTAATAATTGAATGGCAAAAAAGACTAGGTGATTCCTCCCATCTGTCCTGTCCTTGGTGGATAGAGTTACCTGATATCCGACGCGGGTGGGAGGTGGCAGGTATCCCGTGGATTTGGTCGAGGTGCAGGAAAGTTGGCCTGGACACCACGGTTATATATATAAAGAATACTTGAATGGAACTAATTGCATTTTTCTCAAAGTTTAATCTTTGTTGATGTTCTTGAGAAGTATGATCTTTTTTGATGTTCTTGAGAAGTCTTGGCTTCTTCACATTTATGTTTTCGAACTACTTTTTAATGCTTTTACATCTATTGGAAACCAGCTCTCTATCTCCGTAGGTAGGGGTAAGATCTGCATACACTCCACCCTCCCCAGACGTCACTTGTGGGATTACACTAGGTATATTGTTGTTGTTGATTTTCTTGAGAAAGAGAGAGAGAGAGTCAGAATTTACCCTGTATGATTTTCATTTATTGTTGTCTTTGATTGTTTCCTAACATTGAATAAGACGATGATGATCTCTCGAGCTTAGTTGGTGTATTTGATAAGTGCATCCACCAATCTCAGTTGTAAAGTACTGTGATTTATGTTAGAAAGCTTCTGCATTTCCATAAAGTGCCTGAGGTGGTGTAAATCTGTGTGCCTGACATTTCACGGCACATTGTTTAGTTATGAGTATGCATTTTGCTCATAGGATTGATTCCGATCAAGCTGAAAAAAGTCATCCCTATAACCGTTATTAGTAAAGCGCTAACACTCTATCTATAATATGGTACCCTTTCTTGCTCGAGAGAGGTGTTTTCTGATGGTTGCTAGGACACCCCTTTGCTTTCTCAAAATTAAATTCATCACTTGTTTGTCCTTTAGAAGTTTACGAAGTGATTGGTAAGCTATTTATAATACTGAACATTCATATAAGCATCTCAGTTAAACTGGGATTAAGGTGTAGTTAATTTATATTTCTTATTTAATATGCCCGTAATCCAGCTAGTTTTAGTTTGACTGTCATTCATCATAAAATGGCAGCCGGTGCACTAAGCCCCCGCTATGCACGGGTCCGGGGCAGTGGCGGATCTACCCTTTGCCGAGGAGGTTCGTCGGTGAAAAATTATGCTATATATACATGGTTAAAATTATATTTTATGTATATATATTAGATGTTGAAACCCCTTCGATTAATTCATATGTTCACTTATGAACCCCCTTAGTGAATATCCTAGCTCCGCCACTGGTCCGGGGAAAGGTCGGACCACAAGGGCCTATTGGCATAATGTATTTAATTTGGTTTGTAAGAGTACAAATAACATAGAAACAGATGCTTGAAATATTCCATGATCCATTTACTAGTGGAGCTTATGGATGAAAAAGATTCTTCTTGCATTGCCAAAATAGAAGGGGAGCCTTGGAGTAACTGGTAAAGTTGTTGCCATGTGACCAGGAGGTCACTGGTTCAATCCTTGGAATCAGCCTCTGGCAGAAATGCACGGTAAGGCTGTGTACAATACACCCTTATGGTGGGACCCTTCCCCGAACCCTGCATATAGCGGGAGATTTAGTGCATTGGGCTGCCCCTTCTTTTTTTTTTTTTTTTGCATTGTCAGTACTATGAAGGACCTCAAAAGGCATATTGCTATGACATGACTACTGTCATCTTTTCCGAAATTCTTTCGCTGGCATCTTTTGTTCATTTTTTTTTTTGTTGTAGTGGGCAGACTCGTTGAGCAAGGATCTATCTGAGACAGTCTCTCTAGCTCTAAGGTGGGGGGGTGGGGGGTAAGGTCCGCATACACTCTACCCTTCCCAGACGACGACGACGATTACACTGGGTATGTTGTTGTGAGCAAATTGTTCTGACTACTAACTATTATGTTACTTATGAGACTGGCACTATTTGTCCCTGGAAGGCTCGAAAATTGAATGCTGGATGTGGTAGTACTAGCAAAAAGTTCTTTTACTTTTTCGTTGCTATCTTTTGCGTGCTTTTCTACTTTTTCCCATACAAGCATTAAAGATACCTTTGTTTTTTTCCGATCAACAGTTGTTAGTTAGCAATACGTTGGTGCTATTGAATACGATGGTAAGAATTCGTTAATGTAGTAAAAAGTTGAATTGCTTATATTTAATTTTCTTTTTCTTAGACCAGACAAGCTGAATATCGGAGTTTGGGGCTAATAGGATCCTTTACGAAGATTGCCAAGACAGAAGGACCTCTTGGTTTTTTCAGGTGCAGAATGCAATAATTTTTTTTCATCGATGTTAACTGATGGAATGAATTAGTCTTTAAGCTTACATGTATTTTTGGTGGGGCTCCTCTTCAGGGGAAATGGCGCTAGTGTTGCTCGAATTGTCCCTTACGCAGCACTGCACTACATGGCCTATGAAGAGTACCGCCGCTGGATTATACAAGGAATTCCCGGGGTGGATAAAGGTCCGATTCTTGATCTCGTAGCAGGATCATTTGCCGGTGGGACTGCTGTACTTTTTACTTATCCGCTTGATTTAGTTCGAACTAAATTGGCTTACCAGGTGAGTAACGTAAAAGCACAGTCTTTTGAGTTGAATTCACGTTACTGTTCCATGAACAATTGAAGACCGATTCACATATGATCAGCTAGGTGGTTGAATCCCAAAAATTGAATATACAACGGCTTGTTACCGATGAACAAGTTTACAAAGGAATAAAGGACTGTTTTTCGAAAACATACAAGGAAGCCGGAATAAAGGGCCTATACCGTGGAGTTGGTATGAACTGCTTTGCCTCGCAATACTTGTTTTTTACTGTTAGTTGCAAATCTTCTTAGGTAATGTGCGTGTTGCATTCGCAGCTCCATCACTTTATGGAATCTTTCCATACGCCGGGCTGAAATTCTACTTCTATGAGAAAATGAAGAGCCATGTCCCCAAGGAGCGGAAGAATGATATCGCGATAAAACTAGCATGTGGATCTGTTGCAGGACTTCTAGGACAAACTTTCACTTATCCTCTAGACGTTGTTAGGCGACAAATGCAGGTAATTTACTGAAGATTGCACACTTCAATTAATTTCTTTTGTGACAAACTTGCACATTAGGGTATGGATTAGGGTAGAAGGATAGTAGGAGCAAGTGCACCAGTGCTAGTAGGACGACTTTGTTATCCATATTAGTAGCTATAGTACTAGTATCATTTCATAATGTTGTATCGTTGTATTACTTGGTGAATCTTATCGATGGTACTATTACGTGGTGGTAATTTCTGTTGTATCTTGTTTTTTTTGCTATTCCTTGTCTTGATTCTCTTACCTTGAGCTGGGGATCTAGCGAAACCACCTCTCTATCTCACCTCTGAGTTAGTGGTATGGACTGCGTACACTTACCCTTCCCAGACCCCACTTGGTGGGAATATACTGGGTATGTTGTTATTGTTGTACAAACTTGCTGTTAGAATGACCGAGTACGCGAATGTTTCAGGTCCAACGACTCTCAGCATCTACCAGCCACGAAATGAAAGGAACAGTCGATACTCTTGTTATGATTGTTCGGACACATGGTTGGAAACAACTATTTTCGGGGCTTAGCCTCAACTATTTGAAGGTAAGAAACACCCTGCACATCGACTGTGATCCTTACGCCTTTTGTATATGTTAACTGATCAACTAATACTATTGTTTGAAAATAAGGTTGTACCATCTGTCGCGATTGGGTTCACTGTTTACGATATGATGAAAGCGTATCTGAGAGTACCATCACGCGATGATGCTGTTGTAGAAGGCGTCACTAGTAGCAGAAATAGTCAGCCATCCACCCTGCACTCTTAACAATCTTCTTGAGGCTCAGAGATTGTCAAGTTCAATTTCAGAAAAGTTTGTACATTTCCATTCTTTAAGATAGGCATAATTCTTCTTTACAATAAGTTGTTCACTTAATCCCAAATTAGTTGAGGTTTGGCTATAAATCATCTGTATTGATTCATCTATATACGAGGTTACACTGCGAAAATGTATATCAACAACAACTTCTTGTAAACTAATGCCTAATTCGGGCATCTTATACATTGATTTGACAAGTTTCATGACCTGAAGGTATGAGCCGTGAATGAGTAGCGCGTATTTGTGCTTCCATTCTTGAGCAGATCTGAGTTCTCGATGAAGTGTTGCTATATACGTAAAGTGTTTTCAGTAGGAAATTCGTTAGTTCTTGTCGACGATTACGCAAAATTGACATTCCAACAATGTGTGTGACACTCACGACAGAGGACGGGTCACAGAGACGGACTGAGAGGTTACTAAAGTAAAGGTGCAGATGATACCTTACGCAATCCCAAAAGTCGGAATGGGAGAAGAATGTGAAGAGCTTTATACTGCATGTCTTTTGGCTTGATGATGCGCGGCACAAGGACAAATCATGAGGTTTGTTGGGCCAAAAAGCCAAATACGTTTGCCCATAGGCCATAGCGCAGGTAGGCGTTAGATCCCCATTTCATAGCACAAAGGGAACACCCGCCAATGACTAAGATTTATCGCACGAACACTATACTTTTTATTCATCCATGCTGGATATCATAATACATTAATACATACTACTTGTAAGGAGACTCCACAAGCAGATACCTTCACAGTATGTAATACAGTAAAGCAGAAAGATGAGTATTTTCCAGGAGTTGATAGATGAAAGATCTTTCCAATCTGGAATGTTGGAGTAATAGTTAGCAGCAGTGAGATTGAACCCTCGGTCCTCATCTCGTCTAACGTTCTGAGGCGATGAGTTGTTCATGCAATGCAGGTCATATGATGTAGTCAGACCATCCAGATATGAAAGATGTATGGTCCATACTCTCTCCAGGACATTCCTCATGCTTCGTTGGCTGTTCCTTCCCTCCCACTAACCTAGCTGGATTCCCAACTGCAGTTGTTCGTGGTGGTACGTCAATCAAGACCACTGATCCAGCGCCAATCTTTGCACCCTCGCCAATATTCACGTTGCCTAATATTGTGGCACCTGCACCTATGAGCACTCCATCACCAATCTTAGGGTGTCGGTCACCACCAATCTTACCTGTTCCTCCTAAGGTTACGTGATGAAGAATTGACACATTGTTTCCAATAACTGCAGTCTCGCCAACAACTACTCCTGTTGCATGGTCAAAGAGGATGCCTTTCCCGATTTTGGCAGCTGGATGAATGTCAACAGCAAAAACATCAGAGATTCTGGATTGAAGTGCAAGTGCAAGTGGCCTTCGGGATTGAGACCAAAGTTTGTGAGATACTCGATGTGCCTGAAAAATACAACAACAACATTAACCAGTGCAATCAGTATGATATGAAGTGAAAAGTGAGCCCCTTGACTTGTTTCAAGAAGGGAAGTGGGGGCAGAAACACATTCATAATATATTAATAGCTACTCATTTTATTGAAACAAAAAATCATTTCGCAGTTGTAAGCCAAAGGGAACATTTTCTTTTTCCGTTCCAGTTTAGAATATGGTGAACAGTCCAAATGCATCTGTAAAGTTATTTCATTGTCAGCAGAGAGCCAATTCAGCGCATGGTAGCTAATGAACATTATTCAACAGAAAGGGAGAGATAAATTGCATACATTTAGCTTCAAAAAAAAAAAAAAAAGATAAACTGCATACATTCATTTACATCAACATCAGTAAGTATGTTCAGGTCTTCCTACACAAATAAACAGGATAACCCAGGGGTACGATGTTCCATAAGCCGTTATCTCAAAACAGATTGGGATGGAATAGAAAAAACTAAAGGATTTCTGTTTGAAGTAACAAGCTAGTGAAGAAGAAAGCTCATCCCACCCCCGATTGGCAGCAACCAAGTTCCGGATCACTTCCAAACTTCGTCCACTCTTTGGTTCTTGTGTTTTATGTGAGGTAGGTGGAAGACCACCTAACTGACAACCTTTTATCTTTGTACTACTTTCGAACCATACCTACCACAGCTACCAACCAGATACTAGAGACTACTGAGCAAACAACATGCACATCAATTGGGATGATGACCAATAAAATGTAGGACAATAGGAGTACAACCTACACTGACTCCTCTTCCCCTTCATCAAATGCTTTTAACTGGTCCATCACACTCCATGGCTCCATTGCAGCACACACTTTCATCATTTTAACCCGTTCAGCCATGATTTAATTAATTATAAATAGTAGTTTGGCTATGAAGTGTCAGATATCAAGTGAAATCTTGTTTAACTATAAATGAGATCTTGTAATAGTGGTTTGGAAGTTTATTTGAAGCAAAGCTCTTCAAGAAAATTTACAACATTCACAAACTTCTTTTACCAAGTGAATTTCATGTCCGAACATAAACGTTACCTTTCACAAACTTTTCCAATTTCAAATGCTCTCTTTTCAACTTCAACTCAATTGCTATCCAAACTCATACTAAGTAATCATCCAAAGAAAGATCTACTTTCACTACCTTGCTTAAGTAATATTTCAACCAATGTACCTATTGCTATAACATAGTAGTACAGTACCAACTAAGTCTTGAACAATGTCAAATCCCAAAGTGAAAAGGTCATACTCCATTATCAGTCTCACATTCAAGTATATTGGCATATGCCATATACTTCTAACATCATAAGTCAATCTTTTGTTTGGTATAACTTCCAAGGCAACAACGGGAAAAATTTGAGTCTCCCTGATGAAGACTTCAACCAGGGGTGGACTAGTGTGCCGCAAGGGGGTGTTCATCATTGAAATATTACACTGTATACACAAGGTCAAATTATTTTGTCCCCATATATAGTAGATATTAAATCTCTTTGACTTTTGTGTATTTACCTCTCTATATTTTGAACCCCTTTATTGAAATCTCGGCTCCGCCATTTAAAAACTTCATTCATCAAATTTTCATACAATCCATCTCTAACTTCTAAATCCACCCAAAACGTGCATCTTTTCTTACTCAAAGGTCCCCATCTTTCCGGAAAAGTTTCACAAAAGTTACAATTGTTCATGATAGACAATTTCACAACATATCCTCAAGTGAAGAAATATTCCCTCCGTCTACTTATGCTTACACACTATAATAAAAAGGGAAACAGATGTCCATTTTTAGTTGTACAGTTTAGAAAATCAAAACAAGAGATAATGTATCCCTTAGTTCCTAATTTACTCTTAACATTTCTCAAAACATCAAATTTATCAGCGTGAAAGATTAAAAAGCTACACTTAAAATATCTCGATTTTTTGAGTTTCACAGTTGAACTATAAGCTGTGCGAGTTTCCTCCCTAAATTGCCACCAACTATTAACCAAAACACATCCCAGCTATCAATTATTCCTACTTGAAATATCACCATAATTCATTTACTAAACATGAACAATTGATAGTTAAGGCGTGTTTGATAAATAACCGGTGATAGTTCATGTAGAAAAACTCACATAACTCATAGTTCAACTATGAAACCCGAAAAACCAGCATACTAAGTATGTTTTTACCATTAAATCTATATTTAAAGAGTAACAACAACAACAACAACATACCCAGTGTAATCCCACAAAGTGGAGTCCGGGGAGGATAGAAATGTGTGCAGGTTATTTCTGATAGACCTTCCCCTCAAGAATAAACAGTCCAAAGCATTATATATAAAAAACACAATAACTGAACTATATTCAAATAGTGATATGGTAAAATTAACACAACACAATAAAACACGGAAAATGATAACAATATATCAAAACATTATATTAGTTAACGTAATACAACATAACACGGAAAACGATACAATCTATTCCAACATTATATCCATGAATACAACACAACATATAAGATATACAATCCATCCAAATGTTACATTCATTAACACAACACAACACGAACGAAAGTAATACAATTTATCCAAACATTATATTCATTAACACACCACAATACACAAAGCGATACGACATATCCAAACATAGTATTCATTATCACAACACAACACGAAAAATGATACAATATATCAAAACACAATAGTATTCATTACCACAACAATTCATGAAAAAATGATACAATTCATCCAAAACACTATATTTTTTTTCGACAACCGTGGTATCCGGACCAATTTTTGCACCTTGACTAGATCCACGGGATACCTGTCACCTCCCACCAACAACATATACCAGATACCTTACCTCTGTCCACCAAGGCTAGACAGATGGCAAGACAGAATCACCTAGTGTTTTTTGTCTTTGCTGGGATTTGAACCTGAGACCTCAAGCTCTCAACCCACTTCATCGACCACTTAATGAAAAACAATACAATCCATCCAAAACACTATGAGGCTGTTTGGTAGAGTGTATTGAAAAAAAACAATGCAAGCATTAACTTTGTATATTACTAATACCTTGTTTGATACACTTTGTCATCCTATGTATTACCAATATTTGAATTAGTTATACACTCTATTTAGTAGTAAAAAGTATTACTAATAAATAGAAATCCATGGCATTAGTAAAGCAACGAATTCTAATGCATTGGTATGATTAAAGTCACAATTATCCCAAAAAATCTTTTCCACATCCTTTCTATCATATTTATGAAAGATATTTTTGTAAAAACATTATCTTTTTTTGAAATTTATGCAATTCATGTTATTTTTAACACACCAAACCAAACACTGCATAAGAAAAATGCAAGCATAACTAACACCAACATTACTAATGCTTGCATTAGTAATCCACCATATTCTGCACTATTCTTATACACCCTACCAAATCCTACCAAATGACCCCGGTCCTATATTCATCAACACAACACTTAATAAAAAATGATAAAATCTATCCAAACAAAATAACAAACTGTAAAACGTGCGACAACTCAATACTGAACAACTAAAAATTGAACCAAAAAACGTGCAACAACTCAATACTGAACAACTAAAAATTGAACCAAAACCGGTAATTATGCACCTGACAAGCAAGCAACCCTTTATAATTAAGCAAACAATGTGAAAACGAACAAGCAAAAATGAACGAAAACGTGCAACAACTCGATACTAGACAGGTAAAATTGAATGACAACGTGCAACAACACAATACTGAACAAGTAAAATTGAACAAGAGCTGGTAATTACGCACCTGACAAGCAAGGAACCCTTTATAATTAAGCAAACAATGCAAAAACGAACAAGTAAAAATGAATGAAAACGCGCAACAACTCAATACTGGACAGGTAAAATTGAACGAAAACATGCAACAACTCAATACAGAACAACTAAAAACGAACGAAAACGTGCAACAACTCAATACTGGACAAGTAAAAATGAACAAAAATATGTGACAACTCAATACTAAACAAGTACAACTGAACGAAAACGCGCAACAACTCAATACTGAACAACTAAAATGAATCAATACCGAACAAGTAAAAATGAATGAAAACGTGCAACAACGAACAATTAAAATTGAACGAAAACGTGCAACAACGAACAACTAAAATTGAACGAAAACGCAACAATTCAATACTGAACAAGTAAAAATTGAACGAAAACTGTTAATTACGCACCTGACAAGCAAGGAACCCTTTATAATTAAGCAAACAATGCGAGAACGAAACACAAGCCGGATCCCGATACCTCGCCGCAAGCAAATCAGCCGACGCAGCAGCACGCAATTCAGGATCAGTAGAGAAAGTATTAAGGAACAAATCATACAGAAGCGTAGACAAAAGCGTTGAAGAACAAAGCTTATTTCCTAAATGGAAAGAGAGCGAACGCTCGAGCGAAGAATGAGATAGTATTGTTGAGTATAAATAGCTAGCTAATGCCGGCTCAGCTTCGGCGTCGCGCCGAGCTTCGGCTTTGATTTGTGTCCATAGCCATATGGCTTCTTCCGCCGTGTCCGTCGGTGGATGCGGTGTTGCTGGGGTGGCGTTACGGTGGTGTTCCTCCGCCGGCATTTTGGGAAACGGTGAAGTTTTGGTGGCGGATTTTGTGAGATTTGGGGGTATTTGTAGATTAGTATAAAGATGACACGTGGAAAGATTTGAACTAATCAACTTTCTAGAATGTTACCGTTCCTATAACTAATCTCGAAATTATTTTTCGAATAAAATTAATTTATATTTGAACGGGACAAAATACATATAACAATAACAACATATTCAGTATATTTCACGTAATGAGGTGGTAGAGTGTACGCAGTGCATACCACTACTCAGATGAATTCGAGAGACTCTCAGTTTAGAACCGATAGCAGTATAACAAACACAAAACATAAATACATATAAACTAGTACAATCTGCAAAATAAACTAACAGCACTAGCCATAAGATAATACTACAACCACAAGATAATACTAAAAACTCTCTATCCGAAACCATACGCAACACTCAACAACACAAACAAGAAACTTCACACACAAATAAAGAACGCTCCCATATTATTATCAACGCACTCTCACGCCCTAACTGCTCCATATCATGCCTAATCATCTCCCTCCAATATTTCTTCGATCTACCTCTACCCCACTTAAAATCAGTCATAGCCAGTGTCTCACACCTCTGCACTGAAGCATTAGAGACCTCTCCTCATCACATGCTCGAATCAACATAACCTTACTTCTCGCATCTTGCCTTCCACCGAGGCCACTCTCACCTTCTCCCGAAACTCTCATTCCTTCCCTTATCTTTCTTGGTATGACCACACATCCATCGCAACATCATCATCTCCGGCACTTTCAACTTTTGAACGTGAAAGTTCTTAATTGACCAACATTCCGCTCCATACAACATAATTCGGCCGAATTAATCTCAAAATAATTATTAACCATTAATATTGGGACTAAACGACCCTTAGAGAAAAATATTAATTAATCAAATAAATACATAAACAAGTAGGAAATGACGACGGAAACTTTTGTGAGATTTTTCCCCTTTTTTAAAGGAGTTATTTGTAGAAAAATTAGCATTTCGTTGAACTAGTCAACTCTCTAGAAGGATACGACTCGTTTGGTAGGAGGAATGAATAAAAATAATTAATCACGAGATTAATTTTAAAATCTGTTTCTCACATAATTTAATTCAGGAAAAATAAACTTCAATGAAGAAATAATAATTTTATTGATAAACATGTGAGTACAAATCTGTTCTTCCCTTTATTTATTTTTATTTTTTTTTTCTCCATAATTCGAGGGCTGTCGGTAGCGTATATGAACTTCTCCGTAATTCGAGGGATTCCTCTCTCTTGATTTTCTCCATAATTCGAGAGTTGTCAGTAGCGTATTTCTCGAACGTAACGTAGGATTTGATATGAATTTCTCCGTAATTCGAGGGTCGTTAGTGACCAATGGCGGATCTAGAAATTTTCTTCAGGGGATTCAAAAAAATAAAAATATAAATGTAGGAATACGTTAACAAAATGTAATTTCAAGAGATGTAATAGTAATTATAGCTACAGGACAGCTTCTAAAGCTGTACAAAACAAATATTAGAAAAAACAAAGCAGCCTGCGCCCCTAAGAATCGAACCCGCGACACAGGGGCCGAAGGAGCAACTCAAGAAGTGGACTTAGAATCACTGAACTATTTAACAACCTTGTTTCAGGTGGTTCAAATTTAATATATGTACATAAATACTGATTTTCTACCTTATATATACAAAGTAATTTTTTACCGAGGGGGTTCACCCGAACCCTCTGGCTACACCGTGGGTCCACCCTTGTTAGTGACGTATTTCTCGAACGTAGGAATATTTAGATTTGATCTCCATGAAAGGAGGTTTTGTGAACCTTATTTGTGAATCTTCCTGATATATTTGATTATCAAGAAGAAGAGGTTTTAATCTATAAATATCCCATGAATTTATTTATTGGGACTTTGAAGATCGTTGATCTCTCGTGGGATATTGGAGATGCCTCTTTAAAGGATATTTTTAGGGTTTAGGTAGAGCCGTCACCAACGTAGATTTAGGATAAAGTAGCTCAAAAACTCTAACAAAAATTGAATTCTTTTTGCAGAATTCACAAAATTTCAATGTCAATATCATATAAGTAATTTTAAGATTAATTATATTGAACTTATAATATGATAAAATTAATTATGAAATAATTAATCTAATCTCAAAATAATTAATTCTGAAATAATTTGTTTTTGCATCAAACAACCCAAAAATGATGTATATGCAACTCTAAGTGACTAAAGTTTAATTAATTTTAAATGATGATTAAAATTTAATTACTTATTAAGTTATATTTGCATATTTCTCCCCTATAAAATATATGAAAATTCAAAAGACACCCCCAATTTTTTTTTTTTCAAACACAACATGTCTTCCCTTTTCTTCTCTAGCAGTTTCAGTCCTCTCTCTATTGCTCTAAGAAGATTCACTCTGTGCAGATTCTTTTCAACTGTCACTTGTAAAGCTCCTAACTATTTATTTTTTCCGCGTACAATAAATTTTTGTGGTTCGACTCTTTTGCCGACCCCACACATAGCTGGAGCTTTAGAAAGTAAAATTTCAAGAATTCATTTTTTTTTTATATTGTTGATTTATTTTTTTTATTTTTTGTGTGTGCAGATGCTACAGAGGAAGAGAAATCAAGATTCATGCACCCCACTTCAGTTGTTCATCCAAATGCTATCTTGGGTGAGGTAAAGTTACAATTTTTTCCTCTTTGTTTGCTTTTTTTGCTATGTTGGGTGATGTAAAAATATAAAATTTTCTCCTTAAAAAGAATGACCTATTTTGACTAGTCACGAAGTTTAAGAAAATAAAGAAATTAAAGTTATGTTAAATGTACCAAAATATGCTTTAATCCCGTGGTCTTAAACATGCAATGTAGAAGGTTGAGATTAAAGTATTGTCAAAAAAAAAGGAAAGAGGTCATTGTTTTTTAAACAGACTAAAAAGAGAAGTAGTTTATTCTTTTTGAAACGGAGGAAGTATGTTTTTTGATAATCGTGGTGTCTGGATCAGCTTACGTGCACCTTGACTAATTACGCGGATATGACCTACTGTTTTTGTCTCCATTGGGATTCGAACCTGAGGCATGATTCTCACTGACTTCACTGACCACTAGTCAGCGGAGGGCCTATGTGCAATTTTGTGGTGCTCCGGCATGCGTTAAATTTGATGCAGATTAGATATAATTATATAAAAAATGTGTAAAAGTTTGGTATAAGATTTAGAGAAGCATCCTAGAAAACCAAGAAGATAGTTGGGTGTTTTGGTTTCAGGCGAACCTTAAAAGCTTTGGGCGTCAGTATGTGTAAAATCGAACTTCTCAGGCACCAACGACCCCTAAATCCTTGGGTGCATGTAAAGATACAACCTTTACTCTATTTATGCTTTTCTGTTGATGAAACAACCAAGATTCATTCACCCCTCTTCAGTTGTTCATCCAAATGCCACTTTGGGTGATGTAAAGAGTCGATCTTTCCTCTATTTTAGCATGTTATGAGGAGCATGGTTTGTTTTTCTTTTCTTTTTTTGACTCAGGTTAGCTTGCTTTCACCTCAACTATGTTTTGATTCATTAGTCAGTCGACCTTTGCTTCAATTCTTAACTACTTGGTTCACTTAAATGCGTTCTCTGCAACCAATTTAGAAGAGTTTCCTCTTGCTATATTTTGCACATAGGTGGAGTTTTTTCTTCATTAGTATAACATGGAAACTTAGCTCATTTTTTTTATAACCTTGGTGTCCGGGCTAGCTTGCACGCACCTCGACTAATTCTACGGGTCACCTGTCACCTCCCACTAGCAACAGGTACTAGGTAACTCTGTCCACCAAGGCTAAAACAGTGGATGAAATCACTTAGTGCTTTGTCTGTGCTGGGATTTGAACTTGAGACATCATGGTGTTCAGCCTACTTCATTGACCGCTAAACTTAGATCATTTGATTAGGCTGGACCCTCTGCATAGGGTAATGATACGTAATGGTTGTCAGCATTCTCAATGCCATTGCTCTGGTGATATATGTACTCTTTTTAAAGTTTCTTAATTTACAACTTAGCTTGTGAAGAATGGAGATTAGAAAAATGTGGAAGGTTCCTTTCTCCAAGGGAACTTTATAGTATGCAGTTATTTAGGACATGGTTTGTACTTCTTCTCTACAACTTTTTATATAGGATACATCACGTAACTTCTCTTCGCGGATTTAGTGGGCGTAGCCAAGAGTACAATAAATGGAGGTAAAGATTCATGTAGGTAATTACTTAACAAAACAAGGAAGCAAAAAATGGAAAAATATCCATATAGGTAATTCCAACTAGTTGAAGTTATTATTACATCACAGTAGGTCCGATGTTTGCTAAAATAAAAGTCCTTTATTTTGGTTAAAGACGCATGTTTCTCAGTGTTGGGATAGCGTGAGAAATAGAGAATGTTGGTTTTTCTGTACAAGATAAATGTCAAATTATTTATTGTTTGGTCTGAGATATGCTCGAAATATAGCAAATATGAATGTAGAGATTCATACAGCTAATCGTACCTAGTTGCAATTGATGTGTGGTTGTTGATTGATCTATTAGGATATGTTACGTTTCTTCCTTTGGCTCATTTCAGCTTATCCACTTTATTGGAGACGATAAGCTTTATATGTTTAGGTGAATTAGCATCTTGCGGATAGTTAAAGGAACTTTTTCTGCATGTAGGGTGTTTCAATTGGTCCTTTCTGTACCATCGGGCCTTTTGCAAAGTTGGGGAGGGCTTGTCAACTGTACCCTGGAAGCCACATCTTTGGAAATACCGAACTAGGGGACAATTGCATCTTGATGACGTGAGTTGGATTTTTTATTTTTCTTGGATTTACTTCCTTTCTGTTCTTTCCAGTACCATTTAGGGTGCATATTTTTAACAGTGGTGCTGTAATTGGAGATGATCTTCCTGGTCATACAGTCGTTGGGAGAAACAATGTTTTTGGGCATCATGCTGTAATTGGTGCCAAGTGCCAAGACATGAAATATAAGGTCAGTATCCTGATGTTTAACTCATTACCGAAAAAGTTAAACTAAATCGAAAAACATCATGATAATATTCACAGCTAAATTTATTCAATACTGTTTTATCACAGCATAAGATTTAAATTTGTGCTGCCGTTGTACTGAGAAGCATTTTCGTTTGGCTTATGAGCTCAGACTTGCATCCATCAGTACGATGATCCGTTTGTTCATCATGATCACCCTCTCCCACCCTCAAATTTAAGTAGGTGGTGCTTATTTGAGAATGCAGAGATTCATTATCTTGTTTGTAATTTGACCATTTCAGTTTGGGAATGAGTGCTTTCTCGAGATTGGCGACAACAATGAAATCAGGGAACATGTATCCATCCATCGATCTTCAAGTCCAACTGATAAAACCGTAAGAAACTAGCTTGTCAAATTTTCGGTAGTGAAAGTTAAAAATTTCGGTGTATAGGTTCTTGTAACAGCTTACATAAACAGGTCATTGGTGATAATAATCTTATTATGGGCTCTTGCCATATTGCTCATGACTGCAAAGTGGGAAACAGCAATATTTTGGCAAACAGCACACTTCTTGCAGGTCATGTTGTGGTGGAGGTGAGTGACTATTCCTCTTTAGTCATTTTCGCGAAGCTTGACCTATTCTGGAAAACGTAATCGAACTGATTGATGATCGTTTGAATTCTTCACATACAGGACTATGCTCACACCGCAGGAGGTATTGTAGTTCATCAGTTTTGCCGTATTGGTTCTTATTCTTTCATTGGTGGTGGTTCAGTGGTAATATTCTCTTTTACTTCAATTTTTTTTCCATCTTTTAGTTTTTCGAAAGACTCAGTTTTTCTCGTGGTAAATTAATATATCAAGAGTTTCGTAGTTTGGGTGTTCTATCTGAATGGAAACTTAATTCGTCAGCAAAGCTTCTATAATGCTAGTCTCGTGATTTTTTTTTTAACTTATACCTCATGAATTTTAGCTTTGAACCGCTTACTTTAAGTTGAATATCATGAAACTATTCTTCTGCATTTCTAAGATCGGAAGCACAACGCTAACCGAACTTGAGATCACACGTGTTCCCTTTTTGGATCTCAATTTATTTGTTCTCCAGGTTTCTCAAGATGTTCCAAAGTACATAATTGTTTCGGGGGAAAGAGCTGAGCTTCGTGGGTTGAATCTTGAAGGCTTAAGACGCCGTGGATTCTCTGCTACGGAGGTTTGTTTCATTTTAAAAACAATTATCCTATGTTTCTAGCAAATAGATATAGGAAGTTAAATTTTGATAAGCAAAAACCCATACATGTATGACATGGATTATAGGTCGGTGTCTTCACTGCATTGGTCGTGTTATTATGTAAGTGGAATGTATTTTTTAGCAGCACCTGCTTCATCATGAGCCAGTTCCTACTAAAATTACTGGTTTGTATTTGACTATTCTGCCTACTGTTATCATTGTGTGTGGCTTAAATCCCAATTTGTGTTTAACTACGTGTTCATCCTCTTTTCTAACCTTTACCGGGGCAGCGCGGTGCACAAAGCATCCCGTGTTAGCAGGGTCAAGGGAAGGGACGTATCCCATGGGTGTGATTTAGACATCGTAACTGCTTCCACGGCTCGAGCATAGGTCACATGGAGACAACTTTCCGTAATTCCGTTGGTCCAAGGCTTTCCTTCAGTTCTAACATTTACTATGACTTCTTTTTCTACTTGGTAGTGTTTTAATCAATAAGAAAAGCTACTTCAGTTTTGTGGTTTCTCTGGAGAAAAGACACGCTGCTGCATATATTGGATATATGCCAAGTAATAATACTCCCAACGAGGAAGAAGTTCTATATAATTACTTAAATGCTGATCCTAAAGATTGACATATGAGACATTGTGTAATCTGTTAAATTGAAACATGTGATGGTGTGGGTTAGGTGCAGTCAGAGGTTCAAACCGTGTCATAGACAAAACCTGGTATTGACGTTAGGAGGAAGGTAGTGGGGGGGGGGAGAGCCAGAAATCTACTGGGGATATCTCTGATATCAAAAAAAAGAAAATTGTAGATACCTGCAAGGGTTTCATGTTCTACTATGACCTTGTTAACTTTTCTCCACCTTGAGCCGGGGGTCTATCCGGAAACAGCCTCTCTACTTCCTCGGAGGTAGTGGTATGGTCTGCGTACATCTCACCCTCCCCAGACCCCACTCGGTGGGAATACACTGGGTCTGTTGTTGTTGTTGTTGTTGTAGATACCTGCAAGGGTGACCGAGTTGGTTGAGTAGGGATCTCCTAAATGTTGGGGTCTTGGGTTATAACCCCCCTACATGCTTTCTCGGCTGAGCTCGTCGCACGGGGTTTGCCTACTGCAGCTTAACTCTCCTGTGTGGTTTGCGATGGAGCAGAGTTTACCCCGTGAGCACCCGAAGTATAGTGGCTGCTGGTTCCATTGTCATTGAAAAGAAAATTGTAGATCTTTTTACCGTTTTCATTGCAAGCTAATAAAAGATCGATGGGCTATCAATTTCAATATATTAAATTGCTATAACTTTGTCCTTAGTTTAATATTTTCTCGGCAAGTATACAGATTAAGAGCTTGAGAGCAGCTTACAGAAAGATATTTATGCCCACTGATATGAGTTCTGGGAATATTGAAGATCGACTAGCGCAAGTGGTATTGAGTTGCTTTGAATTTTTCGATTGATAATAGCTCTCTTCTAAAGTGATGTAAAGAGACATCGTATTTCCAGGAGCAACACAAAGAGCTGGGTCTGTTTCCAGCTGTCTGTTCCATGGTTCAATCAATACGTGATTCTTTTGCTGAACATCGCCGCGGAATTTGCAAATTTAGAAGCTGGAGTGGATCTTAGCATATTTTCTTGTAAGTATACTCTTTATTTTATTTTTCATGTGCTGTCCTATATATATATATATGGAAATATCGTGCTACTTCAGCATGTTACTATTCAGCATGCGTTGCTGTGCTCTCACATCCGTTACATCTGTTTATCGAAACAGTCACTCTATCTCTGAGATATAGGTAAGGTTTGCATACACTCTACCCTCTCTGGACCCCACTTTATGGGACACGGGGTATGTTGTTGTTGTTGCTATCGGCTTGCTACTTCCTGTACTTTGAGTTGCATCAACTGAAGCATGGTTGCCTGTTTTTTCGAACCAATCGTTTTTAAGTTCTTGTGATCAAAGCTTATTCCATAGTTGCACTATTTCCCGGATTTCTTCTACTACAAGCTAATCCCACAAGTTGGGTCGGGGAAGGATAGAATGTATGTATACCTTACCCCTACCTTTGCAGGGTAAAGAGGCTGTTTCTACCTATGTTCTCGGACTCTTCAAATATGTCAACGGGTGTGTGTCCGATTCTCCAAAAGTAGTGCACTTTTGGAGAATCCGACAGGGTGCGGCATCAAAAGTGAAGAGTCCGCGCAACTTAAGTTTCTGTGCTAGTAAGTATCCATCTGTTGTAGACTGGCAGCAGCATTTACAGCTCTTTCCTGCAAAGATTGAAGATTGACCTCCATAAAGTACTGAATTCATTCTATCGAAGAAGTTTTATGTCTGCCAGTACCGTTTTGAAGGATTGTGACGAATCATTTTCTACTTATAAATAACCTTCGTGGTAGCAAGTCTTTTCTATTGGAATTAAGACGACAGCAAAATGGTAATTCATTTGACTGAATACATGGTTTATACAACAACAAAAACATACATAGTGAAATCTCGTGAGTAGAGTCCGGGGGTGGTGGTGTGTGCGCAGCCTTACCCCCTACCTTGTGAGGGTAAAGAGTCTTTTCAATAGATCCTCCACTCCGGTAAAGCATATCGAACAGTATGAAAAGAACACAGAGTAATAAAAAAGCCATATAGAACATAATGTAGAAATGAACAGTAACAAGAAAAAATACTGCTAATACCGAAGCAAGAAAACATGTAGTAATAAGATCAAAAGATAGGATAGTGAGCGAGTAATAATAATGCTACTGATACGGGAAACTAGACAATGGTCGACTACCTACTAATCGTCTACCCTAATCCTCGACCTCCGTATCCCGTCTATAGACTAATCCTCGACCTCCATATCCTGTCTATCTAGGGTCACTAAGATCAAAGAATAGGATAGTGAAAGTGAAACTAGAGAATGCTCGACTACCTACTAATCGTCTACCCTAATCCTCGACCTCCATATCCTGTCTATAGACTAATCCTCGACCTCCATATCCTGTCTATCTAGGGTCACTTAAGATCAAAGAATAGGATAGTGAAAGTGAAACTAGAGAATGCTCGACTACCTACTAAGCGTCTACCTTAATCCTCGACCTCCATATCCTGTCTATAGACTAATCCTTGACCTCCATATCCTGTCTATCTAGGGTCACTAAGATCAAAGAATAGGATAGTGAGAAATTAAATACTACTGACAAGGGAAACTAGACAATGGTCGGCTACCTACTAATCTTCTACCCTAATCCTCGACCTCCATATCCTGTCTATCTACGGTCATGAAATCTGGTTTATAGTTCTTGGCATTTATCCGTCTCATTTGAAATCACTGTGTGCATTGCAAAAATTCATTACTATTTTTGCGGTTAAGATCAGTATTCATCTTTCTGAGCTTGGATCAAGACTAATTGTTTTTTATGTAGTATAGAAAAGGCCTTATGGATACTGAACTCTTGTGTCGTTTTCAACTTTTCAGCCATAATACTGAGTTATTCACCTCCATCATGGTCTTCCGATCTCATTTCGTTCTCTAACAAGGAGAAAACCAAGCAACTATCCTGTCCGTCTTGTGAAAGTTTTAGTAAGGTGAACATCGATGCTCTAGGACTATATATATTCATGCTTTAAGCTCGTTATGGAGATGTAACAAACCGAGAACAAGTTCCGGATGAATGGTTTTAAACGAAGCTCCTCGTCATCATGTCATATGTTGTATACCTCAATGCTGCATTTTCCAGATTCTGGGAATTCATTGACCTTGTTCTGTCTTACAAGAAACAATTGTTGTCCTCTGCTCTCTGTTGCCGTGTCATCGACAACAGAATCAGCGAGTTGATTCGAACGACAATAACCCTTTGTTTATCGTCTTGGAAGTATATATACGTCAACATTTGCAACGAGGTTCGCGTGTTCATGTAAGTTTTCATTCTTGTGACGGTAGACGCTCTTTTAACATGTTTTATTCCCTGATGTACAGAATTTTGGACAATCAAAGTACACATTTTGTGATTTTACTGCATTATTTCGTCGTTGTTAACACTCTGTACTGCTTTCCTTATTACTCGACATGTTTTCTTCATTGCCGTATTTTCTTTTTCCGTATCTACTTTAATTTGTTGCACTTAAGCCAGGGTCTTTTGAAAACAACCTCTCGACCTCCACGAGATAGGAGGTAAGGTCTGCGTGCATTGTACCTTCCCTAGACCTCACGTGTGGAATTGCGCTAGGTATGTTGTAATAACGTTTGGCAACAACCTCTCGACCTCCACGAGGTAGGGGGTAAGGTCTGCGTGCATTCTACCTTCCTCATACCTCACTTGTGGAATTGCGCTTGGATGTTGTAATAACGTTTGGCAACAACCTCTCGACCTCCACGAGGTAGGGGGTAAGGTCTGCGTGCATTCTACCTTCCTCATACCTCACTTGTGGAATTGCGCTTGGATGTTGTAATAACGTTTGGAAACAACCTCTCGACCTCCGCGAGGTAGGGTTGAGGTCTGCGTGCATTCTACCTTCCCTAGAGATCACTCGTGGAATTGCGCTTGAATGTTGTAATAGCGTTTGAAAACAACCTCTCGACCTCCACGAGGTAGGGGTTGAGGTCTGCGTGCATTCTACCTTCCCTAGACCTCACTCGTGGAATTGCGCTAGGTATGTTGTAATAACGTGAAATGTTACAATCGAACACAATAGTAATATTTTGATATACTCTACTCTTAGCATCAAATGGGGTTTTAACGGTCTATCGAAACTCTGTTTCAATTTGTTTATCTGGTTTTGACTTGACATGGAGTTTAGTTTCGATTTGTTTATTTGGTTTTGACTTGACATGGAGTTTAAGAAAGTAAAGAAGACTTTTGAATTTCATCGATTTAAACTAAAGATACGTTGAATATACTAAAACTTCGTTTAATCTTGTTATCTTAAATATGAAAGTTAGAGTTGAAGAGTTTTAAAGAAAAAAGAAAGAGATATTCTTTTCAAATCAGATTAAAAAAAAAAGACAAATAATTTGCAAGGTAAGGATTTTTTTTTTTGGCTTTCCACCCGGTGTGTCCGGTATCTATATTGGAGCCTCGACTAATTTGGATCGCGCACTACGGGGTCCATTCTAGGGGTGGCGAAGTAAGACAAATAAATTGCAAGGTAAGGATTTTTTTATTTTTTTTGGTTTTCCACGCGGTGTTCGGTACCTACATTGGAGCCTCGACTAATTTGAATCACGTACTACGGGGCCCACTCTGGGGGTGACGAAGTAGGACAAATAAATTACAAGGTAAGGATTTTTTTTTTTGGGTTTCTCACCCGGTGTTCGGTATCTACATTGGAGCCTCGACTAATTCGGATCGCGCACTACGTGACCCATTCTAGGTGTGACGAAGTAAGACAAATAAATTGCAAGGTGAGGACTTTTTTTTTTTTTTTTTTTCATTCGGTGTTCGGTATCCATATTGGAACCTTGACTAATTCGGATCGCGCACTACGAGGCCCATTCTAGGGGTGGCGAAGTAAGACAAATAAATTGCAAGGTAAGAATTTTTTCTTTTTTGGTTTTCCACCCGGTGTTCGGTACCTACATTGAAGCCTCGACTAATTCAAATCACACACTACGGACCCATTCTAGGGGTGGCGAAGTAAGACAAATAAGTTGCAAGGTAAGAATTTTTTATTTTTTGGTTTTCCACCCGGTGTTTGGTACCTATATTGGAACCTCGATTAATTCGAATCGCGCACTTTGGGGCCCGTTCTGGGGATGACGCTTCCAATAGAATTTTTTCCATATCCAAGAATCGAACTCTCGACCTCCTGTTAAGGGTAGAGCAGTTCCACCACTACACCACAACCCACACTGGTCAGGTAAGGATTATTATATTGTATAGTATCTCCAACTTGTGGGATGCCAAAGCTATTTAAATCAAAACTTTATAATATGATTAAGATAAACATCAACATGAAAAGTTAGGAAGAAAGATATTTTTGTTTATTTTGTTGTTGAAAATCAACATTATATTACTTCAAGGATAACCATGCCATATCATGGAGATAATTACATCTATGATAAGTAAGTGGATAATTTTTATTATTATTATTTTTTTTTTTATCTGTGTTCGATATACTATGCTCTGAAATATCGATTAATTCAGATTCCCATAGCATAAAATTTAGGAATAATACCCACAAAAATATCTGAACTTTGATCGAATTTTCAGTTGTGCATACTGAACTTTGCGGGGTCCTATTACTCCTAGACTTTTTTTTCCGCATTTTAATGTCATATATCTGCCACTTGAACACGTATAAATATGAGGTGACCAATACACGTGTAAAAAAGCATTGAATCTGGGTATAGAGTTTCGGGTGGGTGGGTGGTGGGGGAATTAAATCCACCTTAAAAAGTCTAGGGGTAATAGGATCCCCGCAAAGTTCAGTATGCTCAACTAAAAATCCGATCAAAGTTCAGATATTTTCGTGAGTATTACCCCTAATAAAAGGAGAATAATTTTTTTTTTAACTTGATTTTTATATTTTTCGGACTTAAACTCAAGATTTTTAGTAAGTATATAATTTCCTATATGGATATAGAATATCCCTTTTAAAAACTAAGATTTTTTTGTTAGATATTTTTTTATTAATAAAGATACTATATATTTAGTAGGAATTGCTCATCCCATTTGCAATAAAGTACTAGTATCACCAAAAGATAATAGAGTCTATTATATGGAAAAACTTTTGGAAAAATAACATAAGCATACACCTTAACTTATCATATTTACACAGATTTTTATCCTTATAAAATAATTATAAAATTTTTAATTAATTTATGTATCTTCGTTGAATGTATCAGAAATTAATTTATGTATCTCGATAGACCCGAAATAAAAAAAAAAAAAAATATATCGGAAGCTAATTATGTATCTTTACAAAGAAAAAATGTATCTTTGTTGAATGTATCGAGAGCTAATTATGTATCTCGACGGACCCAAAATTAGAATTTTCAGTAATTATGCAAATGATCGGAATTTTCTGTAATTAAGTTTTAAACTTTCGAGATTTATGTTGTTTTTCCAAATATTTTAAGTAGTTATATGGTGACATTCTCTGTCTCTTTTCTTTAAAAAAAAAAAGAGGTAACTTCGCCCGTAAAGTAAATTATCGCACCTACAAATCAATTAATTAAGAGAGAATTAATTAAAAAAAAAATCGTGAGTGATTCATCCAATCCAAAACATAGCAATTTGATTATCTTGTAAAACTTCAAAATAAATTTTTAGTTGTAAAAATCACACTTTGTTTAAAAATATTTAGAAATAGTAAGTGATTTCATAAATTCAATTGCTATTATGGGAAAATATATGGTAAGGCAGCCAAGTCATTGGCACATAGTAGAATTTTTTTTATTTTTTTTTTAAAAAGCAACATATTGGAAAATAAATTAAATCTTTGTTGACATGTTTAAGTTGTGCCATGTTCAAAAAGGCAAAAAAAATCCAAATGTCTATGATAAGATAACCTTATTGACCATTTCTTTTAAATTAATAATAAAGAGTTTAGTGCATACAATTATAATAAGTTATAATCAGTGGCAGACTCAGAAATTTCAGTAAAAAAATTTAAAAAGAAATGTTGGAATACAATATTTAACTATCACTTGTCAAATGAAATCAACTATGTATACGTACGTATACAAAAGTAATTATTTCTCTCTATTTACACAATATAATTTTTTAATGAATAGATTCCAATTGAATCCTCTTCTTTATAGTTTACCGATTATAATAGATAAATCTAAAAAAATAATACTCAAATAAAGGCGAAAACAATAAGTTCGAGTAAACTTATCGATTACATATCAAACGATATATCTATAAATGAAAAAGAAAAAGCTAAAAAAAATATACATATGATATGAGTTTTTTCGTTTTAAACTCATACACGCATTATTCTGACTTGAAGCAATGATAAAGTTATCGTAATGACTTAGTGGTAGTGAATTGGAGTCGTAGAAACAGTTAGATGTTTGTACCAGGACAGATTATCTTCATTCGATATCAACATTTCATAGGGTGCGGTCCTTTTTTTAATCCTGTCTGAAAACGAAATATTTGCACAATAATTCTATGAGATAAACCTTCTATCATTATTATTTTTTATAATCGTGGTGTCCGGACCATCTTGCATGCACCTCGACTAAATCCACGAGCTACTTGCCATCTCTCACCAGCAACAGATACCAGATAATTCTGTCCACCGAGGCTAGAACAGATGGACAGAAGTCTTTTATCATTATTTTCCAACAATAATTTAGTTAATTTTGTCCTTTATGGAGATACCAAAAAGTAGTTGCTTTCTACATTAAATAGCCCAAGTTGGAATAATATATCCAACCAACCAAAAACATTTATGTCCATCCAATCATGGCTATTTTTTAAACCCTACCTTGTACTATACAATTACATCATCATCATCATCATATAATTTAATTTAAAACCAACTAAATAATTTGTTGATATATACACAATATATACAACCTTCTTCTCTTCCTCCCCTTTCAACTACCAAAAATTGTTTTTTTGCAAAACTAACCTTTTTTTCTATGGGGAGAAAGTGTTCACATTGTGGCTATATTGGTCATAATTCAAGAACTTGTAGCACATTAAAATGTGCTATTAGTGGTAGTAATTTTATTGGTGGATTAAAACTTTTTGGAGTACAACTTGATATTTCTAATTCTTCTTCTTCTTCTTCTTCATCATCATCATTTTCTTCTTTTTCTAGTCATAATTTGGAGAAAAGTTTTAGTTTGGATTGTTTGTCTTTAACAAATAGCCATATTGGCCATAGCCACTTATCATCATCATTATCTCCTTCTCCATCTATTAATGAAAGTTGTGAAAAAAGTACTATTACTTCTATTAATAATAATGGTTATCTTTCTGATGGTATTGGTGTAAGGTGTGTTGGTGAAAGGAAGAAAGGTATGTAATTTAATTTATATATATTTAGTGTGTATAATTCTAGTGTTGTTAATATATGTAATAATGGGTTATATTTGCAAATTTGGTTCATTATATGGTCTAAACCAAAATATTTGGCTTTTTATTGTGTGGGGAGAATCATTCTTCTTCTTGATTCATGGTTCTTTTTATTTACATGTTGTGAGAATTCATCATAAATTGACTAGCTTTACGCTGGCTGTCACCCAATAGTGACCCCCCCCTCCCCCCGCCCCCCGCCTCCGGGCTAATCATAAATTATATTAGCTATGATCTAACTATTTGTTCTGAGCTGGGGGTCTATTGGAAACAACCTCTCTACTTCTTCGGAGCTAGTGGGACTGCGTACATTTTACCCTTCCGGACCCCACTATGTGGGAATACACCGAGTATGTTATTGTTGTTATAATCTAACTATTTAGCGATGAAGTTTATAGCTAATGAAATGTGATTATTGATATATATGAATGGCATGTGACCTATACGTCATGGGTTCGAGCCATGAAAACAACCACTAATACTTGCAGTAAGATAGACTGTCTATATTACACCTCTCCGTAGCACCCTATATGTGAACGTGGAACGCATTGTGCAACGTGTTGCTCTCTAATATGATTATTGACATATACGACTGTCATGTGACCTATACATCATGAGTTCAATCCATGAAAAAACCCGCTAATACTTGCATTAGGGTAGATTGTCTACATTACACCTTTCACAGTAGTACCCTATATCTGAACGTGGAATGCTTCGTGCAACGTGTTGCTCTCTAATATGATTATTCATATATATGACTGTCATGTGACCTATACATCATGAGTTCGATCCATAATAAAAACAACCACTAATACGTTCATTAGGGTTCGATAGACTGTCTATATTACATCTTTCTCCTTATATAGTACCCTATATATGAACGTGGAATACTTCGTACAACGTGTTGATCTCTAATATGATTATTGATATATATGTATTTTTTATTATTGAATCAACAGGAGCACCATGGACAGAAGATGAACATAGAAAATTCTTAATTGGACTTGAAAAGTTAGGTAAAGGTGATTGGAGAGGAATATCAAGAAATTTTGTGACAACAAGGACACCAACACAAGTTGCAAGTCATGCACAAAAATATTTTCTAAGACAATCAAGTATCAACAAAAAGAAAAGACGTTCAAGCCTTTTTGATATGGTAAATATACATTTTTTTTTTTGGATTTTGATACAACTAAAATTAGACAGGGAAACGAGTCGGAAATATACCTAAACTTTGGCGAAATTTGCTGTAACACGCCTTCCGTGGCATATATTTGTCCATCTGGACCACTTCAGACCCACACGCGCTTTCTTAATGTACGCGTATTCACTCAGTGGTCCAGCTGGGCAAATATAATATGCCACAAAAATACGATGACAAATAGTCGAGGCGTGTTATAACAAATAGTCCTGTGACCCCCTCGACAGTTTATTACGGCATTTCTGTGGCATATATTTGTCCAGCTGGACCACTTCAAACCCACACGCGCTTAGTGTACGCGTATTCACTCAGTGGTCCAGCTGGGCAAATATAATATGCCACAAAAATACGATAACAAATAGTCGAGGCGCGTTACAACAAATTTCGCCAAAGTTTAGGTATATTTCGAACTTTTTCCCCAGTTAGATATGAATTTCGTCACTAGTCTATCGAGGTAGTTGTTGGTAGTAGCTAATAGATTTTTTTTTTATAATCTATCGTTAGATAAGATTAAAAATAGATTTTACTGTCTAGCTATAAAATTTGTCTGTAGCTAATTCCTGTTTTGGAGAATCTAATTTTGTTCCCCACATAGTTGATAGTTTTACCTATTATATCAAGTTAGTTTACTAACATCACAATGCTCGTCATAGAGATTTACTTATAATACTTATCGTATGACTGATCTGATCGTATAAATATTTTTTACACTATCAATACATACAATTAATTACTAACTTTTATATTTTTAAACATGTGCTAGGCAAGGATCAACAACAAATTTGAAGATTGTCAAGAAAATTCACATTGGATTTATGGATCACAAAATTCTCATCATAATGAAGTGCCAAATAATAAGTCCATTTCTTCAAATGGAAATATTGATTTAGATCTAAGTCTCTCAAATAATATTGTGGATAAAAATATTGGATCAATTATAGTTACCTAACTTGTACTAATTTAATTACCTTGTTTAATGAAAAGTAACTTTACTAAGTAGTGTCTTTAATTCATTAATTACCACAATATAATGTATTTGTTGATCGGATTCTCCAGAACTGTTGTCCTATCTCATGTTGAATCGTCCAAAAATATATTATTTATTTTTGGTGAATCAGACATGCATTCGATGTCATATTTAAAGAGTCTGAACAACATTTATGAAGATTTTTTTTCCCTAATAATTCTTGTGCTATATATACTTCTCATATGTTTTCATGTTATACTAGATTCATGGGTGTATATAAGGGAATTTAAAATTACTATACTAAATCTTTTTAATATATAATTATGTAGAAGGATTTTAACATATATAAATAGTATAATTTTTCCGCGAACAGAATTTAATTGGACCTCTTCGCTATACATAGCTCCGGCGTGAGAGGTGGTGGGATGATGAAAATTCTAATTCTACCCCTAGGTAGAAGTTTTGATTCGAGTTCTGAAAATAAATATTTTTTTTTTTAATAATCATGTATTCTGCGCAATTTATGTACACCTCGCCTAATTACATATGTGGACAACAACAACAACATACCTAGTATATTTTCATCAAGTGGGATCTGGGGAGGGTAAGTGTATGCAGTCCATACCACTACCTTAGATGTGAGATAGAGAGGTTGTTTCCGATAGACCCCCGGCTCAAAATTACATATGTGGAGTTTTTATTATTTCTCACGGTCGGATTCGGATAATTCTACAACAACAATAATACTATCCTATGTAATCCCACAAATGAGGTCTGGAAGGACAGAGTGTACGCAGACGTTACTATACCTGTTAGAGAGACTTTTTCCTATAAATCCTCGACTATATATATGATCGAATAATTCTATCCACCAAAATTTGAAGAGGTGATAAAAGAAAAACTACCCCCTCCGTCCCAAATTATGTGTCGCCATTTTCTTTTTGGTCCATTCCAAAAAGAATGTCGTCTTTCTTTATTTGGTAAGTTTTTAAGGACACAATTACAATTTTACCCTTACAGCTCGTTTGGATGGTGGTTTCCCATGGTATGGTATGGTATGGTTACCATGGAAACCATGTTTGTTTCCACGGTATCCTAAAAATGATGGTATGGTTTGGGAACCATGGAATCCCCCATTTTTCTGAACCATCAATTTAGTGGTATGCCATGGTTTTCCTTTTTTTTTTCCAATTATGCCCCTGTATAGTTTTGTTTAATCCTATTTTACCCTCCACCCTATTTTCTTATTCTCTTTTCTGCTCTTTGCAGTAATCTCCCAGCAGCTTCAACGACAACAAAGGCGAGGCTTCTGCTAAAAGCCCAAGAAAAGAAAAACAATGGCGAGACTTTTCTTTGCAGTTAAGCCCTTGAAAAGAAAAACATTGGTCCTTCCGATAATTCTGCTAAAAAGTAATCTAAGAGGCTTCGAATTTCAGTTCAAAAGTTCAAACTTGGAAGGGCACCGATGGTGAAGTTTACAAGAACAAGAAGGGAATAGTCAATTTTAACAATAATCAAATAGGGGTATTTTAGTAAATTTACCTGTTACCATACAATACCATACCATCAAACCAAACAAAAAAACTATTATTAAACCACAGTGAACGATACAGCCAATCCAAACATGGTATTGCACCATACTGCACTGTACTATACCATACCATACATTATGAAACCATGACAAACCACCATCCAAACAAGCTGTTAGTGGTCTCACTTGATTTTAAATACTATTACTCCTTTTTTATTTGTCTTTTCAATTAAAAGTGGTCCCACTTGATTTTAAATATTATTACTCCTTTCTTTAAGAAGGATAATTTTGTAACTTTAACAAAGTTAATACTTATTTCTTAAATATCGTGTCCGATCAATTGGCGATACATAATTTGGAACGGAGGGAGTATATTTTTAAAACGTGTATAAATTGGAAACAATCAAGAATTGTACATTCATATATATATATATATACACCTAAAATAATTTGACATTACTTGACAATGGTCAATGGACCACCATAAAAAGTTTCCAAAATTTTGGATCATAATTTTAATTAGCTATAGATGAAATAAACATGTGAACCATATTCAAAGGCTTGTTGGTTGTTCAACCTAGCTAGCTTATAATACGGTTGATAAAATTAGCTCGTGAAAATATAATTCGAAAAATCTATTTGAATTTGAGTTATTCATTAACCCATACATTTGTTAGCCAAAATCATTTTCAACCCAACCTATTATAATCCATAAAAAAAATGGATCGATATTTGGACAAACAATATAAATTTCGATAGTTTGGAGCTTAGTTATAGAAAATTTTGATATTTTATATAATTACTGAAAATCTCGATTTTGGGTCTGTAGAGATACATAATTAGCTCCCGATACATTTTTTTTCTTTGTAAAAATATATAATTAGCTTCTGATACATTTGTTTCGATTTTGAATTTGTCGAGATACATAATACATCCAACGTAGATACATTTTTCCTTTGTAAAGATACATAATTAGCTCTCAATACATTTTTTTTAAAAAAAATGGATCGATCGAGATACATAATTTGCTCCCGATATATCCAACGAAGATACATTTTGTCCTTTTAAAGATACATAATTAGTTCTCAATACATTTTTTTCAATTTTGGGTTTGTCGAGATACATAATCAGCTCCCGATACATCCAACAAAGATACATTTTTTCCTTTTAAAGATACATAATTAGCTCTCAATACATCCAACGAAGATACATTTTTTTCCTTTTAAAGATACATAATTAGCTCCCGATACATCCAGCGAAGATACATAATTAATTGAAATTTTTGTAATTACTTTGTAAGGGCAGAGATTTGTGTAACATGATAAGTTAAGGAGTATGTTTATTTATTTTTTCCCTAAATTAGCCCCACCGAAAATCTTGTCACGGTATACGTGTATATGTGTAAACATACAACGACAATTATGACAACAACATATTCAATACATTCCTATAAATATACGTAACTTTATCCCTACCTTATGAAGGTAGAGAGATTGTTATATGACTGTATACCCGTACGTATATTAATTAAAACTCATTAAATTCTATTAACATCTAAGGTGTGTTCGATATGAATATTTTGTATTTTAATTTTCTCATGTTCGATCGATCAATTATTATTTTTTTTTAAATAATCAATCATTATTAAACATCCTTAATACACAAATAACACGTGTAATATTTATATTTTTGGCATTTTTCTTGGTGGGGGACTAGGGTGGGGTAGGGTATCTTTTAGAATTTGCAATAAAATCTTTGGGTAAACTTAAATATGTACCTGTTATTTGTCAGCTGGTCCTACATTTACTTTTTAGTGATAGTGACTTTAGAATAATTTACAAGAATTGTTGTGTCAAATATTAATTTATGTGATATCGTTTGATTGAATATATTTTTTTAAGAAAATAAATCATAATATTTTACAGTTTAATGTGCATATACCTTGTCTCTCACTAATATAGGTATCGAATGACTCTGAACGTCAAGACTTGAACAAATAAAAAGAAATTATCTTTATTTTTTTTGCTTTCGTTAGGATTGGAAAGTAATAACTCATAATTCAAGACGTTTGAAACTTGCAATCTAAAATCAGACTTAAGTATATAATAAAATTATTTTTAAATAAAAAAGAATATATTTTTTTGGAATATATTAAAGGGAAGAAATAAAATACTATACAAACTGAGATACAAGGAGTATTTATATTACTATCAATGAGTTGTCAAGAAATAGGTATTACTATTAATGCTACTTTTCGGATATTGTATGTTGTTTTTTGTCTCAATTTATATGTTGCCAATGAAATATTTGAGAAAATCAATCAGATTTGTTATATATAGTTTTAGATATTTTAAGTTAATGATATTATGATTTATACGACTTTCAACGTAATTTTCAAGTAATATTCTTTTATCCTAATTAATATGATATCGATAACTATTGTAATCTATAATACTTTTTTGCCGTTGTAATTTACTATTTTAAACTGTTTGCTATTGTAATTTATAATATTTTTCTTATTCAAATTTTGTGGTATTGATAGTAAATTTACTAATTTTTAATTATTGTAATTTATAATATTTTTTTATTTCAATTTAAACGACACTAATATAATTTCAACAGTAACCAAATATCACAATTGAAATAACGAAACTGGCACGTCTTGAATGACTCAAAATAACTAATTAAAAGTGATATAAGAAAATTGCTATACAAATACTTGTGAAGTTTTTTTAAGTGAGCCTCACATAAAATGTCAAATTAATTTAAAACATCAAGATTATCAATTTTTAAATACTTAAATGACTCATAATAATTAATTATAGGTGATATAATAAAATTACAGTTGAAGCAGCTGAAACAGTCATGTCATAAATGTCTATTTTACTTTATAAATATTTATTGTATTTTTTATTAAATATTATTAATTTTTTAATAAGTAAATGTCATATAATAATTAATTAGGGGTGATATAGTAAAATCACGGAGCAAGCAGGCATGTCGAACGCCAGTTGCCTGCTTCCAGCCGCCCACTCACTCTTATATATAGTAAGAATATATATACTCCAAATCAACAACAACAATAATAACATATTCGATGTGATTTTACGAGTAAACCAGAGAGTGTTGTTTTCGATAGATCCAAAACTCGTACTTCAAATTAAATCAAACAAATTGAATCAGAGGGAGTATCTAATTTCTTTTTTTAAAAAAAAAATTTGGTCAATGAGTTTTCAAATATCCAATAGTATATCTAGTACGTTCATTTTCAAACTTGGAATTTCCTCTTGTTGTAGAATTTATTATTAGTAATACATTTATTGAGACAATTATAAGCCATGCTTTTTGTCCTTTATTATTTTGGACCATTAATAGAGCAGGACCATAGAGGAAACTAGAAACTCTCCATAGGGCCCACATACCCCACCCCCACCCCCACCTAACCTATAATTAAGACACAGGGTGAGGAGGACCATAGAGGAGACTAGAAACTCTCCATGGGGCCCACATACCCCACCCCCACCCCCAACAAATGGCGGACTCAGCTTTTTTAGGTTGTGGGTGCTCGAAAAAAAAAGTTACTAAACAATGCAGCTACAGGACATGAAAGTTATGTCTAAAGCCAGAGCACTCAACCATGTTTTTGTTCTCTAGGTGTTTTTGTATATATTTTACCATTTTTTCACTGTTTCTTATATAATTATATCTCTTCTACGTCGAGTTTAGTGGGTGCTCGAGCACCCGAAAATTGCACGTCGGTCCGCCCATGCCCCCACCCCACCCAAACCCCCTACCCCACCCTATGGTCTATAAGACCTATGGAATGCGTGAGCAATAAAATCACACATACTCAAAAGTTTCATTTCCATTCTTAGAAATTTTATACGGTAGCGGAGCCAGGATTTTCATTGAGAAGGTTCAAAAGTATATATACAAACTAGTCGAAGGGGTTCAACATCTACTATATATACATAAAAAATATTTTTAATCATGTAAAATAGTATAAAAACAGTATAATTTTTCGTCGAAGGGGGTTCAGCCATTGATTTTATACATGTAAACTTTTTTATAACACTGGTGTTCAGGTCAGCTTTATGAACTTCAACGATCGAGGTAATCACTAAGCCACATCGTTGAATGTAGAAGTTATTTCTTGAACATCATTCTTGAGGTCTAGAGAGTCTCTTATATAGACGTATTTCAAACTTCTATAACATATGGTGTTTCAGTCAGTTTACGCGCACTGCAATTAGTTTACTTTAACATATTACCTCCCACTAGTACCGATATCAGATAACTTTGCCTAAGCATAGGTACAGATAAATTTGCTTATTAAAGCTTAGACTGATAGAGTAAAATTCACTCAACGTCTTTTGCCTCTACCGAAATTTAAACCCTAATTTTCAGTGATTTTCACTCAATTAATTGATAATTATGTATAAAGGCCAGTCCGGTGGGCTAGAGCTCTCCCTACGTGTCCCTACGTGTTGATTCTGAAGAATGGCCGAACTACAAGGGTCTATTGTGCATAATCTTATCCTGCATTTCTGTAAGAAGTTGTTTCCACGGATTGATCATGTCACATGACAACAACTTTACAAGCTACGCCAAGAATACAACTTTACAAGCTACACCGAGAACGGCAGGACTACAAGGGTCTATTGTACACAACTGTATCCTGCATTTCCGCATGAAGCTGTTTTCACAGCTTGAGCATGTCACGTGACAACTTTACAAGTTATGCCACGAATGGCTGGACTACAAGGGTCTATTGTACGCAATCTTATCCTGCATTTCTAAAAGAGATTGTTTCCACGACTTGATCATGTCACATGACAACAACTTTACAAGCTACACCAAGAATGACTGGACTACAAGGGTTTATTGTACACAACCTTGTCCTGCATTTCTGCAAGAAGCTGTTTTCACGGCTTGATCATGTCACATGACAACAATTTTACCGGCTATGCCAAGAATGGCTGGACTAAAAGGGTCTATTGTACACAACCTTGTCCTGCATTTCTGCAAGAAGCTGTTTCCACGGCTTGATCATGTCACATGACAACAGCTTTACCGGCTACGAAAAGAATGACTGGACTACAAGGGTCTATTGTACACAACCTTGTCCTGCATTTCTGCAAGAAGTTGTTTCCACGGCTTGATCATGTCACATGACAACAGCTTTACCGGCTACGAAAAGAATGACTGGACTACAAGGGTCTATTGTACACAACCTTGTCCTGCATTTCTGCAAGACGTTGTTTCCACGGCTTGATCATGTCACATGACAACAACTTTACAAGCTACGCCAAGAATGGCCGGACTACAAGGGTCTATTGTACACAACTTTATCCTGCATTTCTACAAGAGGCTATTTTCGCGGTTTGATCATGTCACATGACAGCAACTTTACAAGCTACGCCAAGAATGGCCGGACTACAAGGATCTATCGTACACAATCTTATCCTGCATTTATGCAACAAGTTGTTTCCGCGGCTTGATCGTGTCACATGACAACAAATTTACAAGCTACGCCAAGAACGGCTGGACTACAAGGGCCTATTGTACACAACCGTATCCTGCATCTCCGCAAGAAGCTGTTTCCACGGCTTGATCATGTCACATGACAACAACTTTACCAGCTACGCCAAGGCTTCCTTTCAATGATCATTACATATGTCCAAAAAGCATCAAATACACATACTACACACAGCATGAGAACACTTTCTGGCCCACTATTGCAAAGTCCAAACAGTGCTTGAAGGACCACAGCTTTTAGCTTAGACAGGTCAATTCATCATTTGAGAAACAACTGTTAGCTGTGTAAGTTGTATTCAGCATTATTGGGTGGTGTCTTATACATGAAAAACATATGGATGACTAGTTTTGGATAGTACTATGGACAACATTACAAATCGTATCAAAATGAAAAAATGAAAAAGCCAAACTAGACCACGTCTCAACATTTGATACCATGTACTATCTCTTCATTCCGTTTATCTGTTTTGATATGTTTTTCCTTGAGCCGAGAGTGTATCGAAAACAGGGGGATAAGATATGCGTACACTTTACCCTTACACGGGGCTTCTTGTTGTTGTGGTATTGAGTTCTAAGGCATAAAAGAAGACACTCGTCACGCTAAAGTCCATGGTACTTATGATTCGCTTTGGCTCAACAAATCTAACGAATTTGTCCCTCGACCTATGCCATCATTGGTTCCAAAATGTATGTACAATGTGAATTCATGCGATGAATAATAAAGCTCCTAACTTTCCTCTCATTCTGATATGGGATTGACCAAAGATGTTATGTGCGTCCCTTTTTCAAAAACCTTTCAGACCATCTCTTTGACCGCTCTCGTTGGCCCACCCTCTTTCATGCGTACACTCTGCATTGTCATGTTGTTCGGCATACTAATAGTTGTAGTATTACTCTTGTGATTTTGTCTTTCGATTTATGTTATTGTACTATCTATTGTTTCTTGTATTCTCCGTTCCTTCTTTTTTTGTATTGCTTTAGACTGTTTTTCGGTGTCGAGGGTCTGTTGGAAAGAGTCTCTACCTCTGAAATAGGAATAAAGTTTGTCTACGTTCTACCCTCCCAATCACTGGGTATGTTGTTGTAACACTTGATGATGCCGCGGCCAAGAAAACCCAGCCCAATTAAACATGACTTCACCAGGCCCAACAAATTTACTAAATGGGCCCAAATTTCAAAATGGCCCAACTCCCAATCAAGCTCCTTTAAGTTGAGCCTGTCCCGACTGTTTCGCGAACCCATGGGCTTAAGCCAGGGCCAGGTTTAACCCCACCCCACTTGACATGTCTAGTTTGATGCACCCTCGTGTTGCTTACCTCTATCTTTGCGGGAGGGTAGGATGTACGCCAAGCTTACCTCTATCATCGCGGGATATTTTATGCATAACAAAAATATAAAACCAGAAATGACAAATATAACTGATGGAACAAGAGAGGATAGGTCAATATAAATGAAAACATATAGTATTATAATCTTTACATGAGAGGATAGTCAAATACAAATGCACAACAATTGTATAAAAATGGGTACCTTGCTTTTATTCCCAGTTCTGGAATAAGCAGATAATGGTCCTGCCCTTCTACTCGTCTCCACTTAAATAGACTTGTTTCCCTGGTAAGAGTCGAAGTCGTATGCACCTAACACACATCCCTTGATGTACTACCTTTACCGATGAACCAAAGGCTAACGTGGTACCTTTCGTTCTCATAGAGCTTATGTTGGATATGTAATAACTGTCTGACTGAATGCAGTTTCTCAGAGATCGAACTTCCCCATAGGAGGAACGTCGCCTCTCATAACTCTCCAAGGGCCGCCATAAAACAGTGGTTTCATTAGAGGCACTTCTTGCCCAGGGTGTTCTTCCCAGTATTTTTCCTGTCATTATGGAGAAAAAACACTTATATCACGACATGCATTTGGAACTGACAGTAAACTAAAGGCCGTACAAAAAAAAGAATCTAGCTCGTAATGCAAAGGCCGAAGTCTTTAAGTTGAGAATATGGGAACTAATATATAACGTGACAAGAACTAGATCAGAGAGAGGAGCAAAAACCAGAGGCCGTTTGAGTAGATACATACGTCAAGCAATTTAGTAGCTAACTTGATTTTTACGTTGTATTTGTAGCTGTAGAAGAACACATTGAATTAATTAATAATCTAGTTTATGATTAGAAACTGTTAAATAATACATTTGGAATTATCAAGTAGTAACCAAATAGGAATTTTTTGGTGGATATCGCTAAGCAAGCATCCTGGACAAAACAACAGATTCTGAAGGTTAGCAAATACTTAAATGAAGCTGGTTATTTGATGTTAAAGGTACAAAGCACCTGAGGATAAGGGGAGATTTCTCGAAAGTTGAATAGACGAAGTTACTATGCAACAACCTAGGATTTCCTGGACGGATCTTTATCATCGGATAGGCTGCACATGGAAAGCTCGACACTAGAGATAAGATGTTTAAATGGGGAGCGACTATAAATCAAGTACGTCCGTTATGTGATCAAGACAATGAATGTCACTCACATTTGCGCTTTGCTCGTATCATATCTGTCCACACCTGGCAAAAGCTTCTCAAATGGCGAGGTACCAACAGGAACACAAGAAATTGGGAAGATGAAATACAATGGTCCATTAGCAATGCAAAGGAAAGAAGTACAAAAGCTGAAGTAGACAGACTCTCGCAGCTGCAGTATATCATATATGGAAGGTGAGGAACTTAGGAGTATTCCAAAGCAAACAGCAATCTGCTGATAATTCAAGAAGTTCACTTTTAGGAGTTTGACCGTGCAGGTGGCCAGATGATTGAAAGATTCAATTCTATCCTGCTTAAATGCAGAAATTGGCTATAGGATGTCGTGTTGGTCGTATGTTTCTTTAGCAACTAAGTACTGACCGAGAGTTGGGGCACTATGTCCAACATGCAAGCCCCTTGGAGATAATGTGTCGAACTCTCATTCTTTGAAGTAACACTTCGAACGTAACTTTTCTAAAGATAATTTTACAATAAAAAAGGTAGTGTATTGTAACCTGTTACCATGTATAAAAAATAAGAGGATGCAAGGTGCATTTCCAATATACCCTGTACTTGAACTATCTAGAATTGGGCATTCATAATCCTGCCTATACCCGTCCAACCAAGAATCAACCTTCAAAACTAACTTCACAAGGCAGCTATCCCAAGTATGTCGAAAGAAAAGGCAAGCAGTAAGTGCTTAAAAAGGGATGTAAAGCCACTATACCTTGTAGAGTTGTTCAGTGATGGCTGCTCCAATAACCCCAGTATAAAATGCACAGACATAGATTGTAACAAGAGGAGTAAACGATTTTGGTCTCCTAAATGGTTCTACCATATCCCAGAGGAGCGTCTTTTCCCATTTTGTGTATACATAATCTGCATATTTCCTCCACAAATACGTTGCCATCTTCACGAGGTCCTTCAATTATCAGCTGCACAGAGGAAAGATTTGGTTAATTCGAAGACGTAGCTACCAATATGCAGAAAACAAAAACAAGATTTATTAAGCGATAGTTTTCATTACTGGACTGCTCAATTTTAGATAGTTCAACAACAACAACATACCCAGTGTAATCCCACAAGTGAGGTCCGGGGAAGGTGATACCTATGCAGCCTTACCCCTACCTTGAGAACGTAGAGAGGCTCTTTCTGATAGACACAAGTGGGTCTGGGGAAGGTGGTGTATACACAGCCTTACCACTACCTTAAGAAAGTACAAAGGTTGTTTCCGATAGCCCCTCAGCTCAAGTAAAACATATCATGTTATATGGTTGATATTAACCATAATTGTGGCATAAAAGCAAACTTACAAATCATGACTAGAAAAACACAACATAATATTATGAATATTAGTTGGAGGAACACTTGCAAGAGAACAGTAAAGTAATAACTAGGTAAAATAAGGAGTTCTATCGAGAACGACATAATAAAATATATCACTTGCTGTTCAGAGATCTCCAACTTTCCGCAGCGACGATAAGGTGTCCATCTTTTATCTCCACTAGCGGTGGTTATAAACCCTTAAGGTGTATAATGTCAAATGATCTATGGACTTATAAAGAATCATATTTAAGGATTTTCATCATATCAACAAAAGTAATGTCATGAGATAAGTCCATATTACAAATCTGATACAAACACCATATAGTTATACATCTTTTTTTACAATTGAGAAATCCCTGAGCTCTAGTGGGGCAACATACGAAACTCTCGGCATATAATGAGCCCGCTCCTCTATCCTCCTCCACATAAATATCAGGCTTTTGTCTACAACATGATTCCAAACCCATGACGTACGTCTAACCATGCATCACGCTATATGCTCTTACCGCTAGACCAAAGCCCTCAGAGTAACACATAGGGTATGTTCAACATGGAGGAAACATTACCCAGAAAATAGTTTCCAATTTTCTCATGTTCGGTTTGTTACAATTTTTGAAAATTGTTGTTTCTAGAAAAAATAAAAAGTTGCTCAAAAATGAGGAAAATGACTTCTCTAGCGAAAATAGGGAAAACAAGTTCTACAAGTGGCAATTCCACATTGATTGTGCTGTCCCCCACCCACCTCCCACACCCCCTACACCGATCCCTACTTCTCATAGTATCTGTCTAGATTATATATAAATGTTTTTAAGATAATATTTTTTGCTTACGTACCTAAAACAAACAATTAAGCAAGAAACCCACTTATCTTCCTACAATATACTTTCCAAGGAAACATTTTCCACGAAAAAAAAACCCATAGTTATACAATTATGAAAACAACAACAACAAACCCAATATATTCCCACCTAGTGGGGTCTGGGGAGGGTAAAATGTACGCAGTCCATACCACTACCTCTGCCTCCGGGGAAGTAGAGAGGCTGTTTTCGATAGACCCCCGGCTCAAGACAAAAGGACAAAGGAAAAAAACGTCAAAAGCGTGCAACAGGAATAAAATAACACAACAATAAAGTACACAAACAGACAATGGATCCCCCTCCCCCTCCCCCACCCCTAGACCTACCAACCAAGCTACACCAAACCCTCCTAACTACAAACAACGACTCGACCACCCACCTTAGCCCTCTACCCTAATGTTTTTTCTCCGTACTTTCCTATCAAGGGTCATGTCCTCAGAAAGTTGTAACTGCTCCATGTCACGTCTAATTACTTCTCTCCAGTACTTCTTCGGTCTACCCCTCCCCCGCTTGAAACCATTAAAGGCCAACCTCTCACACCTACGAACAGGGGCATCCGTGCCCCTTCTCATCACATGACTAAACCATCTCAACCTCACTTCCCGCATCTTATCTTCCACCGATGCCACTCCCACCTTCTCCCGAATAATCTCATTCCTAACCCTGTCAGCCCTCGTGAATCCACACATCCAACACAATATCCTCATTTCCGCCACCTTCAACTTTTGGACGTGAGAGTTCTTAACAGGCCAACACTCCGCCCCATACAACATAGCCACCCCATTATGAAAATATAATTGTTTTTTATAATCGCGTTAACCAGGCCAACTCACACACACCTCAACTAATTCCTTATAATATCTGTCACCTCCCACCAACAACAGGTATCAGATAACTCCGTACAGCAAGTAGAAAAACATAATTTAAAAATTGGTTCTTTTAGCATTCATAGTTAGCTATATTACAGAATAATTACACTAATATATTATCAACAATTAAAATCTAAGAAAGAAATAAATTAGAAAAGCAGTAATAAAATGGAAACAAAAGAATCAGTTCCATAAATGAGAATACCTTGGGGGAGAACCGGGTCGGGTCGGGTTGAATTTCAGGTCCGCAAGAGGATCCGAAAAAGATATTTTGTTTACGCTAGATTGTAGAAAATGAGAATTTAGGGATTTGGGTGTAGAAATTATGGATGTTGAGGATGAAACCGGGTCGAATTTGGGTTCAATTTTGGGCCCCTAGAATGAAATTGGGCTTGATCTAAGTCCATTCGAATGGCCCAATTTTTATTTTCTTTTGAGACTTTCTTCGTAACAATTGGAAAAATAACATAAACATACACCTTAACTTATCATATTTACACAAATTTTCACCCTTACAAAGTAATTACAAAAATCTCAAGGGAGCAACTATGTATCTCGACAGACCCAAAATCAAAATTTTCAGTAATTATGCAAAATGTCGGAATTTTCTATAATCAAGCCTCAAACTGTCGGAATTTATATTGATTCTTTTTTTTTCTTCTGCATTTTCGTCCGGCATCTGGTACCTGTTGAGTCCAACTAACCTGGATCGTTATAACCCAACAACAACAACAAACCCAGTGTATTCTTACACAGTGGGGTCTGGGGAGGGTAAGATGTACGCAGTCCATACCACTACCTCTAGAGAGGTAGCAAGGTTGTTTCCGATAGACCCCCGGCTCAAGACAAAGAATAATAAATGAATTCATAATAAAAGCATGAAACAATATGGCACAACAGAGATAAGACACCCACACATTAATACCCTACACTAACATACCAAAGGCACCCTCTCGCATGCACTAGTCTTCTATCCTAATTCACGCCCTCCACACTTTCCTATCTAGGGTCATGTCCTCGGTAAGCTGTAACTGCTCCATGTCACGTCTAATCACCTCTCTCCAATATTTCTTCGGCCTACCCCTATCCCGTCTGAAACCATCTAAAGCTAGCCTCCCACACCTACAAAGTAGGGCATCCGTGTCCCTCCTCATCACATGTCCAAACCATCTCAGTCGAACTTCCCGCATCTTGTCCTTCACCTAAGCCACTCCAACCTTCTCACGGACAGTCTCATTCCCAACCCTATCACCCCTAGTAATCCCACGCATCCAACGCAACATCCGCATTTTCGCCATCTTCAATTTTTGAACATGAGAGTTCTTGACTGGCCAACACTTCGCTCCGTACAACATGACCGGCCGGACTGCCACTCTGAAGAACTTGCCTTTTAGTTTGGGCGGCACTTTATTATCACACAACACTCCCGAGGCGAGCCTCCACTTCATCCAACCTGACCCAATCTGATGGAAGATATCCTCATCAATCTCACAATTTTCCTGAATCATCGACCCGAGATACTTAAAACTATCCCTCTTATAAACAACCTGGGACCCGAACCTCACTACCGCATCGTCCTGCTACCTCAAGTCATTAAACTTGCATTCCATATACTCAGTCTCGCTCCTACTCAACCTGAACCCTTTAGACTCGAGGGTTTGTCTCCAAACCTCCAATTTATCATTCACACCTCTTCGCGTCTCATCAATCAAAATAACATCATCTGCAAAAAGCATACACCAAAACACCCCACCTTGAATACGCCGCGTCAACGCATCCATCACTACCGCAAACAAAAACGGGCTAAGAGTCGATCCATGATGCAACCCCATTAAAATCGAGAAATGCTCTGAATCTCCTTCCGCCGTCCTCACTTGAGTCTTTGCTCCTTCATACATGTCCTTAATCGATCTGATGTACGCCACCGGGACCCCACTCACCTACAAGCACCTCTCTAAGGACTTTGTCGTAAGCCTTCTCCAAGTCGATAAACACCATGTGCGGGTCCTTTTTCCTTTCCCTATACTGCTCCATCAGTCTCCGCACTAGATGAATTGCCTCCGTCGTCGAGCGCCCGGGTATAAATCCAAACTGATTCTCTGAAATAGAGATTATCCTCCTCAATCTCCGCTCGACCACTCTCTCCCAAATCTTCATCGTGTGACTCAATCAAGGACTTTTTTTTAATAATCAAAAATTAAAATTGAGACCTCTAATTAAGGAACGAACATCATCATCCACTGCGTCACATTTATTTTGGTAACAACACCTTTATTTTGTTTGTATTAGGTTGATAATTATCATTGAACTAAAATAATAAAAATAATAAAAGCATTTGTATATAAATTAAACACATACTAGAGATGTAGGGGTGGAGAATATGGGTGCAAGGTAGTCGGGATCGAGGCAATGAGGAATGTGGTGAGTATGAGGTCTGCTGAAAGGTGGAGAGAACACAATCATCGTAAAATGCCTCGTGTGGAATTTATTTTCCTATTTCTAAACGAGAAAGGTCATTTTTCTTATTTTTAAAAACTTATTTTCTTAAAGAAACTATTTTTTAAAATATTTTAATCCACCAAACATAAAAGAATTGAAAAAATATTTACAAAATCTTAATAACTGAGTCGATTGACTATCTATATTTTTATCTTATTAAAAAAAATTCAATTTTCCACTTTACGAATCTCCTCCCTATTTCCCCTTCCGCGATACACACCTTCTTGTTGACTTTTAGTAGAATGAGATAAAAGGATAGAAACAAAGATCACATGAAAACCTTCCATTATTATTTATTTTTTGGTTTTCCATCCGGTGTTCGATGCCCGCATTGAAGCCCCGATTAATCCGGATCTCGTATTACAGGGTCCATTAAGGTGGCAGCGCTCCCAACAGAATTTTCTCCATACCCAGGGTCGAACCCTCGACCTCTGGTTAAGGGTGGAGCAGCCCCATCCGCTACACCACAACCCATGTTGATCCTTCCATTGTTACTTGCAAAAAGTAAATAATGATTTGATGTAACAAAATATTCATCCCAACCCATTATATATATATATATATATATATATATATATATATATATATATATATATATATATATATATATACTAGAGGAGCATGGCCCGTGTCAGCACGGGCCCAACATTAAAATATTTATTTATCTTTTAAATCTTGATATATCTAAATAAATCTTTTTAATAAAAGAATTGCATATGTTTTCTAGGATTCATTTGGAATCTAGCATGAGTTCAACATATGTTATTTTAATATGTATTAGATAATTTAAGTTGTTAACTATTGTAGTTTATAATATTTTTTTATGTAATTTTCAAATTAATATATGTTACTTTTCTTGTCCAAATTTTTCTGGCAATGATAGTCAATTATATTTCAAAAATAATTTAAGTTTTTAATTATTATAATTTATAATACTTTTCTTCTATTCCGATTTCAGTGACACTAATATAATTTCAAGAGTCGACCAAATATTTTATATCTTTTAAATTTTTTAAGTTGTTAATTATTGTGATTTCTAGTAATTTTCATCTAATTTTTTAAAAATATATAACATATTAAATTGTTTTTAGATATTTTAAGTTGTTAATCATTGTAATTTATAATACTTTTTATATAATTTTTGAATAATATGTGCTATTCTCTTTTTCCAGAGTTTTGTGTCGACGATAGCCAATTATATTTTTTAAATAATTTAAATTTTTGATCATTGTGATTTGTAATATTTTTTCTATTTCAACTTCTGTGGCACAATGCTTAAATGACCGTAATAATTAATTAGGGGTGATATAGTAAAATCACGACTGAAGCAGCGAAGCATAAATATCTTAAATGACTTACAACAACTAATTAAAAGTGACATAGCGAAATTACTTTAAATAATACTTTTGAAAAATTTAAGTGGACCTCATATAAGACGTCAAGTTAATTTAAAACATCAAGAGTTAATTTATCATTTTTATATCTATTTTATTTTTATTAAATATGAATAATTTTTTAATACTTAAATGACTTATAATAATTAATTAGGGGTGATATTTAATAAAACTATGATTGAAGCAGCTGAAGCAAACATGTCATAAACGTCTATTTTACTTTTTTTTTTATTAAATATTATTAATTTTTAATATATAAATGAATTATAATAATCAATTAGGAGTGATATAATAAAATCACGATTGAAGCAACTTAATCAGACATGTCATAAATATTTATTTTATATTTTTAATTAAATATTATTCATTTTTAATACATAAATAACTTATAATAGTTAATTATAGGTGATATAGTAAAATATTGGATTCAATATTATTAATTTTTCAATACATAAGTGACTTATAATAATTAATTACGGGTGATACATTAAAATCATGATTGAAGCAGCTGAAGCAGAAATCAGTCAACTTTTTTTTTTTTTTGTTAATTATTATTATTTACAGTATTTTTTATTTCATTTTCAAATAATATATGTTGCTTTATATCTTTTTCTCTCCTGTTCCAATTTATGTGGTACTAGTATAATTTTGATAGTCAATCAAATATTTTATGTTGACATATCTTTTTATTATTCTTAATTTTCTAATACATAAATGACTTATAATAAGGGGTGATATAGTAAAATCATCGTTTGAAAAACGATAATTTAATTTAAAACATCAAGAGTTAATTTCGCATTTTATGTCTATTTTATTTTTTATTAAATATTATTTATTTTCTTAATACCTAGATGACTCATAATAATTAATTTAGAGCGGTTGATTATGTTATTACTATAAAAATTAATATAATTTTATCATATACAATTGATACAAGAAAACCAAGGGATACACGAAATTACACTCCAAACAGTCCATAAATCATAAGACTCGAGGACCTATTGGAGACCAACTCTCGGATTCACCACAACACACAATGACGAGATAGAAATGTGTATTTTCAACACCAAAACAGCAAAAATGACAATAAGATGAGAACAATATGATAAGAACAATAACAACAAGAGACAACAACTCACGGGTTGAAGATTACAAGATACACAAACGGTTACAAGATTACAATAAACAAAAGGGATAGATAGTTAGACCTTGGTTGGTATAATCTTAAGAACCCAAGAACATGTGATACTCTTGAACCCTTAACGCTACACACAACGGTTAACCTAACTCCTACGTTGACACAAGAGGGACTTTACCTCCTCTAAACACCAACGTCTCAAGCCATGAATGCAACACTAGTGATTCCACACTAGTATCACCCTAGTTTCGAGTTGCCTCCTAAAGAGAAGAGAGGACTTGTCTTTCAAAGTGTTATACAACTTACAATATCATCAAAGTCTAAGACAAAAATGACCTACAATGTTCTATTTATACTAGGTTACAACTAGAATACAAAATGACCAAAAGGCCCTTTAATGAAAAACCTCAAAATGTCACCCATGGAGTGTAGTATAGGTTCAATTTTGGTGTGTGTTTTAGGCCCTCTTTTGCATTTTTCTTGCACACTCCAAGCCTAGGGTTCATTACACTTTCACACGTCCATCCTCGTGGTCGTACTTGTATCACCAATAGTAATCATCGATAACTCACCAAGTAGTATATTAATTAAATACGGGATGCTATATTTTGCAAATGCAAAATATGATATTATTAAACATTATTGGATAGTGCATTATGTTTATCTTTCACAATAATAAAATTTTACTATATATTTTTCTTTATTTCTTTTTAACTTGATACATATTGACCCAACACAAATTCTAAGAAAATATTCATTAGAAATTTATTTTATTAAATTTATTAATTTTGTACTTTAAAAATTTAAAGTCAAGTTTAAATATTAGTATTTTTATATAAGAAAAAAATAATTTTAAAATTTATATTTACTAAAATAAATAAATAAAAAGATTAATTTTCTATATAAAAGTCAATTAAAATAATAAATTGATTTACTTTAAATATTTAGCTGTAATTAAATAAGATTATTTTTTATTTTGTCATGATTTATGATGCACCGATAAAATTTTGAGAGTTGAATAGAACTTTTATCTATTTTTTAAAAAGTAGTTTAACTTGTTAATTTTTGTGATTTATAATAATTTTTACGTAATTATCGAATAATATATTTACTCCTTGTGTCCCAATTTATGTGGCTTCGATACAATTTTGAGAGTCAACTAAATTTTTTATATTTCTTTTAAATATTTTAAGTTGTTAATTATTACGATTTGCAGTACTTTTTCTTTTGTCTCAATTTATGTGGCATTGCTAAAATAATGAGAGTCAATAAAATTTCTATATGTCTTTTAAATATTTTAAGTTATTAATTATTGTGATTTGTGATAACAAATTAGTTTTGACCATGATAGACAATTAAATAAATGAAAAAATTTTATTTTCAATATGTAGTTATAGTTATTTAATAGAATATATTAAATATTTAAACCATTATGATGAAATAATCTTTTGTCTCAATTTATGTGGTATTGCTAAAATAATGAGAGTAAATAAAATTTCTATATGTCTTTTAAATATTTTAAGTTATTAATTATTGTGATTTGTGGTAACAAATTAGTTTTGAACATGATAGACAATTAAATAAAGGGTAACTTACATAAATCCCTGAATCTTTAAGTGATATTACATAAAATCCTGACTATTTTGTTAATTATATTTTATCCCATTTTTTTGAAATAGTGATACATATGTTATATGGTGATACATATAAAAAATTGATACATTTGAAACTAACAAGATATTCATTGTATTATTTTATTTAAGGAAGAATATCTAATTTTTTTCTCTCTTTTTAGATTTAATTAGATGTTTTAATTATGCTTCTCTTTTTTTGTCTTTAATTATGAAAGATATATTTTTTTTTATTTTTTCGTCTTTAATTTTAGTCTGTTTTTTTTTAGATTTAATTTTAATTATGTTTCAATTCTGCTTTTAGTCTTTTTTTATTTTATTATTATTATTTTTGTTTCCTACACTGACTACACCATTACCTTTCATTAATAACATATGAATTACCAAATAATTGAAATAAATAATTGTATCTACCATATGAATCACCATAATACCATATTTATCACCCATTAATCTCATATGAATCACCCAATAATTGAAATAAATAATTGTATCTACCATATGAATCACCATAATACCATATATATGAATCACCCAATAATTGAAATAAATAATTGTATCTACCATATGAATCACCATAATACCATATATATCACCCATTAATATCATATGAATCACCCAATAATTAAAATAAATAATTGTATCTACCATATGAATCACCATAATACAATATGTATCACTCATTAATATCATATGAATCACCCGTTAAAATCATACAAAATGTATCTATCGTATGAATCACCATAATACTCATATAATGATATCATATTTATCATTCATATGAATCACCATTAAAAGAATAAACATGTATGAATAACTAAATAAATTTATATATGTATTAATAGATTATTTTTAAAAATGGGAGAGATTTTAGGAGAGGAAAAAAAAAGTTGCATGCATTAATGAAGGAGGAAAAATCAGGAAGGAATATGATTTAATTGTTGATAATTAGGAAGATATTTTACGGAAGAAAATCTTGAATGAGTTAATGGTGGAGTAAAAATAAAATGTGGATTTTCTTGATATGTATCAAGAGTAAAGTTGAAAAATGGAATTTTATGTAAATTTTTAAAAAGTAAGAGATATTAGGTAATATAGTCTCTTAAGTATGGGATTTGTGTAATTTATCCTTAAATAAATGAAAAAAAATTACTTTCAATATGTAGTTATAGTTAATTAATAGAATATATTAAATATTTAAACCATTATGATGAAGTAATGAAATTATTATATATTGGGACATGATATATAATTAAGTGAAAGTAGATGGATGTTTTGGTAATTAGATGAGGTGGCCGAAACCACCTCTTCTATATATATATATATATATATATATATATATATATATATATATATATTAACACACTAACACACTAAAAATATCGAATCTTTTTCGAATAATTCATCCAATCCAAGCATAGCTATAAAATATAATGTCTACTTTTTCTTTTGTGACGTAATAAAAATACCTTAATTTTTTGAGCGATTACGTAATATTTCTCTTCAACGATTTGAAGTTGAAGCATATGATTTATGTTGAATTTAAAAGATCTATATTGAATAAATATCTTTGACAATCAATCCTCTTGAGTACGATCAATATTTGCATCTAAATGTACAAATGTCGTAGTAGGATCTATTACCTCTAAATACGCAAATATCGACTGGATCGGTCAAATCATCTACGTACTAGAACATAACTAGACGACTCATAACTTTACAAGTACAATAAATTTAATATTAAACGTATCATATATCGAACACATTAAATTTAAATTTTGAATCCGTATAACAAGAAAAACTTGGACGTATGTGTTTGTAACATTTCGTTAACGTAGGTTATTGGTCATAGGGGACCATGGGATGAGGGTGAGTTGACAATACAAAGAAAATTAAATTAAATTAAATAATTTTTCGGTTTCAGTTTATGTGACAGTATTTTATTTTAATTTATTTAGAAAATGATATTTCATCCGTTTAAAAAAAATAATTAATTTTAATTTGAAATGAAGTTTAAGAAAATAAAGAAGATTTTAAAATTTTGTGGTATTAAATTAAAGTTATGTCAAATGTGTCAAAATATTCTTTAATTTAATCTTATGGTCTTAAACATGTCACGTAAAAAATTGAAATTAACGTATTCTCAAAAAAAATAATTTCGCATTTTATGTCTATTTTATTTTTTATTAAATATTATTTATTTTCGTAATACCTAGATGACTTATAATAATTAATTAAGAGCAATTGATTATGTTATTACTATAAAAATTAATATAATTTTATCATATTTATTTAGAAAATGATATTTCGTTTGTTTAATAAAATGACTAATTTTAACTTGACAAGAAATTTAAGAAAATAAACAAGATTTTTGAATTTTGTGGTATTAAATTAAAATTATGTCAAATGTATCAAAATATTCTTTAATTTAATCTTGTGGTCTTAAACATGTCACGTAAAAAATTGAAATTAACGTATTATAAAATAAAAAAAAACATTCTTTTGGATTTTTTTTTTTTTTTGAAATAGAATTAAGATAATTTTTCATTTTTTTTTAACAAGAATCCTTAATAATTACCACTCAAATGCTCTATAGTGTTTAAGGCCTAAAGTTTCAAAAATCTTGTAATCACATAAATATTATATTATGGATGTCTTTAATCAATTTTTATTTTTTTTACAAAAAAAATATATTTCTTTCTTAAATTTCGTGTCTATTTAAATTTCAGATATTGCCACCAAAACTAAAAATTGAGGGATGTTTAACAGACTTTCTCACTACTAGAAAAAATCGAATTAGCTACGGAATTTATCGATAATTCTTAGCTTATTCGTCGCTAAATTTCTCTTAGCTGATTGAATTTTCTTATAATCCATCGCTAATCTGTAGCTAAGTAGGATTAATTAGCATGGGATTTTCGTCGTTTAGCTTCGAATTTTGTCTGTTGCTAATTTCTTATAGTGTCTTTCACATTGTATTTTTTAAATTGTTTGTTTTGAAATATTTTTTTCGAGTTGAAGATCTATCAGAAACATATTCTCTCTACCTCACAAGGAATGACGGAGCCAAAATTTTCACTGAGAAGGTTAAAAATCGAATGAAGTAGCACACGAACTAGTCGAAGGGGGTTCAACATCAACTATATATACATAAAAAATAATTTTAATAATTTATAAATAATATAATTTTCCGCCAAAGGAGGTTCGTTAACCCCCTAGCCATAAGCCCTCCCCCACCCCCCCCACCCCCCCTTAAATGGTAAGACTAAGATCTACATATACTCTGTTGTCCTCAAACCCCATTTATAGAATCACATTGGATGCGTTGCGTTGTTGTTGTTAAATTAAATAGATCGAGGGAATAATATTTCTTTTTCTATTTTCGTTTTCTCTTATTTTCATATATAAGCAAAGTCAGACCTCTGTATATCAGTCATTCGCTATCACTATATCAATCACATATTCTTTAGTATCGAAATATTTTACTATAATAATAAGAGATAAGCATCCAATACACCCTTGAATTATGGCACATGGATCCTATTAGCCCCTAAAGTCAATTTTAGTATATTTTTGTCACTCTTTTATGCTGACGTGACACTTTTATTATATAAAAATAAAGTCCACGTCAAAGATGTCACATAAGCTAAAAAGGTTGACAAAAATACGTAAAAATTTAGTTCGGGGATAATAGGATCGGACAGGGGCGGACCTACATATAATTTCGGGGTGCTCCGGCACCCAATAAACTCGACGCGGAATAGGTATAATTACATTTAAAAAAAATATTAAAATAGATATAAAACATATAAATGCACCCACTGAAATAAAAATTGGTTGGGTGCATTGACATTTAAGTTGATCTTAAGCTTCTCCACTAAAAGGACGTCCCGAGTTCAAACCTTGTTGGGGTGATTTTTTAATTTTTTTCAATTTTTTAATTTTTAAAGCACCTACAAACCTTAAATCCTGAGTCCACCACTGGGATCGAACCTTCGTGATGTTGAAGTGTGTCGTAGAAAATTCGATCATAGTTAATCTTAAATCCCGGGTCCGCCACTGGGATCGAACCTTCGTGATGTTGAAGTGTGTCGTAGCAAATTCGATCATAGTTAACCTTAAATCCTGGGTCCGCCACTGGGATCGAACCTTCGTGATGTTGAAGTGTGTCGTAGCAAATTCGATCATAATTAACCTTAAATCCTGGGTCCGCCACTGAGATCGAACCTTCGTGATGTTGAAGTATATCGTAGCAAATTCGATCATAGTTTAGGAGAGTACTAAATACTTTACTCTAATAATAAAAATAACGAGACAGACAATACGGTTATAAAGAGATTTGACTATACATATACTTACTTTATACAGCAAAATGACTTTCTGCAAGCACCAAAAGCTACTGTTTATAAATTGAAACATCAAAATTATGACAGCCATGCACAGTGTAAGTGTCAATCACTTTTATGTTTTTTGTTAAAAGCTTAATTTGTTTTCTTTTGTGAAAAATGGTCCCAAACCCTAATAGTACTTTTTTTTTTTTTTTTTTGGTTAAATATATATATATTTTTTCATATTTACCCAACCTACACATCCACATGTACTACTTGATTTATTTATTTTACTCAAATAACAAATTACATTACTCTACAGTATGGTATCGGAGTAGACAGATATTTTGACTTCATTAAGTCTTGAATTCCTTATGTTACTATATAGTATGGCATCGGAGTAGACAGATATTCTGAATTCATAACGTCTTGAAATTCCTTACATTACTCTATAGTATGGTATCGGTGTTATGATCGGACAGAATAAGCAAACCACAAGCAAAAGGAAAAACAAGATGAACACACAAATTTACGTGAAAATCCTTGATGGAAAAAATTACTGGAAGAGGCAAAGGAATTTCACTATAATGGATGGAGAATGACGTATTTTCTTATAGTCCAAAACGACCCACTAAACGCACTTATATAACACGTGCGTATAAATAAATTCTAAGCCCAAAAACATACAGGTCCATATCAGCCCGATCTACGCTACCACCACAGACCCATAAAAATTCACAAACATGGGTCGCACCGCAAACTTTTCAGGACCGGATCAACAAAATTCGGGTTACAAAATCTAACAATCGGAGTAGACAAATATTCTGAATTCATTACATCTTGAAGTTCTTTACACTACTGACTACTCTATAGTATGGTATCAGAGTAGACAAATATTCTGAATTCATTACGTCTTAAAATTTCTTACACTACTCTATAGTATGGTATCGTAGTAGACAAATATTTTGAATTCATTACGTCTTGAAATTTCTTACACTACTCTATAGTATGGTATCGAAATAGATAGATATTTTGAATTCATTACATCTAATTTCTTACATTACTCTATAATATGGTATCGGAGTAGACAGATATTCTGAATCCATTACGTCTTGAGATTTGAATTCCTTACGTTATTCTGTAATATGATATCGGAGTAAATAAATAATATTTTGAATTCATTACGTCTTGAATTCCTTCACTCAACGTGAAAAAAAAAAAATTTAATATGCTCGACCCTGGAAAAATCCAGGCCGCACATAATTAAGGGGAGAAAATAAAAAAATTATACTCCAGATGCCACATTTTATATGACACACTTTTCATTTAGTTCGTCCCTAAACGAATAACATATAGTTCTATATTTAGGAATTGTGTAACTTTAATTTAACTTTCCTATTACTATACTATTAATGAACTATTTATATTCGCGAAAATAAAGAAGGCTTGTTTCAGATCAAGAATTTCAAAAGTCTTATATATATAACAAGGTTAAATATATTAAGTCAGATATAACAAGAATGACCAAAATCAGCACGACTAAAAATGCAATTTTTTTATTTTTTTTTAAAAATCGTATCAAATCAAACAGTACTGCTACATAAATGACCAAAATCAGCACGACTAAAAATGCTATTTTTTTCCTTTTTAAAAAAAAAAAAATCGTATCAAATCAAACATTGCTACATAAATGACCAAAATCAGCACGGCTAAAAATGCTATTTTTTTCTTTTTTTTGAAAAAAAAATCGTATCAAATCAAACACTGCTACATACATAAAATGAGAAGAATAGAGTAACTAATTAAGATCTCTAACAAGTTAAAATTTTCAATAAACTTCAAAATCATCACACAAGACAATATAGATGAACAAGTGACCAAAATATTCTTAGATTGTCACAATGTTCTAAAACTATCATCACACAAATTCAAACTTATTATTATACCTAGCTAATAATAAAGTTCTTAATTAAATTTTTTTGTAGCTTGAAATTATAACAACTCACACTCTCACTAATATTAATTAATCTAGCTCAATTTCACACAAACTAATTTGGTGCTACTAATTCCTTCTAATTAACTTTAACTAATAATGAAAATTTTGTAATTGCATAATTAACCATGAACAAGGCCACTTGATAATGCCATTAGCAAGATTGCAGCTTCCTTCTCATCCTGAGGAAATACGCGATGGATCGCCAAATTATTGCTCAGATTCACAAAGAAATCCTCGAAACAAAGCTTCTGCTTTTGGTTCGTGGTGTTGTTGATGTTGTTGTTGTTGTTGTAAGATGGTGACGATGATGATGAACCAACAAGAGTACAATGTGCAGTAGCAGTAACAGTAGCAGCAGTAGCAGTAGCAGCAGGAGCGGTAGTAGTAGTACTTAGAAATTTGCACCTTTTCTTAAAAGGTACAACATGATTCGTATTCACTTTTGTTGTCTTGTTTTTCTGTTGTTGTACTTTTACCTTTGTCGTTGTTGTTGTTGGTGGTGGTGATGATGTTTCAGTACTACTGACATTTGTCCCATTTGCTGCTGCTGCCATTGCTCTCCTCGCTTTCCGTTGTCTAATTCCACATGCGTTACAAAGCGACTGCACCAAAAAAATTAGTTACGAGTTACAGACAGATCTAAAATTTTGAATTTACAATTTAATTTCAGAAAGGTTGTTTATTGGATTTGAAATAAATTATTTATATAGTACATATTAAGGAATTCTTGTTTTTTTTCTACTGACAATGTGTACTTTTTCCACACTATGTTTAACATGATGACCTAGCCAATAGGTAAGTCTACAGTAATCCTGTATGGTAATTCAAAAATTGCACAGTAAATCACATGTTTTACTATATATATATTGCTCGGACTTTTTAAAAATATCGATGAGTATACACCGACTTCTTCAATAGTAGTGTAATTTTAAAGAATCTGACCTTGGTGTAACAATATTTTTATAGGTTTTAATCGATTAAAATACAACAAATCACATGTTTTAAACCATTTTTTTTATATACATTAGTTGTTAGTGATAGAGGGCTAAGCTAGATTCAGAGAAATTTGTCAATTGGATCTCCTTCGTCGATAAATTATACTGTATTAATTAGGGTAAAAGCAATTTTAGTATAGTGACAAATGTGGTTCAAAAATTACTTTAGGTCAGTCACAAGTTTAAATTCCAAGTCATTAAATTAAATTGGTATTTTTTGAATTCTCTTGTTAGAACTCCTAGCTCCGCAATTAATAGTGTATATAAATTACAACGTAACAAGAACAACAATATATCCAATAAAATTTTATGAGTATTGTTGCCTGACGAGGACGGTGTGTATGCAGCCTTACCCCTAGCATGAGGTAGAGAGGCGCGTTATATCTGATAGACCAGCAAATCAAGTAAAACATATCAGAAAAAGGCTGGAAATACTTCATTACAACAAGAACAACAACATATCCAGTATAATTTCATAAGTGTCGTCTGATGAGGACGGTGGTTTCGCAGCCCTACCCCTACCTTGTGAAGGTAGAGAGGCGTGTTATGTCTGATAGACCATCGAATCAAGTAAAACATATTAGAAAAAGACGGGAAATACTTCATTACAACAAGAACAACAACATATTCAGTATAATTTTATAAGTGTCGTCTAACGAGGATGGTGGTTACACAGCCTTACCCCTGCCTTGTGAAGGTCGAGAGGCGCGTTATTATATCTGATAGACCCTCGAATCAAGTAAAACATATTAGAAAATGGTTGGAAATACTTCATTACAACAAGAACAATAACATATCCAGTATAATTTCATAATTGTTGTCTTACGACGACGATGTTTATGCCGTTGTACCCCTACCTTGTGAAGGTAGAGAGGCGTGTTATATCTGATAGACCCTCGAATCAAGTAAAACATATCAGAAAAAGGTTGGAAATACTTCATTACAATAAGAACAACAACATATCCAGTATAATTTCACAAGTGTTGTCTGACGAGAACGATGCATATGCAGCCTTACCCCTACCTCGTAAAGGTAGAAAGGCGCGTTATTATATCTGACAGATCCTCGACTCAAGTAAAACATATCAGAAAAAGATCAATTACCTTAGGGCCTTTAGGACCACTTCTCCAAAGAGGGGTTTTAGTAGTGTTACAATCAGAACAAACCCTAATTGGGATGATATTGTTGTTGTTGTTGTAATCATTTTGATCTTCTAATTTCAATTTGGAATTTGTATAATCCAAATTATTATTCTTCATTTTTTGAACCCCTTTATTCTTCCACAAGGTTAATTTGAGTCCCTTATTCTTCTTCTCTAGTTGATCATGTGATCCACTTGATCTTGAACCAAAATTATCAACCTACAATGATCCAAAAAAAAAAAAAAAAAAATTAAACTCAAGAAAATAGAAAAAAATAAAACCCTCAAATTTGCATATAAAAAACATGATCCAAGTGCTAATTGTTAAAAAAAAAAAAAGAAGTTAATAAAATCTTCAAAATAAAAAAAAATAGAAAAAGTAACGCGATGATCTAACACTCCTTCACTTTCTATCTTACTAGTCAAGCACGCTGGCTGATAAGATAAAACCGTGCTAACAAGAAATAGAAAGTACTTCAAAAGACGTCAGCTACCTTCTTACTGACAGCACAACTATGTAAGACTCCACATAGAATCTACCCTGATCGCGATTAATTATAATTCAAAAAAAATCGCGATCTAACATGAAAATAAAAGAAAACGATCCCTTTAATTAATTAATTAATTTTCTTGTATAATATATATACCTCATGTTGGTGTTGTGGTTGATGAAAATGATCATATCCACTTTGATCATGAATATTAGAAGTAGTTGATATATTGAAGAAATTTTGACATGATGAATTTGAAGATGATGAAGCAAATTGATATGAATTATATTTACTTAGATCATATTGAACTTCATTATTATTATTAAGTTCAAAAGGAAATGAAGAAGAAGAAGAAGAATTTGTGTAAGTAGGAATATTCATGAAAACTAAAGAGAAAAAATGAATTATTATTTTTTTCTTTCTTGAATTTGATTTGTAATAAACTATTTTTAAAGAGAAATTTAAAGGGGGACAAAGTAGAAATTCACGTGACTTCATGACAACCAAACAAACAAAGAGTTTAAAAGAGACAAATTATAAAAGAAAAAAAAAAAGTGATGAGTAGTATGCTATACCACAAAGACCAAATGGACACAACCCTATCTTCAAGAGTTTTATAATTATTCATTCTTGAAATTAATTAATTAATTAATAATAATAATAATTTGAGAAAGTCAAAATTAATTGGAAAATATATTATTTTATGAATAAATAATATTTTGGACAAAGGATATGTCAACCACATATAGAATTTCTCATGTGTCCTCTCAATCATCAAATGATTATATATATATATATATATCCACTAACTCTTTTTTTTTTAGTTTGCTTGTAAATTATCTATTTATTTGATCATTTCTTAATTAGGGTTTTTCACTTGGAGTTTTTGTTTTCTCTAGGGTGTATATAATTATCTGATATTTGAAATTCACTGGTTCAATTAATTAAAAGGGGAAGCGCTTGTGCGACGTTCATGATCGACCACGGGTTGATGAGGGTGAACCATAGAGAAGAAATGACAGATTTCTGGACCTGTAAGTTTTTTTTCGAAGAAAGGGTGTTCATGATTGTTTAGGCGAATCGCACATTAGAATGGGAAAAGTAAATGAATATCTTTATAAAGCTAATGTAAATTTACTTTGTACGTCCGTTTTTGGATTCGATGGTTGTAATAAAGGAAAATTTGTGAGGTCTGTTAGGACAAAATAGATAATACGTATCATGGATTTGGATCGGTGACAAACCTTACCATAGAGCTCAGAGCAGAAATCTTTAGTACACAGGGGCGGACCTATGTCCTATCTTATGGTGCTCGAGCACCCGTTAAATCCGACTCTGACTAAGCATAGTTATATAAAAAAAAAATATAAAAAGTGATATAAAATTTAGAAAAACATCCAGGAAATCAAGAAGATAGTTGAATGTTTTAATTTTCAAGGAGAACCTTAAAACTTTGGCATCAATATGCGTGTACGAAACTCCCAGACACCCACGATCCCTAAAATCTGGATCCACCACCATTAGTACATAATATATGTACTAGGTATTGGCCAATGACGGAGCCACCTTTGCTTCAGAGGGTTCATCAGAACCCCCTTCGACGAAAAATTATAGTACTGTTTTTATACTATTTTTACATGATTTAAAATATTTCTATGCATATATAGTAGATGTTGAACCCCCTTCGACTAATCCATATACGTACTTCTGAACCCCCTCAATGAAAATCCTGGCTCCGCCACTGATCTTGGCTAGCTAGGAATTGTCTATTTTGTTTTTCTAATCAAATACTTAGGTTGGCCAATGGCCAAAACCCTTGTTGCAGCTCTTGAGAAGTACCATGTGGCAGTACACCCCATTCACGAGCACTCCAAAATCTTCATTACATAAATATCTACGTATCAAATTCCGCCATTTAGAGATAAAAACAGACTATAATATCACTCATACATCGAGCAGTATATCGTAGAAACTGACATACAAGAGGGGAGTACTAAAATTTTGAATTTGAGTTCTTCCTAGATTCGAAAAAGGAGCTCTCCAAAATCTTCATTACAAAAATATCTATGTATTAAATTCCGTCATTTAGAGGAAAAAACAGACTATGATATCACTCATACACCGATAAACATATACTATAATATTTTGGGAGTTGTGTAGTATATCGTGGAAACTGATATACAAGAGGGGAGTATAGGTGAAACTAGAATTTTGAATTTGAGTACTTCCTAGATTCAAAAAAACGAGCACTCCAAAATCTTCATTACATAAATTATCTATGTATCAAATTCCACCATTTACAGAGAAAAACAAACTATGATATCACTCATACGCCGATAAACATATATAATTTTTTCGGGTTGTGTAGTATATCATGGAAATCGACATACAAGAGGGGAGTATACATGAAATTAAGATTTTGAATTTATGAGTACTTTTAGATTCAAAAAACGCTACTTAATGAACTTGATAAATTATTTAAACATATTAAGAAGATTTATAAACAAAAATATATAGATACTAAATTAAATATACTGAATTCTATCAAACTCGTGAATGAAACTCTAACTCCATACCTTATTAAAAAAAGTAAGTCTTGTCATATCTAATTTTTGTGCTTGGCATTTTCTATTTGTCAGAATTTGTCTTACATAAATATATATATGGGCAAATGAGAATTTTGAAATTAGCAATTTTAGAAAAAGTTTGGATAGGAGTAACAAGTAGAAAACAATTTGGAAATTAGCAATTTTAGAAAAAGTTTGGATAGGAGTAACTAGTAGAAAATAATTTTTACTACAAGAAAAAACACATTCGTGACGGATAGATTCATCACAATTTTAATTATGATTTTATAATAAAATGCGTCAATTGGTGACCTTTTTATGCGATCACAAAATTTTTGCTATGATTAAATTTGTGCCAGACAGATTCAACACAATTTGTGATTATGATTTTATAACAAAATTCATTAATTGGTGACCTTTTTATGCGATCACAAATTTTTTTTATGGTCAAATTTGTGACGGACAGATTAATCACAATTTGTGATGGTTTTATAATAAAATGCGTAAATTAATGACTTTTTTTTTTGCGATCACAATTTTTTTGCTATGGTCAAATTTGTGACGGACAGATTCATCACAATTTGTGATGGTTTTATAATAAAATGCGTTAATTAATGATTTTTTCTTCTTTTTTTTTGCAATCACAAAATTTTTACTATGATCAAATTTGTGACGGACAGATTCATCACAGTTTGTGATAAAATGCCTTAATTAATGAATTTTATTTTATTTTGCGATCACAAATTTTTTGCTATGGTCAAATTTGTGACGGACAGATTCATCACAATCTGTGATGGTTTTATAATAAAATGCGTTAATTAATGATTTTTCTTTTTTTTTTGCGATCACAAAATTTTTGCTATGATCAAATTTGTGACGGACAGATTCATCACTGTTTGTGATAAAATGTCTTAATTAATGACTTTTTTTTTTTTGCAATCACAAATTTTTTGCTATGGTCAAATTTGTGACGGACAGATTCATCACAATTTGTGATGGTTTTATAATAAAATGCGTTAATTAATGATTTATTTATTTTTTTTGCGATCACAAAATTTTTGCTATGATCAAATTTGTGACGGACAGATTCATCACAGTTTGTGATAAAATGCCTTAATTAATGACTTTTTTTTTTTTTTTTGCAATCACAAATTTTTTGCTATGGTCAAATTTGTGACAGACAGATTCATCACAATTTGTGATGATTTTATAACAAATTATATAAATTAGTGACCTTTTCTTCTTCTTTTTTTTTTGTGATAGAATAAAATTTTTGCTATGGTCAAATTTGTGAAGGACAGATTGATCACAATTTGTGATGGTTTTATAACAAATTGCATTAATTTGTGATCTTTTTTAACGATATAGAACATAATTTTTGCTTTCGTCCCATCATTTTTTAAGGTCAAACACATCGTAAGACATCTAAACTCGACACAAATTTTCACTTTGCTATCTAAAATTGACGTTTTTTATTTTAAACACCTGAATCAGCCTCCGACCGTGTCATTTTGACACCTTTCACTGACATGGCGCGTAAAAAGCTTATTTGGACGCGATTTTTATTTTACTTTCTTCATCTTCTTTCTCATTTTCAGCCACTATTTCTGTTTTTCTAAAACTTAAACTTCTTTCATCATGAATAAAGATGTAAAATTATTTAATGCTTCATTTTTAACCCTAACAACATAATTATTACCATAATTTATTTATTTGTTCCTTTCTTTAAATACTTCCTCCGTCTCAAATTATCCGTCCCAAATTGAGATGACACATTGATTAAGAAAAATAATTAATAACATGTCTAGTTTGTCATAGTGCCCCTATTAAATGATGTTTACATTTTAATTTGGAAAAAAAATAATAAATACAAATGGTAAAATATAAAAAAAAAATTATCTTTTTTTTATTAATAAAAAGGAACAAGTAAAATAGAAAATTAAATTAAAAATTTTGAGACGGAGGGACAACAGTAACATCATGTGCATGATCAAGTGGCATAAAAATTTAAATTTGCATGGCAATTATTTCATTTTGCCACCTTAGTATTGACAAAATTTGCATTCAATGCTGTGCAGGCTAATGACAATATTAATTTTTCCTATATATAAAATTAAATCTTAAAAATTCTCTATAAGGTTAAAAAAGTTTTTTTTTTTTTTTAAAAAAAGTGTTCGTCAGAGAAATGTTTTCTATAAAAAAAATATTTATACTTTTTTTTTTATGAATGAAGTGATAGGACTAAATTTCAGTGAATCGTAAAATATTTGTATTTATATAGCTCTATTAATATTGTATTCTAATTGTAGTTAATTATCATTTTGTTGTGTCTTTTATTAGTGTATGGTCAGACTCGCATATTTTTAATCTCAATATACGTATGTTAACCTATTGTGTATATATCTCATAAATAAATATAATGAGATTTGAAAGTTTTCATCATATCTTAACAATAACGCTAATATGGTATCAGAGTTAGTCCCGTGATTTTGATGTTGAACTCTAAACTGCGAGTGGGCTGTGAATATACTCTCAATCCATTACAGTGCATACTAGCTCCAGTCCGGACATTGCCGGGACGTAACGAGGTGATGGAGATCTCACATCGAGGTCCACTTCTTTATCAATCTCCAATATTTTTTCAAATTAATTATCACTCTCTGTAATATGAAGGCTCGATAATTGTTTTCACCTTTAACATTCACCCCGCACCCCACTCCCACCCTGGGGCGGACCTATGCTTATTTATTTGTTGCTTTGATATCCATTAAATTCGAGGTAAATTAGGTATAATTATATATAGCTGGATATTTTAATTTCCAAGCAAAACCTTATAACTTTAGACATCAATATACGTACTCAAACTTCCCGAGCACCCACACCCCTAAATTCTGGGTCTGTCAATGCCCCCACCCACCCACCCACACCCACCCAGGGGTGGACCTATGTTCATTTTTTTGGTGCTCCGACATACGTTAAATTCGAGACAAATTAGGTATAATTATATAAAAAAAAATTGGTATAAGACTTAGAAAAACACTCTGTAAACCACGAATTCGAACCTCCCGAGCACCCACACCTCTAAATTTTAGGTCTGTCAATGCCCCCACCCACCCACACCCACACCCACACCAGGGGTGGACCTATGTTTATTTTTTTGGTGCTCCGACATACGTTAAATTCGAGACAAATTAGGTATAATTATATATAAAAAAAAAATGGTATAAGACTTAGAAAAAAACTCGGTAAACCACGAAGATAGCTGAGTGCTTTAATTTTCAAGTAGAACTTTATATCTTTAGGCATCAATATACGTATTCGAACCTCCCGAGCACCCACGACCCCTAAATTCTGAGTCTGCTAATGTCCCCAACCCACCCACCCCACCCCCACCCCACCCCACCCCCCACTTCTTGAAGAACAAAAGGCAAAACGGCTAAATTTAGGCCACTTGAAAATAGTGAAAGCTACGTTTTATATTTCATTGCAAGTAGCTCACATGATCTAACATTGATCTTTTCCTTTCAATTATACCTCGATATTCCACTCTCTCCAACTCTTCTCCGCATCTCCTAACCCCCCTACATGCTACCCCTACCCCTCACCCCACCCCGGCCCCACACAAAAAGGAATAAATTAGGGATCGAGTTAAAAAATTGTAAACGATATTGTCAAAAAATGTTTACACAATCAGATCATTTATACAATAAACGTCTGATCGACTGATATTTCATCCAGAGAACTTATAAGAAGCTTTCAATTATTAGTTCAGTATTTCATATATATTAGGTTTTTAAAATCGTAACTCGCATGTTAATCTTGATTCCTTTTCACGAGTCAGTACGTAAAAGTACTGGTAACTAGCTACTAGGGGTGTGCATTCGGTATTTTTAAAGAATACTTATCCCCTTAATTATGAGTTTCATAACAACAGTTTCATAATTATTTAATATAGCAAGTTGTATTTTTGCATTTTTGCAAACTGTTGCTACAAAAATACAAATACATATGATTTTTACTTCCCTTATAATCGATATGCATTTTGTATTTTTGCAAACTGTTGCTACAAAAATACAAATACATATGATTTTTACTGCTCTTATGATCGATATGTATTTTGTATTTTTGCAAACTGTTGCTACAAAAATACAAATACATACAAATAAATATACTACAAAATATAATTTGATAAAAATATTATTATTTTTTATAATTTAATACTTAAGTATTCTACTTTATATATTTTTTTCTTAAAAAAATATATGTATATATCTTCATATGGATCTGAGTATTTTAGGCCCACTGGGCATATTTTCCATTCATCTGTTACTGTTACTGCCATAAGAGTAAAGATATTTGAGAATTATTTTTGTACTTTTTTACATCATTATTTTTCATTCTTGTACTTTTCCTATGAAAATTTATTGTATAATATATAACACCTTTACCTTTAAAATTATTACAAGTACACCATTGAATTATTTGATATTTACTCTAAAATTCTCTGAACTAATTGGAATAATATCCTAAAGTATATATATCTTTTATTGCAACTAGAATGAAATATGAAGAAATGTCCTTTTCGAATTTAAATATAATTATAGGCGAGTGTTCTCGAAGAAAAAATCATGAAAATATAAATTAATTGTAGCAAGTTATTACGAGTACTTATTTAGATAAAATAATTAATTTTATGGAAAAACCACGGGTTCACGTGTCCCAACTTTTGGCTATAAATTCGCCCTTGAAAGCGATAGTTAATATCCAATATTGATATGTCAAAAAATTTAAAATTAAAAATTCCGACCCCTCCACTGATCTCGTTAATATATTAAAGTTTTGGATTAAACTTATATTGGTGTGGATAAATATATTTAAGTATTGAATCCTCTTAAATTCATCTCTTTAACTTTTTTATATCAACAACGATAACATATTCAGTATAATCCCACAAAGTAGGGTTTGGGGAAAATAGAATATTGTACCGCTATCTCAGAGGTAGAGAGGTTGTTTCCAATACATTCTTAGCTCAAGAATAAACAATCCAAAACGATATATATAGAGAGAATGAAATAACTATAATAAAAAAAATCACGACAAAATACTATAAACGACCGAACAATCACCAGAGGTAGACATAGGTTCAAATTGTGGTGCTCCGGCACCCATTAAACTCGATGCAAAATAAGTATAATCATATAAAAATTGGTATAAGATTTAAATTTAAAAAAAAAAAAAGAAAAAAAAAAAAGCACCTTCGAAGTCAAAAAAAATAGATGGGTGCTTTGATTTCCATGCAGAATCTTAAATCTTTGGGTGTCAATACCAATCTCCCGAACACCCACGATGTCTAAATCCTGAATCCGCCACTGCATATCACCCTATACATCCGTCATAACCGAAGTGCAAAAAAACTACAGATAATAACCAAATTTAAAAGACAAACAATTACAAGGGTAATACTACGACGAATAGTACGACTACCCTAATTTACGTCCCTCATAATTTTTTATTTAAAGTCATGTCCTCTGTACGCTAAAATATTCTGGCCACTAATTTTTTAAATATATTGAAATTGAACTCAATATAACTGAAAAAATAACAGAATTAACAGAAGACAGAATAAATATCCCCACCATCACAAATAACTAAACATAATCTATATGAACAGTAAAATGCATGGAAAATGGCACTTATATATATTATTATATATAGGGTAAGACATTATGCCAATCTCTAAAAGGAAAATTTGGATAATAAACTTAAATAAAACCAACTAAAAAAAATAAATTGTAGATCATGAACTTTTTGTCTTTACATTGCAAGAAAATAATATCCTCAATTCATGTGATATTTTTTTAGCATTTAATTAAGTAATTATCTCAAAAAATTAATATTCTTAATGTCTAAAAATGGTTTTATTTTAAACTCTTTCCTTTAACCCTAATAAGATAATATATAGTTAAACAAATAAATAGTCATATTTAAATCATAAATTTTAAAAGTCTGATTCTATTCAAATACAAATGATTTCAATTATCTGAAATTGTTTTATATATTATATGAAATTATCTGATCCGCAAGAATCATGATTGAGTTATATACACCTCGTCTCACAACCTCAAAGCATATATATAGATTCACTTCAATCGATGAATACTCAAAATCGAACTTGCCATCCGTTTAGGCGTATGGATGCTAGCACCCACGATTAAAGAAAATGAAATTAAATGTCGATCACAAGGTGAGAGAATCTTATAATACGAGCAGTGTTAAGACATAATTTTTAATTTATAGATTTTAGATCACAAATTTGTTGCTTATTGGGTTTTGAATAGATTAACAAATATAGGGCAAACAACATAAATCCCGACAGTTTGAAGCTTAATTACAGAAAATTCTGACATTTTACATAATTACTAAAAAAATTCGGTTTTTGGTCTATCGAGATACATAATTAGCTCCCGATACATCCAACGAAGATACATTTTTTTTCTTTGTAAAGATACATAACTAGTTTCGATTTGGGTCTATCGAAATACATAATCAGCTCTCGATACATCAAATGAAGATATATCGATATACATTATCCCACAAAAGCAGGGCAAAGTTTGTGTTCACCTTATCCTTCCTAAACCCCACTCATGAGGCTATACTCGATATATTATTGTATTTTTCATCAACATAACAACATTTTCTTCTTCTTAAATTCCGTATCTGATTAAAATACATTACATAAATTTGCACCAAGAAATTAGAGTAAAGCATCTAGTACCCTCGTGAACTATGATCAAATTTGTCACGACATACTCCAACTTCACGGGGGTCCTATTACCTCCCTGAACTAAATTTTAGCGCATTTTTGTCTCTATTGATTGGTTCTAGCTCCAAAGAACATATACATGGAGCTATGCCAACTTGCGTACGTCTTGTTGACTAAACGATCAGGTATACCACGCCACGTATCATCCACTCGGCTCAAGGAGCCGAGGAGAGACAAAGAAAAATCAGAGATATAGTGATCGTGCCGAACCTTTTTAGCTGACATGACACCTTTAACGCGATCCCCATTTTTATGTAAAAAAATGTCACGTCAGCACAAAAGGGTGATAAAAATACGCTAAAAGTAAGTTCAGAGAAGTAATAGAATGTACCAAATTTGTCCATAATTCAGGAGGATACTGGCAGTGGCGGATCCACCTTGTGATCAGGGAGTTCATCCGAATCCCCTTCAACGGGAAATTATATTTTTTTTACACAATCAAAAATATTTTTATGTATATATAATAGATGTTGAACCCCCTTCGATTAGTCCGTATGTTTACTTCTGAACCCCCTCAATGAAAATCCTGGCTCCGCCACTGGATACTGGACGCTTATCTGAAGAAATTAATCAAGAGATGAGAAAAGAATAAAAGATAAAAAGGAATTTTAATTTATAAGAAAAACAAAATTGTAAAAATATTATTTTATATGATGAAAAAATAGGCTACGTAAGAGGTATATGAATCACAGGCTTTAGGGTATGAGGAGACAGGGATAGAGACATTATGGGTAAAGAAATGATGATATACTAATTTGTCATAACATAATATATGTCCAAATTGAGGTTGTTTTCATATTGGTTGCTTCAAATCTTAGGGGCCATAGGCAATTTTTACAACATGACATTATGTCCAATGTCAAAAAGGTCCCCTATTTTTCTTATATCTCCACATAAACATCGATAGGATCATAGCTGAGTCAGATGAAATTTAAAAAATTCAATATGATAAATTATACTGCTAATTTAGGGTTCAAAATCAGTGATCTAAAGCAATTTTAGACGCTTCATTTATTGTCAATGAAAAAGGTCTCCTTTTTTTTTTTTCTTATATTCCTACATAGACATCGATGCGATCATAGCTGAGTCAGAAATTCTAACAACAAAATTCAAAAAAAAATTAATATGACAAATTATACTGCTAATTTAGGGTTCAAAATCTGCGATCTGAGGCAATTCTAGACGCTTTATTTATCACCCATGAAAAAGGTCCCTTTTTTTTTTCTTATATCCCTACATAGACATCGATATGATCATAGCTGAGTCAGAAATTCTAATAACGAAATCCAAAAAATTCAACATGATAAATTATACTGCTAATTTAGGGATCAAAATCTGCGATCTAAAGCAATTTTAGACGCTTTATTTTTCACCGATGAGAAAGGTCCCCCTTTTTTTTTCTTATACCCCTACATAGACATCGATGTGATCATAGCTGAGTCAGAAATTCTAACAACAAAATTCAAAAAAAAAAATAATATGATAAATTGTACTTCTAATTTAGGGTTCAAAATCTGCTATCTAAAGCAATTCTAGACTCTTTATTTATCACCGATGAAAAAGGTCTTTTTTTTTTTCTTATATCCCTACATAGACATCGATGTGATCATAGCTGAGTTAGAAATTCTAACAACAAAATTCAAAAAAAAATAAAAAATATGATAAATTATACTGCTAATTTAGGGCTCAAAATCTACGATCTAAAGCAATTTTAGACGCTTTATTTTTCACCGATGAAAAAGGTCCCTTTTTTTTTTCTTATATCCCCACATAAACATCAATATGATCATAGCTGAGTCAGAAATTCTAACAACGAAATTCAAAAAAATCAATATGATAAATTATACTGCTAATTTAGGGTTCAAAATCAGTGATCTAAAGCATTTTTAGACAATTCATTGATCACTGATGAAAAAGGTACCTTTTTTTTTTTCTTATACCCCTACATAGACATCGATGTGATCATAGCTGAGTCAGAAATTCTAACAACGAAATTCAAAAAATTCAATATGATAAGTTATACTGCTAATTTAGGGTTCAAAATCTGCGATCTAAAGCAATTTTAGACGCTTTATTTATCACCGATGAAAAAGGTCCCTTTTTTTTTCTTATATCCCTACATAGACATCGATATGATCATAGCTGAGTCAGAAATTCTAACAACGAAATTCATAGGATTCAAATCTATGATCTAAAGCAATTTTAGACAGTTCATTTATCACCGATGAAAGATGTTATATCCCTACATAGATGATCATAGTTGAGTCAGAAATTCTAATAACGAAATTCATACGATTCAAATCTGTGATCTAAAGCAATTTGAGACAGTTCATTTATCACAAATGAAAGATGCAATTTTTAAATAACAGGCTCGTCTGAATTCACTTTCTCAATTGAAAAAAATAATAATAATCTATATAAAAATTTGTTGGAATTTCACTAAATATTAATTTCACATATCCATAATTTTGGAAGAATTGTGATAAGTTTAATGTTAATTATCCTACCAAATAAAATCTTGAATCTACATCTATGTTTTTTTTTTACTACAATATAATTATAAGATTCCCTTATTTTTTTATGGCTACAAGAAAATGTCATTGCCCTAGCCATAGATTTTTTTTTTTTTTTTGGTGAAGTGGATTTAATTTTGTGAAAATTGAGAGACTGTTTCGAAGGATCCTTAGCTCGATTGCAAATTAGCAAAATATGAAATAGATAAATATTAACTATGTATATAAAAGATGTATATCATACTCCTATATACAAAATATATACATTTATCATTTGTTATTTTGGTGAGCAGATGTTTTGTAATGCTGTACTTGAGTTAACGATCTATATCTACATACATACCATTTTATCGAAACTTCACTTGTAAAATTGCACTGAACTTAAAAAGTACAATACTAAAAACTTTTAAGAAAAAAATAACATAAATATACACTTTAACTTACCATATTTACACAAATTCCATCGTTACAAAGTAATTACAAAAATCTCAACTAATTATATATCTTCATTGAATGTATCGGGTAGCTAATTATGTATCTCGACAGACCTAAAATTAAAAACAAATGTATCTGTGGCTAATTATGTATCTTTACAAGGAAAAAATATATTTTCATTGGATGTATTATGTATCTCGACAGACTCAAAATCGAAAAAAATGTATCAAGAGCTAATTATGTATCTTTACAAGGGAAAAAATATATCTTCATTGGATATATTATGTATCTCAACATACCCAAAATCGAAAAAATGTATCGGGGGCTAATTATGTATCTCTACAAAGAAAAAAATGTATCTTCGTTGAACGTATCAGGGGCTAATTATGTATTTCGACAAACTCAAAATTATTATTTTCAGTAATTATGAAAAATATCAAAATTTTCTGTAATTAAACTTCAAACCGTCGAAATTTAAAGGTTAAACCAATCAAGTTTATATTCTGAGTAATGTCCTCATCATTACTGATCAATAAAGTTATATGGTGTGGCAGTGGCAGTGGCAGGATATCCAATTTATGGGTTCAAAGAGGATAATTGCAATAGAAAAATATTGGAATATTGGAATGGGGCTAACTTTTTATTTTCTTACATAATATATATATAGAGATAGATAGATAGATAATCTTAATTTGATCTCAACGGATAACCAAACAATTCAATTTTAAGAATGCATATTCAGATATTTCATCTAACTCTCACTAGTGTATCTAGTGGACATTTGACGTTGATGTGATACAGAAATTTTAGGGTGTCTAGATGACCATCTCGTAAGTTGGAGGGTTCAACCGACATAATAAAATTGATTTAAGTTGTCAAGACGTGTATTCTCAAAGTCGAAATATTTGGTTGTATATGTATTGTATTCAAATGTCTCAACTCACTCTCACTAATGTATCTTGTGGACGTTTGATGTTGCCGTGACACATAAATTTTATGGGTGTTTAGATCGATGATTATTTTGTAAGTTGGAGGGTTCAACTGACACAATAAAGTTGATTTAAGGTGTCAAGAGATGCATTCACGTGAATTTTTAGGGGCGTCTAGATGACCATTTTGTAAGTTGGAGGGTTCAAATGACATAATAAAGTTGATTTGAGGTGTCAAGATGTTCATTCACGTGAATTTTTAAGGGTGTCCAGATGACTATTTCGTAAGTTGGAGGGTTCAAATGACATAATAAAATTGATTTAAGATGTCAAGATGTGCATTCACGTAAATTTTTAGGGGTATCTAGATGACTATTTCGTAAGTTGGAGGGTTCAACTGACACAATAAAGCTGATTTAAGGTGTCAAGATGTGCATTCTCTAAATTAAAATGTTTAGTTGTTTATGTATTACATTTAGCTTTTAAAGTTGTATATAAGTTTAATTTTGATCAGTTAATAACATGGTAATCGCCCCTACCAGTATCAGAAGTAATAATAAAAGTGGGATGCAACATATAAATATATAAATAGTTAGCCATATTGTATCTTTTGTATATATCCATTTTGTTCTTTCTATTTTAGGAGGCTCTTATTTTCCAATTGTTTCCAATTTTAGATATTGGAGTTTCTTTTTTACCGTCTCAATCATCCAATCCAAGTTTATTATGAAAATGGATCACCTTTTTTTTTTTAAAAGTTTTTTACTTGGATGGACCCATATTTTAATTTGTATATAATTAAATATTGGGTAACTTTCCATATTTCTCTTTCTTTAATTTCTTATTCGCTTCGCTCAGTCTTATCCCAACTCTAGCTAAGGTATTTAAGTGATAGGTTTTATAGGAATTTGGACAGTCTTATTTGGTCAAACACTTAGCGACAAACTTTTACGATATTTTTAAACAAAATTCTTGAATAACAGGCTTAAAGTACAGCGTGAAACTAAGAAAGAAAGATGTGACTAAGGCAGTAATGTATGTAATCACGCAAATCATGCACGCTGAGAGAAGAAGAAAGATGTTTGCAACTGTTGTTGTGTTTGGAAAGGTAGTAAGATTGAATTTCGAATTTAATTTTCTGCGAGAATTATTCAGTGATCTTGAAAATGGGTCATCTTGAACCATTGACCCCCGCTTGCCCGATGAGCAAACCTTCAACATCAAAAGTCGAAAGTGTTGCGTATAGGGCAAAATTTGTTAAACTTAAAATTTTATCCATGAGACAAGCAGGATCGAAAGTTCAGACTCAGACTGTTCATTTTCAAAGTCGTTCTTGTAAATTACCCAAAAAAACGCCAACGTAAATTCATGTTGGGCTAAAGGTACATGGTCCAAGCCCAATTTTGCATTGGGCTAAAAAGTAAATAATGCTCAATATAGCCCATGTCCTTTTAGAAAGGGAAGTTATTGGGCTTGCAACAAAGCCCATTAAGACGACTCGGTAACATATCACTTCTTGTAAAGCGCTCTCATTCATTATGCTCGTAACAATTCAATAAGTTCTCAATCGTTATAATTAATAGACCATGGGAAGGACGAACGACAATTATCCTGAAAAATCTTCGCTTGTAATTTAGAGGTATTTAGAAGTTCACGCAGCACAACCGGTTAGCAGAGCCAAGCCCTAACCATTACGGTCAGGTGATGTGTGGGGGCGACTAATCCGGATTCGCGCTGGGTAGGGCCTCATTCGAGAGGTAGTGCTCCCAACAGAGTTTTCTCCACGCCCAGAAAAAAATAATTGATGAACAAAAGATAGCAAAAATAAAGTTTTCCAATTAGTCCATTACGTAACCTCAAAAATGTCTTCATCACTATATAAATGTTATAGTGAAAATTTATTAGTTTATCCGACTCAATTTATGTGAAGGTATTCGAATTTCGAGAGTCAAATATTTCGAATTATAATTTTTAATAGATTTTAAAATATTTGAATAATTAATTATTGTAATATGAATATTATTTTTTATATATGATTTTATAGGTAAATCAAATTCAAAAAATTAAAAGATTACATGCATGTCCATATATAGAGTTAATACTCACAAAAATATCTGAACTTTGATCGGATTTCCAGTTGAGCGTACTAAACTTTACGGGGGTCCTATTACCCCCTAAACTTTTTTTTCTTCATATTTTAATGGCATATATCTGTCCACTTGGACACGTGTAAAGATTTTGTCATAACCAATGAAAATTTTTGCTAAATATTAATCTAAAAATTAGTGAATCATATTTTGCAACGTATTGCATTACAAACTGATTATAGAATTGCTTTTTGGAATTTGTGGCTAAAATTTAAATATATGCTGACTATGCACAATGTAATTTGTTCATTTTTTGGGTACGTAAAATGAGAAAGATGTTGACATGCACTAATATAATTATCATATGATTAGTATATTGGATTAGTTTAGAATGATTTAAAAAATATTAATTTAGGGAAAAGGATACAAAATATACTCAAATTTTGATGAAATTTGTTGTAATACGCCTGAATTTTTGTGTGAGTCCTATGACCCCTGAACGATTTATTAGTGTATTTTAATGACATTTATAAGCTAATAAATAGATAAAATATGCTAATAAATCATCTAGGGGGGGGGGGGGTCATAATACGCTAATAAATAGTCTATGGAGATCATAGGACTCCCACAAAGTTCATATGTATTACATCAAATTTCATCAAAGTTTGGATATATATCAGATCATTTTCCTATTAATTTATTAGATAACATGTTATTATTGTATCATATAGTACCGTTTGATGAATATAATGTTTGAATAGATTGTTTCATCGTCGTTACGTAATGTCAGATAATTTGAAGAATAAACCTACAAGCAAAATAAAGTACGTGATATAATCAGTGTCGGAATCAAGATTTTCATTGAAGGGATTCAGAAGTAAATATTTGAACTAATCGACGGGGGTTCAACATCTACTATATATGCACAAAAAATATTTTTAACCATATAAAAATAATATAAAAATAATATAATTTTTCATCAAATGGGGTTCGGATGAACTCCCTGGAGCACGTGTAGCTTCGCTCCCGGATATAACTACTATAAAATTATTGGTAAGGATAAAATAGAAGTTATTAACAAATAAGCAAATGAATCCAATTTCTCTTCCTCGAAAAACTATATTGTATATATGAGTATTACACTTTTGATGTATACAAATAATCTGTTGAATCTCATTTACGATCAAACTCTTTATAATAATATTTCATTATAACGATGACGATTTTTGCGAAATTAATCTTTCATATGATGTTCTTACGTATTCTCGAAAACAACATCTCTTGATAGTAGTAAAAAAAAATATCTAGACAAACACAGACAAAAACAAGGTCTCGTACATCTGCGTTTTTCAGACCCCACTTCTGAAACTATATTTGATATATTATTATTGTTATGGTTGAATAGTATCTCGCTATAATAGTCAAAAAGTATCCAGACAAACAATATCATTATAAAGAGATTTGACAATATATAAGAACTTTTTTAGTATAATAATAAAAAATGCACAAAATTTATTTTAGGTTATAGGTATATTTGCATCCTGCAAATGTAATATTCTAGTATACTTTTGTACTACCTCGATAAAATTCTTGATTCCGCTACTTTAAATAACGTTAAACCTAGAATATTTGTTCATATATTGATCAACCTTATAAATAAAATATTAAACTATCGTCCAACATTTTTAATAACTTACATAATTTTAGACCGTAATCTAACATTTTCTTATAAAATTTTATGTTGTGTGGTTGTTATAATTTTAGCCAATTCTACAATAAATAAAAAGAAAAAAAAAACTTAAATTCTGGTGACACAAATGATTTAATTAAGAAATTAAATCTGTGTGAAACTTAAAAAGAAAGACAAAATTCAAAGAGTTGGTAGTGGTTGAACAAATATTGATAAAGATCCCCAATAATTACCTTTTTAAAAATTTAATTATGTACTATATATAAATACATAATATAAATAAATCTCCACCAATATATATATAGGTTTACCTACAACTTTTATAGATTTCTTTTCGAATTTATTTCAAAAAGATCCATTTTAAATAGGGAAAATAGTACCTTTTTTTTTTTTTAAAAAAAAGGATAATACTCACAAAAATACCTGAACTTTGACCGAATTTTCAGTTGAGCATACTGAACTTTGTGGGGGTCCTATTAACCCCCTGGACTTTTTAAAGTGAATTTAATTCCCCCCGAAACTCTGTACCCATTTTCGGCGCTGGCGCATGTAATACACGCGCCAAATCTCGTTTTTACACATGTCCAAGTGGGTAGATATATGTCATTAAAATACGAAAAAAAAGTCTAGGAGGGTAATAGGACCCCCGCAAAGTTCAATATGCTCAATTGGAAATCCGATCAAAGTTTAAGTATTTTTGTGAGTATTATTCCAAAAAAAATTAAAAAGTATGTGTTGGCCCGTTTACGTAGAAAATATGTTATATTTAGACTATTTTCAGACTTCTATTATCATCAAATATAGAGTAATAAAACAAACTTAACGATCACATGAGTAATTAAGTAGTGGAACGTTTAATAATTATGATAATTTTGTGAATATATACAATTAAAGAGATTAAAAGTACTTTATATTCCAATTAAATAAAATTAAATGTGTTTAATCAGATATCACAAAGAGTAACATTATTATCCCTTTTAAATAAGTTGATTTCTAAGCAATTAATTTTTTGTTAGGATTTAGATTTGTTATACCTAAAACTACATTATTTAAGAGTTAGATAAATATGTCATTTTCAAATTATTATTATTATGATTTATGTAACAAACCTAAACATCACAACTAATTCTTGATGCAAATTATATTATCCAACTGCAACATTATTATTCTTTTTGACTTGATAGATGGCTACTTAATTAATTAACTACTTGAAAGAGACTAGTGATTATCACTAACCAAAAAAAAATAAAAAAAAATGGGAAAAAGGTTCGAAATATACTTAAACTTTGGCGAAATTTGTCGTAACACGCCTCAATTTTGCAGGGGTCCTATGACCTCCTCGACTATTTATTACCGTATTTTTGCGGCATATATTTGTCCAGCTGGACCACTGCGTGAATACACGCACACTGAGTGCGTAAGGGTCTGAAGTGGTTCAGCTAGATAAATATATGTCATAGAAATACAGTAATAAATAGGCGAGGGGTCATAGGACCCCCTCAAAGTTGAGGCGTGTTACAGGAAATTTCGCCAAAGTTTAGGTATATTTCTGACTCTTTTTTCAAGAAAATCCCTGAGAATTTCTGTGGCTAAATAATAAATATTTTAATGTCAATCTTATTTAACGATGAATTATCAAAAAATATTGCTAGTTATGAGATTTTTTTGGGGGGGTTCCTATTCGGTGTCCGGTACCCACATTGGAGCCCGACTAATTCGGATTCGCATCGGATAGGGCCCCATTCGGGGGTAGTACTCCCAACAGAGTTTTCTCCATATTCGAAAGACGATCTCGATTTTCGCAGTTGACATCTCAACATGATAAATTAACGATGAATTTCGTAGCTAATTTATATATGTATATTTTTTTTGTGTATATATATCTTAATTAAGTGTGATACAAAAGCCAAAATTATGGATAAGTAGTTGAATATAGAAGTACTAGTGTGACATTTAAGATAAGGTATAGAAGGTATGATAATTTGGAATAATAGATTGATAGAAAATTAGTCCAAGCAAAATTTCATTTTTTCCAACAAAAAAAAAAAAAAAAAAAAATATTAAAATTTGTAATGTGACATTTAAGATAAGATATGATCAAATATGTGTGTGTGAAAACTTTGAATATATAGATCACTACAAAAGAAAAAATAATAGCTTGTAGCTAATAATTTTTTTTCGATAATTTATTGCTAATTTAATATCGTTAAATTGAAATAGTGATTTTTTAAAAAATTTATTTCACGGAAAAAACTATTTTATATCAAGCAGACTATAAGTAAATAATGTTATATATTATATGTCCACTCAATTTTATAATAATATAACAATAAAATAGTTTGATTAAAAAAGAAAAATGATTGATTGGATGTTTGATTTTAATTATAAAATGAAAGTGCCATAATACTGAATTTTGAAAGCTTACGTGACGATCACATTTACGTTCCTTCGATTATAATATAAACTTTCACTAATATTTTTTAATTTTTTTCGCGAGAAAATCCTTTTAGAATTACATTTAAAGTTCCTTTCGAGATTCTAATGACAGTTGAAACCCTGTCTCAAGGATCGTGCACTGTCTGAACATGTTAGGTTAGTTGACAAACTCAAGCACAAAGACAAAGAGGGAACGTTGAAACTCCTGTCTAAAGGGTCGTGTCCGGTCTGAACATGTCAGGTTAGTAGACAAACCCAAGAACAAAGACGGAAAGAGGGAGCAACTGAAGAAAATAGTTCTCGAGATTCTACGACTGTTGAACCCTGTCTAAAGGGTCGTGCCCTATCTGAACATGTCAGGTTAATTGACAAACCCAAGTACAAAGACATAAAAAGGGAACAACTGAAGAAAATAGTTCTCGAGATTAACAACTGAAGAAAATAGTTCTCGAGATTCTAGTGACAGTTGAAACCTCTGTCTAAAGGGTCGTGTCCGGTCTGAACATGTTAGGTTAGTAGACAAACCCAATAACAAAGACGGAAAGAGGGAACAACTGAAGAAAATAGTTCTCAAGATTCTACGACTGTTGAACCCTGTCTAAAGGGTTGTGCCCTGTCTGAACATGTCAGGTTAGTTGACAAACCCAAGTACAAAGACAGAAAGAGGGAACAAGTGAAGAAAATAGTTCTCGAGATTAACAACTGAAGAAAATAGTTCTCGAGATTCTAACGATAATTTAAACCTCTGTCTAAAGGGCCGTGTCCTGTCTGAACATGTAAGGTCAGTTGACAAACCCAAGAACAAAGACAGAAAGAGGGAACAACTAAAGAAAATAGTTCACGAGATTCTACGACTGTTGAACCCTGTCTAAAGGTCGTGCCCCGTCTGAACATGTTAGGTTAGTTGACAAACCCAAGTACAAAGACGGAAATAGGGAACAACCGAAGAAAATAGTTCTCGAGATTCTAACGACAGTTGAGACCCCTGTCTAAAGGGTCGTGCCCTGGCTAAACATGTCAGGTTTAGTTGACAAACCCAAGAACAAAGACAGAAAGAGGGAACAACCGAAGAAAATAGTTCTCGAGCTTCTAACGACAATTGAGACCCCTGTCTAAAGGGTCGTGCCCTGGCTAAATATGTCAGGTTTAGTTGATAAACCCAAGAACAAAGACGGAAAGAGGGAACAATCGAAGAAAATAGTTCTCGAGATTCTGAAAAATAAATCTCAACTAATTAACATCGAATAAAATCGAAAAAAAAAACTGTCACCCTTCAAAGTGGGCCTTTTTAATGGGCCCCAACCCAACAAATATAGATAAGTTGAAGTTTGAACCAATTGAAGGTCCATGTTTACATATGTGGCAATCTAATCCATTTATTGAAAAATTAGCCATGCAACTTGCCAAACACACCCCACAATGTTTTTAATGAAAGGATGATAATAATAATAATAATAATAATAATAATAATAATAATAATAATAATAATAATAATAATAATAATAATAATAATAATTTATCATAGGAAAAAAAATATCTTTTAAGGTTACGTTGCATGAAAGCAACATTACGTGGCATATAATAAAATATACAATCAAATCTCTATATAATAACGATATTTATTCTAATATTTTCTGACTATTAATCACGAGATGTTGTTATAGAGAATATGTAATATAACATGATATAAAAGTCGATTTTGAAAAAAGCTTAATTGTTATATACAGTGAAATATTGTTATAGCGAGGTCTGACTGTACTGATTTTGCCTATTTGATTTTTCCAATGAAATCCAATCAATAGATTTAGCATAATTGGGAGTCACTTTCATAGGAAGATTAAATACTACTAATATTTATATTTTTTTTAATTAATGCCACTTTATAAAGTCACAATTGCTTTTAGCTTTTGCTTTTAGTCAATGATAAAACCAAAAAACGTTGCTTATTGAGTCCATCTTTAAATAATTTAATTACAATTCTTAATTATTCCCAAAAGAGGGTGGGTGGGGGTGGGGGGTGGGGGGTCATTTTAAATAAATTTAATTTGTGGTGGTGAGAGTTTGACGTTGACTCCGACCTTGTATATATATTATTTAGTTCGACCTGAACGAAAATGACACGCATATTTAACGTCTCACATATCGTTATCTTGATCTTCCTATATAATCTACATGAACGATAGCTTAAGTCTTGATCTGCAGAAAGATTGACTTGACAAATCTTTATAAAGTATCGTAGCAAGTTTCTCTCTATGTGATTCGTCCGTATTTTTGACGACGTTCGTGATTCGAGATGGAGATGCATAATTTCATGTTCAGAGTATTGTTTGAGTGAGTATATATTATACCAAGCTACAAAAAAATTCCATATTGACAAAAAAAAAGAATAAAAACATGTTTAAATTATATTATCAAAATAATATGTGTTATATTGATTTCATTAAAATAATATTTTGTGATTCAATTATTATCTCTTGTTGGAGGATAAGAATTTCTTTCACGTTGAAATTATTATTTGCATGTGAAAGCAATTAGTAGCTATAGATATATTGACACCAAATATATTTAAACATTTCACATCGACCAATGTTTATTTTTTTTAATTAAAAAGATGGATTAATAAAATAAGAAAATTAATACCATGTTGAAATAATGCAAGAGAAGTCATTGTCTAGGATGTAAAATTATATTGTATAGTTTTATTACTTTGCATTAATTAAACACACTTCTCCATCCATCTAGCAAAGAACAATTTTCACACCATGTATTTAATGTGTCTAAGTGAAGAAAATCTCGTTAGATGCCGGGGCGGAGCCACCTTTCATGTTGGGGTTTAACTGAATTTCCTTCGATGGAAAACTGTAGTATTTTTACATGATAAAAAATATTTTTAAGTATATATTGTAGATGTTGAACCTCCTTCGGCTAGTTCGTATGTTTACTTCTGAAAACCCTCAATGAAAATTCTGCCCCCGCCACTGGTTACGAGATTTGGCCCTAGAAATGAGCTCTATTATCAGTGGGGGAGCCACATTGAATTTAGGGGGCCCTTCGTTGAAAAATTATTGTATTTTTACATGGTCAAAAATATATAAGAGATGTTGACCCCCCTTCAACTAGTCTGTATATTTACTTCTGAACCCTCTCAATGAAAATTCTGGCTCCATCACTGTCTACAATATGTGAATCTAAATTTAATAGAATCTCAATACGAGTATCAGACACCGAATAATTTTTATTTTTTTTTCTTTTGAAAAAGTGAATGTGACATGAGACAAAAAGTATAGAGTAAACTAGTGGTTAAATATTATTTTAGCTAATTCGACCTTGCAATAATTTTTTTACTTTCCACTTTGAGCCAGCTAAATAAATTGCCTGTCATGGTCAACTTTCTTGACAAAAAATATTTTCTTCAAGATTAAATTTACATATTACTAGTACAAAAAAGTTTTTTTACAATATCAAACCATGACATTATTAAAAAAAAAATTATTAATAATAATTCATAATAGGTAAAAATTGTAATCTAAAGAATAATAACAGATTATAAAGTCATTGTATTAATTGTGTAAAATTTGTATTTGCGATGTTAGTGTATATATAAGCGATTAAAGCTTCTTCAAAATTCGTATAATTTACTTATAAATTTATTACGTTATAAAAAATAAAAGAATTTTTTTTTTAATAAATCACAAAAGTAAGAGCTTACTCGCCAGATTTTTTTTATTTTTTTTTTGAAAAAAGGATAAATATATTCTCAAACTATAATAATGGATATATATATATATATATATATATATATATATATATATATATATATATATATATATATATATATATATATATATATATATATCACATTAACAGTAGGAACATATGTGTACCCCAGTATAACGGAGGGTATATACGTATTATTTATCATAGTTCGGGGGTATATTTGTCCATTTCTCTTAACTTTTTTATCCCAAATCCACTACCCGACCCAATAAATCTACTACTTGACCCGGTCCCAGTTAAAATCTAAGTGACGCCTATCTAGCAGACGCGTTTTCCCCTCCCTTATAAAGATATACACACACAATACAGTATCACTCACTACGTACCATTTATCATATTTCGAAAATATATTTATCCCTTTTTCATTTTTTTAAAAAAAATATCAAGAGAAAGTTTAATTTTTAATACTACAAGGTAAAGCCTAAATTATCAACATGCTTTTTCCCTACCTATATAATATTTTTTGAAATATAAAATTTGTAATCCCTATTATTCCAAAAAGTCCTAACGAGTTGACTAATTACGTATTTTCTAACCAATACATTAATTGCCTAATTTAATAATAGTATTTTTTTTAAAAAAATAATGTTTATTGACTTTCTTTGTGACTTCAATACTAGTATATATATGTTAGTTATAAATTACGTAATGTAGTCCAACTAAAAAAAAAAAAAGATTTTTATTTTGTAAGCAAGGTGGAGTGGACGAATTAGAAAAAAAATAAAAAAATTTGTATATGTTGGTATATTTGTTAATTCATCGCTAAAATATTCATAGCTATTTTTTTATTTTTTTTAAATAATTCATTGTTAATCCATCGCTAAATAAAATTAGCGATGAGTTTTGTTGCCCAGCTATAAAATTTGTCTGTCGTTAATTTTTATTTTTTTATACTAGTGTTTTTGTGCTTTAAATTCAGAACAAGAATAAGAAAATAATAAAGTTTAAATGAATATGTATTTGTTATTATTTTATTTTTACTTTTATTTTTGAAAAAAAAAAAAACTTTTATTTCTTGGTAGAGAAAAAAAGGTAGGTATAGTAGTCAACCAAAAAATTAATTAGTTGGATATTGTTGATGGATTTGTTTTGAATAACAACTCATTCTGTTGAAAAAAAGATCATTGCTTTTACTTGTTGGAGTTGTCATCCTCATATTTAAATATATTTATAAAAAATTAATTAAATAAAGTAAATATAAATACATAATAAGTGAAAGATATTGAGTTTGCCCGATTCGCTTTATCAGATTTTGTAATATCGCCCAACGATGACTTTTTAGAGAAATTCGCTTTTATATCGTAGAACTTCTTGTATATGGCTTAACGGACTATCCCGTGGATTCAATTTGTTTATTTATTATAATTTTAAGTGTCTTTTTTGATACTTATATTTATAATTCTCTCATGCAGCGACCGTTTAGTTCATGCACAGTCTGATAAACGAAAATTGTTTTCTACTAGAATTTTATCGTGTAGGATCAATTAAACATGAATTTTTTTTATTTTTTTTTTTTTTAAAAAAATTAAACTCGAATCCAAAACATCTGATTACGGTATGCCTAGTGGTGGCTTCTAGTGTAAATTAAAATGATATCTTCCTCCCTTGTAAGTATTACTTTCTTAAAGATTTACAAAAGGGACCATAATGTTTGCTTGTTCTTTCTTTTTTTGCTTTTTGTTTTATAAAAAATGGACCTAAAGGAAAGCACAAAGGAATAGGGAAGTTTTAAAAAAAAAAAATGAAGAAAAAGTTTACTTTAAAAAAAATAAAATCCTTATTATTAAATTAAAGTTAGTATAAAATACGGCAAACAACATAAATTCCAGCAGTTTGAAGTTTAATTATAAAAATTTTTGACATTTTGCATAATTACTGAAAATTTTAATTTTGGGCCTGTCGAGATACATAGTTAGCTCCCGATACATTCAATGAAGATACATTTTTTCTTTGTAAAGACACACAATTAGCTCCCGATATATATATTTTTTTTCAATTTTAAATCTGTCGAGATACATAATATACTAACGAAGATACATTTTTTCTTATAAAGATACATAATTAGCTTTCGATATTTTTTTTTCGATTTTGGGTCTGTCGAGATACATAATTAGCTCCTCGATACATCAAGGAAAGATACATAATTAGTTCAAATTTTTGTAATTACTTTGTAAGGGTGGAAATTTGAATAAATATAGTAAGTTAAGGTGTATATTTATTTTCTTTTCTCGTGACTTCTTATATATACTGATAATTAAGGAGGAAAATGTGATTTTTTTGTGTCCAAGATATTGGTAAAAAAAAGATTTTGGACCAAAAAGTTAAATTTATCAATTAGTTCCTTTTTTTGGACAATCATTTAGTACTTTAATAATTAATTAATGATAAGGATATAAGAGAAAAAAAAAATATGTATCTCTTTTATGAATCCCTATATATTAGTGTTCTCAATTTAATACAATTAAATTCAATATGTGACATTTCATTTCAAACATAATTTTCAATTTTTAAAGAATATTTGTTATATGTCAATTGCTAGGTAGTTATTGAGACATTTAACAAATGAAATTAAAGTAATTAAGGTACTTATTACAATGTCAAATGTGCGTGTTAGATTGAATTTGAACTGGTTAAAATAAATTAAATTAATAAATAAATGAATTATTAATCTGATAAAAAATTATTTACGCAGAACAAAAAGAGTGTCATTTCAAGATTTCTCGTGAATCTATTTGAGCTATATATTAGCTTTAATATTCTAAGGAGCTAAAATAAAATAAGCTAATAAATATACGAATTAATAATTAATCCAAACTTAAATAAGACGAATCATATTTTTATTGGCTAATTTTGTGACTTGTCAAATTATTAAGTACTAAAGCATCTTGTAAATGTGCTTTAACCACAATTATATTCTTATCTTTTTCATCCATAAAAACTATAAACTTTTTCATTCTTTATTGTGAAAAGCATTTTTATTTTTGCTTACAAAGATAACCAAAGTATGTTATTCTCACCCCAAAGAAAAGAAAAGAAAAGTACATTCCCTTATTATAAGTGAAGTATTTTCCTTTCAAAGATAAAGTTATTCTAGATAAATATCCAATATTATTTCAAAAGTATAGTCTGAATTTAAATTTTATAAGTTCTAAATTTTAAAATATATAAGAATATCATGAATTAATAATTTAATTCTTGTATACATTTAATATATTTTTTAATATAAATATAACTGATAAATTAAAGCATTAGTCCTTTCATCTATCTTCATCAGCTTATCTTTGACTTGACACATTTATTAAAAAAATAATAAATAAAATAATAATTTTATGATATTATTCCTAATTATTTTAAGTCCACTCTCTCATTGAGAATAAATAAAAAGTAACCAATAGTAATTTATAATAAGGATAAACTCGATATGAATAACAATTTTTTTTATTTTTTTTTTCAATTGGACAAGTAAAAGTAGATATCTATTTTTGGTATACAGTAATAAAGATGTGCTTGTAATTTCTTGTTTCTGAGAGTTTTGTTGATGTCTGTTGTTTCATGTAAGATCGATGGTAGTATTTCTTTCGTGGTAGCTTTGCGCGGTTACTACTTATCGTTTTATTACGATCTCTTGTTTATTGTATACTGCTATTACGACTTTCTTTGTCTTGAGTCGAGGATCTATCAGAAACAATTCGTCTATTCGCACCTTCGTGTGTGGTTGAGTTAGTTTGAGGGGTGACTTCTAAAGCGGAGGTCGCGGTATCGATCCCCCCTAATGCCTCCTCAATCTAGCTCGTCGCACAGGGTTTACCTAGTGTGATTTACATCTCCTGTGTGGTTTACGAGCGATTGCACAGTGAGGGGTTTACCCAGTGCCCACAAAGTGCTCACCCGAAGGGCAGAGGTTGTGACAGAGGTTGCAGCGACTATGATTTTTCCTGGAGTTTCCAAAAAAAAAAAAAAAACGTCTATTCTATCACTAAGGTAGAGGTATGCATTGTGTATACATTATCATTCTCAGATTTCACTTTGTGTGAATACATAGGATATAGTATACAATACTTCCTTCGTTTTAAATAAAAAATGACCTGTTTTGACTTGACACAGAGTTTAATTTGATTCTTGTGATATTAAATTAAAGTTATGTCAGCTGTACCAATTTAAACTTTGTGGTCTTAAACATGTCACGTAAAAAGTAAAAAAAAAAAGAATTATTCTTTTTGAAACAGACTTAACAAACCACATAAATATTTAGAATTAAAATATTGTCGAAAAAAAGTAAAAGAGTTGTTCTTTTTTAAACAGACTTAACAAACCACATAAATATCTAGAATTAAAATATTTCCAAAAAAAAGTAAAGAGTCGTTTCTTTTGAAACAGACTTAATATACCACGTAAAAAATTGAAATTAAAATATTATAGAAAAAAGTAAAAAGTCATTCTTTTTGAAACGGACCTAACATATTAAATTAAAAGTTGAAATTACAATCTTGAAAAAAAAAGAGTAAAGAATTGATTTTTTGAAACAAATTAAATATGCCACATGAAAAATTAAAATTAAAATATTATCAAAAAAAGTAAAGAGCCGTTCTTTTTAAACAGACCAAATATGCCACATAAAAAAATGAAACTAAAATATTTTCAAAAAAGGTGAAGAATCAATTTTTTTTAAACAGACTAAAAAAAAAATGTCAGTTATTATTTTTAAAACAAAGGAAGTTGTAATAATAAATAAACAAATAAAAATAGAAGAGTTGAGTAATAAACTAATCCATAAATTGGATAAATTTAATTTGCTGAGTCAAATATTGGGTCCCATTTTTAAGGAGTTAGGCAATTTCTTCATCTATACCTCTTTATATAGTACTTGCATTTTCATACAAATCTTACATACACACAGTTAACAAAAGACAAAAAAAGAAAAAAAAAAAACACACACACACAGTGAAAAAATATTTCTATAAATACCTTTACACACATTACATTTCTCAAAAAAAAAAAAATCAAGAACTTTTTTTTTTTTTTTTTTTTGAATGTTGGAAAAATAATGAAGAGTAATAATGTGTTGTTAGTTTTATTAGTGATTTGTTCATTGGATTTATTAGTGAAAGCTAATGTTAGTTATGATGATAGAGCAATAGTTATAAATGGGAAAAGAAAAATACTTATTTCTGGTTCAATTCATTATCCAAGAAGTACTCCACAGGTATATTATTAATTTTACATCAAAGTTTTATTGTATATAATTTCATTATTTTCTTGTTTTTATACTTTGGAAGGGTGTTTTTGGGTAACTGGTAATGTTGCTGTCACGTGATCACGCTGTGGAAACAGCCTTGCAGAAATGTAAGGCAAGGCAGCGTATCATAGACCCTTATGGTCCGGCTTTAGTACATCGAACTGTTTTTTTGTTTGTTTTGGTATTTGTTAGGAAATATCTTTTCTTGACGTGTTATTGTGGAGTCTCGGAGTAAACTGGTAATGTTGTTGACTCGTGATCAAGCCGTGGAAACAGCCTCTTGCAGAAATGTAAAGTGAGATTGCGTACAATAGATCCTCGTGGTTCGGGTTTTTCCTTATCGTGCGTATAGCAGGAGATTTAGTGTACCGAACTTTTTTTTTTTTTTTAATTTGGTAGGATTTTTTTTCTTCTTAACATGTTATTCTGGATTATGAAAAATGGGTATGTTTTATTTTTCTGTAATTTTTTTTTTTTTTCCCACTTTTTTATGGTTTCTGTCAAAAGGGTATATGTTTTGTTCTTCTGTAGTTTTTTGTTTCAAAAATTGTTAAGTATTATTTATACATTTTTTATATTTTTTGTAAAATGTGTGTGTTTTTTGTTCTTCTGTAATTCTTGTTACCTTGATCATTTTGTTTCTAAAAATATCTTCTTTACGTATTTCTATCGGAAACAGCCTTTCTACCTCAAAGTCCGTAGACTGTACCCTCCCGGACCCCACTTCTTTACATATTTTATGGCTTCTGACATGTAATTCTTTGGTTCTAAATGTGTTTTCTCTGTCAAAAGGGTCTGTTTTTCTTTTCTTCTCTAATTCTTATTCTCTTTATTATTCTTAGCTACGTTGTTCGAACTCTCTGAGAAAGTCAATGAGTGTGTGACAGATTCTTCAAAAGTACTATAGCATTTTTGGAGAATCCAACACCGATGTGACAGCTTTTTTTTGGAGTGACTGTGCAACCGGGGCGGAGGCAAGTAGGGCCAGGGGTTCGTCTAACTTCCTTATGTAGAATGGTTAAAATTATTTTTTTGTGCATTGACTTCTTTGTGTTTTTTTTTTTTTTTTTCCGTATTTTGAATCCTTTGATGAAAATTTTGACTCCGTCGCATAGCTTATCTTTTTAAGTTTTATACATTTTTATGGCTTATGTCAAATTGGTTGAATTCTTATGTTTTGTTGGTTCTAAAATTCATTTTTTTTTTAAACTATGAAATATTTTCATTTTTTTTTTTTTTGTATTTGTGAATTTAGATGTGGCCTGATCTTATACAAAAGGCTAAAGATGGAGGATTGGATGTTATTGAAACTTATGTTTTTTGGAATGGACATGAACCTTCACCTGGAAAAGTAATTTTTTTTTTTTCATAATTTAAATCATGATTATGCAATTTATTAATATCTATAAACCAAAATATAATAATTGATTTTCATTTTTTATTTTTTTTAAATTTCAGTATAATTTTGAAGGAAGATATGATCTTGTTAAGTTCATCAAATTGGTACAAGGGGCAGGACTTTATGTCAATCTACGTATTGGTCCTTACATTTGTGCTGAATGGAACTTTGGGTAAATTTAAACAAAAATGTTAGATATATATTCCTTCCGTTTCAATTTGTTTGTCTGATTCTGACCTGGCATGGAGTTCAAGAAAGTAAAGAAGATTTCTGAACGTAGAATATACCGAAATACCTTTATACTATGTTTTATTTGTGTGCAGGGGATTACCTGTTTGGCTAAAATATGTGTCTGGCATGGAATTTAGAACAGACAATCAGCCTTTCAAGGTTTGTTTTTTTTCTTTTTGATTCTCAGTCGTCGTCTAAAAGCTTAAGTTGTTAGAAAGAGTGCAATGCCTCGGTTTCCATGTGGGTTTAATTTATTTTTTTTACGAGCTAAACCCGTGGAAATATCTTTTTGTTTTTTGTGATATCATGTTGAAATGTGTGATCATCGCGTTTAAACTATATTTTTTTTAATTAATATTGTTTTCTGAACTGTCATGTTTTCTGGTTGACCATGATGAAAAGGTGGCTATGCAAGGATTTGTACAGAAAATAGTCAGCATGATGAAGTCAGAAAAATTGTTTGAACCTCAAGGAGGACCAATAATAATGGCACAGGTTTGGATTTATGTTTATGTCTTGTCTTTACACTATTTATAGAAATGATTTTTGTCCCCTACTTCTTGATTGAGGTAGTCGAGCGTTGTTTAGTTTCCCTTATCAGTAGTAGTATTAGTAATTCTCCTACTATCTTATTCTTCGATTGTACTATTTCTGGTTGCTACTATTCTTTTGTAGGCCTGGTTCTTGGTTAAGGTAGTCGAGTGTTTTTTAGTTTCCCGTATCAGTCGTAGTATTAGTAATTTTCTTTCTGCCGTATTCTTTGATGTTACTGTTATTTGTTGTTTCTTTGCTTCGTTTATCATACTATTTGTGGTTGCTACTGTCTTTTGAATATTGTTTAGTTTCCGTTGCCAGTAGTAGTATTAGTAATTCTCCTACTATCGTATTCTTTGATTCTGCTATTACCTGTTGTTTCTTTTGCTTTGTTTATCGTACTATTTGTGGTTGCTACTGTTCTTTTGTCCGCTGATTCTTGGTTAAGGTAGTCGAGCGTTGTTTAGTTTCACTTATGAGCAGTATCATTAGTAGTTTTCTTTTTATCGCGTTCATTGATTTTACTGGTTATTGTTTATTTGCTTTGTTTATCGTACTATTTGTGGTTGCTACTGTTCTTTTGTAGGTCTGATTCTTGGTTAAGGTAGTCGAGTATTGTTTAGTTTCCGTTATCGATCAGTAGTAGTATTAGTAATTCTCCTACTATCGTATTCTTCGATTCTGCTGCTACCTGTTGTTTCTTTGCTTCGTTTATTGTACTATTTGTGGTTGCTGCTGTTCTTTTGTCAGCTGATTCTGGTTAAGGTAGTCGAGTATTGTTTAGTTTCACTTATCAGTAGTAGTATTAGTAATTTTCTTTCTATAGTATTCTTCGATTTTACTGTTACCTTTTGTTTCTTTGCTTCGTTTATCGTACTATTTGTGGTTGCTATCTGTTCTTTCGTCCGCTGATTCCTGGTTAAGGTAGTCGAGGGTCGTTTAGTTTCCGTTATCAGTAGTAGTAATAGTAATTTTCTTTCTATCGTATTCTTCGATTCTACTATTACCTGTTGTTTCTTTGCTTTGTTTATCGTACTATTTGTGGTTGCTACTGTTCTTTTGACCGCTGATGCTTGGTTAAGGTAGTCGAGTATTGTTTAGTTTCCCTAATCGATCAGTAGTAGTATTAGTAATTCTTCAATTCTACTATTACCTGTTGTTTCTTTGCTTCGTTTATTGTGCTATTTGTGGTTGCTGGTGTTCTTTTGTCCGCTGATTCCTGGTTAAGGTAGTCGAGTATTGTTTAGTTTCCCTTATCGATCAGTAATAGTATAGTAATTCTCCTGATACAGTATTCTTTGATTCTACTATTACCTGTTGTTTCTTTTGTTTCGTTTGTCGTACTATTTGTGGTCTAAGTTGCTCGGACTCTCCAAAAATGTGACGCACCAGTGTCGGATCCTCCAAAATACACTACTTTTGAAGGATCTGACATGCACCCGATGACATTTTTGAAGAGTCCGAGCAACATAGTTGAGTAGAGGGTCTATCGGAAATTAAACAACCTCTCTACTTTCACAAGGTAGGGGTAAGGCTGCGTACACATCACCTCTCCGTAGACTCCACCTGTGAGATTACGCTTACGTTAAATCGAACTTTGATAAATGGTGCAGATAGAAAATGAGTATGGACCAGTAGAATGGGAAATTGGTGCTCCTGGTAAAGCTTATACAAAATGGGCAGCTCAAATGGCTGTGGGTTTGAAAACTAATGTCCCATGGATCATGTGTAAACAAGAGGATGCTCCTGATCCCGTCGTAAGCAATTCAACGTCTACTATATATACGTAAAAAGATAATCTTGACGTTGTACATCGCTCTCGAGAACTCATATTTTCTTGATTCTGCTACAGATTGATACGTGCAATGGCTTCTACTGCGAAGGGTTCCGACCTAATAAGCCTTACAAACCGAAAATGTGGACAGAAGTTTGGACTGGATGGTAGGTTTCAAACATACAGATCTATGACTATAACAGCTTTATGTCGAATATCCATTTAAGTATACTCTACCGTTGCTCAGGTTTACAAAATTTGGCGGTCCAATTCCTCAACGGCCAGCTGAAGATATCGCGTTTTCAGTTGCAAGGTTTGTTCAGAACAACGGTTCATACTTCAATTACTACATGGTAAGTTGAGTTGACCTCTTATTTCGTCTTAAGTTTTTTCTCGTTACATAGCTATTTATTGTATTGATACTGTCGTTGATTCAGTATCACGGGGGAACAAATTTTGGCCGGACATCTTCAGGGCTTTTCATCGCGACTAGCTATGATTATGATGCTCCTATCGATGAGTATGGTATGAAAAAGAACTAGAAATCTTTGTTCTTTCATATTTTCCTTCAACTGTTCGTGCTTGTCTTTACGGTTTGTTTTATGGTGTAAAAGGGCTTCTGAATGAACCAAAGTACGGTCACCTGAGAGAGTTGCATAAAGCGATCAAGCAATGTGAACCGGCTTTAGTTTCATCGTATCCCACGGTGACTAGTCTTGGTAGTAATCAAGAGGTTAGTCCGATACAGATCATTGTCGGTTTCTGTTTTCTTTCCTTGATCCGAGGGTCTATCGGAAACAGCCTGTCTATCTCTGAGGTAGGGGTAAGGTCTGCTTACGCTCTACCCTCCCCAGACTTCACTATGTGGGACTAAACTCGATATATTGTTGTAATCATCGTATTTTTGTTCTAACGCGGTTTACATTTTCTATGACCAACATAGGCTCATGTCTATAGATCGAAATCTGGTGCTTGTGCTGCATTCCTGTCCAACTATGACTCGAAATATTCAGTTCGAGTCAGCTTTCAGAATTTGCCATACGATCTTCCTCCGTGGTCCATCAGCATTCTTCCCGACTGCAAAACTGTTGTTTATAACACCGCAAAGGTAAGAAAGCCGACCGCCATTTCTCCGATTCAACTATATCTATACAGTCAGACTTCTCTATAACATTCATCCTCTATCTCTATAATGGCCATGTCTTCTGTGGAACCGATCTTTCACGTTATGTTATATTATACTATATATTTTCTGTAACATCATTCCGCTACAAGAGCCAACGAGTACCAAAACAAACGATGTTGTAATGATTCTACAGGTTAGCTCCCAAGGCTCGAGCATAAAGATGACGCCTGCAGGTGGTGGATTGTCTTGGCAGTCATACAATGAAGACACGCCGACTGCTGATGACAGCGATACACTTAGAGCTAACGGACTATGGGAACAGAGAAACGTCACCAGAGATTCATCGGACTATCTGTGGTACATGACAGAGTGAGTAGTACCTTACATTTTCGTACTCTTTTCAACTGACTACATCTGGTTTCCACGGATAACATTTTCGTTACTTCCTCCAGCGTAAACATAGCATCTAACGAAGGATTTCTAAAGAGCGGAAAGGATCCTTATCTCACGGTTATGTCGGCTGGTCATGTGTTGCATGTTTTCGTCAATGGAAAACTAACAGGTAGCGGAAAAAACACTCTATTCGGGACTATGATAACGCGATCTTTCCTACCAAACTACGTTTTCTTAGTCCTAAGTATCGTCGAATTTTGGTAGGAACTGTATATGGGGCATTGGATAATCCGAAACTTACATACAGCGGCAATGTGAAGCTAAATTCCGGTATAAACAAGATTTCTCTGCTCAGTGTTTCCGTTGGTCTCCCGGTTAGTTTTCTACTTCCTGTTTCAGCAATCCGTAGCAGTGGTGACTGAACCTTTATCGTAAAGATTCATGTAACTTAACGGTTCTAAAATCCATTTCAGAACGTTGGCGTACATTATGATACGTGGAATGCAGGAGTTCTTGGTCCAGTCACGTTGAGCGGTCTCAATGACGGGTCACGAGACTTGGTGAAACAGAAATGGTCCTATAAGGTTTGTTCATATAACCATTAGAACGATATGTAGAGCGCGTTGATGCTTGAATAATCGATGATTTGGTTGTTCATAGGTTGGTCTAAAAGGCGAATCGCTGAGTCTTCACACGTTAAGTGGTAGTTCTTCTGTCGAATGGGTTCAAGGTTCACTAGTGGCTCGAACACAACCCCTGACATGGTACAAGGTATTTTTCAGGACGCTTATAACGTCAACTACTACATATAGACATGTCTTTATATCGATCTTAAGATGTTGCAAAACATGTTGTGGCGCGACAGTGCGTGGATAACAGACTAATACCTTTTCCAGGCAACATTTAGCGCGCCTGGAGGAAATGAACCGCTAGCTTTAGACATGGCGAGTATGGGGAAAGGTCAGATATGGATCAATGGTGAAGGTGTAGGTCGCCATTGGCCTGGATACGCAGCACAAGGCGACTGCAGCAAATGCAGTTACGCTGGAACATTCAACGAGAAGAAATGTCAGACTAACTGCGGACAGCCTTCTCAGAGATGGTAAGCGATATCCATACTTCCTACAACACTTGGCAAAGTTAGTACTAGATCAACTTTTCGTGGAGAATTTCACTTGACAACTCAATCGGTATGTTCCATACTCAAGACTTCGCGTAACTGGTGATTTCAGGTATCATGTCCCGCGATCGTGGCTGAAATCAAGTGGAAACTTGTTGGTAGTATTTGAAGAATGGGGTGGTGATCCAACAGGAATTTCTTTGGTTAGAAGATCAAGATAAAGAGCTTCAAAAGGTATGTATGTATGCAATTCACGTCACGGGTTCAAGCCTTGGAAACAGCCTCTGGCAGAAATGCAAGGTAAGGCTGCGTACAATACACCCTTGTGGTGGGGCCCTTCAGCAGACCCCACGCGTACCAGGAGCTTTAGTGCACCGGGCTGCCCTTTTTTATCATTGTTTTCGAAAATGTTTTTCAAACGGATTTATTTTCTTCAAATTTAAGGAAAATGACTTGCCTGCATAAAATAAGGTAAACATTCCGGGACCCGTACCTGGAATTTTGGGACCTGACTCGACTCTCGAGACCCGACTCCCGACTCTGATCCTAACCTCAACCCTATCGGGAGTCGGGTCCAGGATCAGGGTGGGGTCCCAAATTCCAGGTCGGGATCGAGAGTCTGGTCTCGAGTCGAATCCAGTGTCATGGTATTTATCCATATTATAACTAAATGTTCTTGAGACGGTATATTTTTCTTACTGACCAAACACGAGAAAATAAGTACGAAAAAATCACTTAATATTTTCTGGGAAAACATTTTCCTTCACACCAAACACACCTATATATGTATTACTTTTTGTTTTCTTTATTGACCCTTTTTTTAACTTAAGTTCACACTTAGATTTGCATTTTACGCTTAAAGCCTCGATAGTCCTGAAGCGCTTTTTAACGCTTTTCGCGTTTGACAAAATTTTGTTTTTTTACGTCGCGTCTAAAATCATAAATTCTGTATATATATATTCATATTAATTGTTACCATTGTTTTACTTATACTTGTTATTTTCTAATATGGCAGTAAAAATGCATACAAGAAGCTAACAATGGAGGCTATATTTGCAAATTGCAGCTGAATAAATCATTTGAAGTAAATAAATAATTGATAAAAGGTATATAAAAAATACATCATGTAGCTTGGAATCTCCAGAAATGTTACCGCACCCGTGTTTTGGATTCTCCGAAAATACATTACTTTAAAGAGAGTCTGACACGTACGTGTTGACATTTTCAAAAAGTCCGAGCAATTCTATGTAAACTTTGGTTTATGAGATTTATATAGAAATCTACTAATTGTACAGCTTCCAAATACTATTATTAGCCAATATGATATTGAAATTTAGAAATACAAATAAATTTCATGTAGCTATGTACAATTTGTGTTTTTGTTTTTCTTTCTGAGCAGAGATCTCGAGTTCGGGTTCCGGATATAATATTGTGTTTAATAGAGGGTGTTTTACTACCCAAAACGAGATTTTTCGATGTGAATTGTTTTTGTTATTTATATCAAAAATCATTTATTATATACATTAATTAGTATAATATTGTAAACAAATTAATATTAGCGATGAAAACAGATTCCATTTTGAGAGAGTTGAAAAAGTACTATCTCGTTGAAAGGTTCTATGCATCTGCACTTTCTCAACGCATTTCAGACAAAATTTTGAATCAATCATGTTCTCGAGTCGTACGAGGAGAAAGCTTCCTATATGTTTCGTGGGGGGTGGGGCGGATGGGGGATGTTGTTCATCTATATCTATACTAATGAGCCATCTATCGAATCGCTGCAATTGAGTTGAGCCTCAAAGCGAGTACCGGACACAAGCTGAAAAAAATATACATACTATGCTAAAACATTTGTTGTAATTACATCTCCATATATACCATTTTATATTCGATATTTATGCTAATGGAAAATAGCAGATACTTTGTTGAATTAATTGAGGTGCATATACGTTGGTTCCACCATCACGATTATAAAAGAAAATGAAATAATAACGACTAACAATTTGCTTAATCGACATTTAATTTTCCGTCCCTAAGTTAATCAACTAGTAGGTATCAGAGTAATATAATCAAATTTAGCTTTGATAATTAGTCAAATTGACTCTATAGAAAAGCGAATTAATATGACAACTATTTTGGAATAAGAGTATAAAAGAATTTCATTATATATTGCCACTTAGAAAAGAAAATTCATTATTAACTTCCCTATTAAACAGAAATTAATAGTTACCATATTGGCATGAAATTCTATTACTACGAAAATAAAGAATACTAATCATTTTCTTACCAAAGCAAAAAAACAAATTATTTGTGAAATTTAATTTATCACCATAAGTATTTCAATAATTTTCTCACCTAATTTGGAGGCTCAAATTATAACTAAAATTAGATATCTAAAATATCTAACTTAAATTTTAATATTAATTTTATAACATGAACCCTAATTGAATTTATTTTCAAGGATTGGTCAATTCAATTCTCGAGAGAGAGAAATGAAACGTGATGGATAAATTGAGACGAAAGGACCAGTTGTTCCACCACTTAAATTCTTCTAGGGTTTGCTAGTGTGGCAGCTTAAGGATAGAACAGATGCGAAGAAATCACTCAACTCAAACTTCATTGAACCACTAGGCCACGCTCTTGGGTGCAAATGTTGTATTCTGCTTTCCCTGCACTAAGATGGAAGTGTTTTTCTGATTGTAATTAGTTGTTGTTCACTCTGTCTTTATTATATTGGAAACATTGCAGAGTGTGAACGTCCCGGCCTCTATGCATGGGAACTTTGAAATCAAATGGCCTGCTCATGTCCACATTCAACATTATATAAACTTCCTAAAGAAGAAGAGGATAAAAATGCCTGGTTGGCCCAAGTTGCTGCCAATAGTGACAGATGGCTATTCTCTGTTACCTTTTCTCTTTCTGCCATTTATCCTTGGTCTATACATTTCTGGGCAGGTCAGGTAGTGGTTGTCGTTTGAGGAAGGCTTAGTTAGTTAGAGTGATTTGAACCAAAGTGATTACAGTTGTGTTGTATGCTTAAGTTTGATAGAAGAGGCTTTCTGGTGCGTAAGTACTAGGCTAAAGTCAATGCTGCCGTTTTCCCAAGGAGGTAATTTTATCAAATGTTTTATGTCCACCTCTCTATTTCACCTGAGGTAGTGGTATGGTCTGCGTACACTCTACCCTCCCCAGACCCCACTATGTGGGAATACACGGGGTATGTTGTTGTTGTTGTTTTATGTCCACCTCACCTCCTGCAACAGTAGTATAATAGTTTCTGCAGACTGGTCTCCCCACTTAAGGTGTTGAATTCTGCCAAGGTCACAGGTGATGTTGGACACAAACCAATCAAGCACTTGAAGCCCAAGTGGGAAGGAAAGAAGGCAATTAACAAACAAGTACTCCCAGAGCCAAGTGCTGTGAAACCAAGATCGAAGGCTCTTGGAATTCAAACAAGAGCACAAACTGGGCAAGAACTCCCAAAGCAAAGTGCTGTGAGAACAAGATCGCACAAACTGGAAAATCTTCAATCAAGATGACATCTTAGATTTCTATGGTTCGGCTTGATTTTGCTGGAAATTTGGGTGTGTAACAGACGATGTAGCAATGTTGCTTAATGTCCGGTTGTTTTGGGTGCTGGAAAATTGGTGCTGTTGTGTCTAGATTTGGCCGAACCATCGTGATGTCTATCAACTTTGTGTTTATCAACCAATTGGTGGTTTTATGTACAGCAGTGTTGTTGTCTAATTGGTGTTTATGTTTGATATTTAACCATTGGTGTTTGTAATGACATAATTAAGAGTTGTTTGGCTATTGCATTTTATCTACACATTTTTTAACTAAAAATTAAAAATAATTGTTATGTACCTATACTATATAAGATGTATGTACAAATAATATAAAGGATGTATATAGAAATTTTACCATTGTTGTTTAAAAAATGTATTGCTATAAAATCTATAATCTATAATATATTAAAAGTGTGAACACCTTTAGAAAAGTGATTTGAACTTTTTGCCCTTCATTAAAACACTTTGAAACAGATAAAATTGTCTTTTCACATTTTTGCTTAATTTATTATCAATTAATTATTATATTAAAGTCTTTATTTGATTTAGATAAGAAACCATAGTATTTAAAGATTCTAAATCAATAAAATTTTTACCTTAAAGAAAAATAAATTTCTGTAATTCTATTTAAGGCAATATTTTGGAATATTCCTCTTTCTTTTATATTTTCCCACCGAATACATGCACGAAGAATACTTCTAATATGGTAATACCATATGCAATTTGATTTCATTCAAAAAAAAAAAAAATACAAAGCAAACTACTATTTTAATATTTTAGCTAAAAAAATCAAAAGGTTTATATATTATTTATTGGTGTAACATTGTGATTGTTAATTTTTGATTTTGGCAACTACTATTTTAATATTTTAGACGCTTAGATAGAAAGATATTTCAATAAATAAATATTTATGATTTCAATAAAGCAGGTGATTTGAAAGCGGACAATTTAGAGATTTTCAAGTAAATATGTTGTAAATCCTACTCAGTACTTCCTCTTTCCTATTATTTCTTCGTGTTTTTTAGCCTATTTTCCCTCAGATTTTAAATAAATATATATATATTTTATCTTACCCTGTTCATTTCTTTCTCTTAGCCTATGTTCTTAATAACTTACTTCTTTAGCCACACCCCGGAACATTCATCTGACAACTAACACTCGTCCTTTCGTCTATTCTGCAGACATGGCGGACTATCAAGGCCAGAATTCCTAGGAATTTACAGGCTAATCCATCATTGTTGTTAAGAAATTAAGAGACTAGCCATATACTAAGGGTAAATTTTGTAAGTAAATAATTTACATGATTGATACTAAATTTTGTAAAAAGCATATCAACACATATAAAAACATATTTTTTAGTGGGAAAAATAAGAATAAATAAGAACTTACATGAAGTAACTGGGAAAGAGGTTTCCCTTTCGAAAACCCCCTAAGAGCTTCTGAAAAAACTAATTTTTTTTTTATTAATACACTCACTTACAAACTTGATTTTATACAAAGAGAAGAGGTAGGTTGAGAAGGGAAGGTTTATACAAAAATAGGAGAGGTTGGTTGAGAGGTTTTCTAACTTGAGAGGATTTTAGTTCTAAGGGAATTTCGTTCTGTCTTTCTATTGAATACTCTATGTCTTATATAGACTTAAAGAAAGAAAAAGAGTGATCCTAAAACATTCTACGTGGCCATAAAACAAGTGGCCGACACTTAAAGATAAAAAGCTTAAAGAATCTAATAATGCAAGTCGGGTGCTTATTGGGCCCCATCGTCACATGCATTATTATTTTCTTTTTTGTCTTTTACAGACGCGTGCTTCTACAGTTTTTCCTTCTCTTGGAAGGTAGTGATAAAAGAAGCACTTTATTATTTGTACAGGAGACAAAGTGGGCATCCCCACCTGACAAACCTTTTGTTTATTCTTCCACGTTTTCTACTTTTTATACCATATGTCTGATTATCGTGGTCTATTCTGTATCCAAGTTGTGCAGGGCAATGGAGTCAAAGCTCATTCCTGAGTCATCGTCTTCATTTGGATCTTGTGCATCTTGGAGATATGCTAAACTATTCTGATACTCGTCTTCTTTTTCGTCTGATCTTGGAGTATTGTTACTTGTATTACCCATATCTGAAACTACTCTATCTGAACTTGTACTGAGTTTATCAATGTGTTTGTCTTGTCCCTGGTTACTAAAAAATCTTTCTAATGTCTGTTGTAATATGGTCTCAATTTTCTCTTTCTTTTTAGAAATTAAGGTCTTCCTCAATTTACTAATGGCAGTTGTAGGTGGTTTTGGTCTAGATGAAGGGCCAACTTCATCTTCATTTTTTGGCAAAATGGCAGTCATAAACGGATTTGACTTGTCTTTATCAGTTACCGTTTGAACTAGACTAGCTGTACCAACATCCGGTATAGTGAATTTCTTAGCATTCAGAGGGTAATGCACACCCTTCTCATCCATTTTTTGCGGAGATGGAGAACTCTGAGTCTGTGTACTTGCGTTTGTCTTCCTTGTCTGATATTTATTAAGCTTGTCTTGGAGAGGCTGTACTTGCTCCATTAATCTAGAATTTTTTGTGATAAGAGCCTTCTTTTGAAGATTCAATCTTTTGAATGCTTCAGTCATTGAGGTGCAGTGATCACAAAAAATTATTTTTTCGGTGTCTTTTTGGATATTGTACTGAGGTGTCTGGATAGGATTGTGTCTAAGGGATGGAGATATATAAAAATTTGGTCCTAAATGTCCCCTTGCATAATCTGAGGCTTCAGAAAAATCATTAAAGCCTTTATAAAGAGGGGCTCTTATACCTTGTACAGAATCCATTACTTCTAACCATGTCTGAAAAATTCCATTCGTCTTACCATGTATGACTAGATAATATTTAAATCTAGGCTTACTTTTGTCTGATATGTATTGACACAATGCATTCATGGATGCTAAAAAATGTTTAGGGTCTGGTTTATTAAAAGCTATCCAAAGATTGTCTACTAAGCATTTCTGAGGTTTATCTAAAACATGTTTTGGTCTTAATCTAAAAGATAAATTACAAGATGGATAAGCAATTAAATTAAAAGGACCGAAATCTATTATTTCCATTAAATCTACTGAGTCTTGTGGTCTGAATCTAATTTTACCTAGCATCGTCTGGTAGTAGATGTCTTGTGACGAGGAAGAAGCTACTCCCTTTCCTTTGTCTGTAGTAGATTGACCAGTTGGTCTCATGCTGAAAGCAAATATAAGTTTAGTTTAAAACTGGTTTGGTTTTTAGCTGTAATCTACTTAACTGATCTGCTAAATCATTTTCTTTACCCTTTATATACTCAAAAATAATGTTTTTATAAACTGATATGGTGTCTGTGAAATTTAACCATCTTCTTTTACTACTAGACTTGTCTTTAACTTGTTGACTAAACTTGACTATAGCTTCACAGTTTGTCCTTACCAAAACTTCATCTTTATTTAATATATATAATTTAAAACTATTTAAACCATATATAATGGCTAGTACTTCTAAATCTATGACACTCATGTTTCCTTTCTCTTTGTATAAACCACTTTGATAAGCGCATATATGTTCTTCATTTTTACTGCTATATTTATTAGGTCTTGCTTTTAATATGACTCCTCATCCTAATTTACTTCCGTCTGTTCGAACGATTAGATAATCTGTTTCTAGTGGAATTTTTAAGTCGGAAATATGTTTTACTTTCTCTTTAATTTGTTGGACTAATTTAATGTCTTCATTATTAAAATGTTTTTGACCTTTACTTCCGGTTTTAGCATATAAAGGTCCAACTATTTTACCTAAGTCCTGAATGAAATTTTTAGCGTAATTTACTAATCCTAGAAATTTTTGTAAGTCTTTTGTATTTTCTAATTTGTCTGGCATTTCTAATACTTTCTTTGCTATATGTGGTTGAAGTTTAATCTTACCTTCCCCTAAAATTACTCCTAAAAAATTAATATAGGTTTTACATAGTTCCATTTTCTTTTTACTTAATATTATTCCATGTTTAACAAATAACCTAAATATTGTTTGTAAATGCCCTAAGTGTTCTTGCATATCTTTACTAAATACTAGAATATCATCTACATAAACTAATACAAAAATTTTATATTCGCCAAAGATATTATTCATTTTTCTTTGAAAAATGGGTGGAGCTGTCTTTAAGCCAAAGGGCATAACTAACCATTCAAAATGTCCTCCAGGACAAGTGAATGTTGTCCATTCTATGCTGTCTGGGTGCATTTTTACCTGCCAATATCCTGATTTACAATCAAATTTACTATATATCCTTTTACCTTGGATTCTATTAATTAGTTCGCTTTTGTCTAGTAATTTATATGCATCTGTTCTAGTGTTGTCATTTAATCTTTTATAATTTATTACCATTCTTGCTTTTCCTCTTACCTGTTCACTATGATTTCTTACCATAAATGTTGCGGACTTATGTTTAGAAGTGGATCTTCTTATTACTTCTAGATTTAATAATTCTTTAATTTGTCTATCGAATTCTTCAGTATCTTCATTATTAGCTTCTATAGATGCTGTTTTTATAGTATATTCTGAGTTAATAATTTCTAGTTTACACATTATCTCATTAGAATTCCAATGTGCTAAAGGCTTTTCACCTATTATTTCCATTTTATCTAAAATTGCTATTACATTGTCTAAGTTTTTTGGACTATTTATCATTCCTATTGTATTTATTCCCTTTTTAAAGTTATAAAATTGGGTTTCAACGTTTATTAGGGTATAGTCGTTTGAGAAAATTGAAGGAAAGGTATTTTTTAAGTCTTGAATAAAAGATTGGTGACATTGACCAACAGATAGGGTCAAACATCATTAGGAAACTTGATTAAATTAATTGTGGACTTGATTAATATTTTTAAAACTTTTTAATCTTTTTAAAAATACAAATCAACCCAACCCACACCCCTCTTCAATCCTAATCAACCACTCTTTCTCTCCAGCTTCTCCCAACCAACAGTTCTGCAAAATTTCTCCCTTCAACCTCCGGCGATAAATAGTCGGGCGAGTTCCTTTTCGACTTTCAACCGTCAATCGACATGAATACTTCTCCGGCGACAACAACTTCAAGTTCTTCGTCCTCCCATTTCCTTTTTCACAGGTAAAAAATTATGAAGAAACAGAGGAACTTGAGCCAACTACTCTTCTGGTATTGAAATGTGGACTGAATAAAACCCTAATTTCTGGTATTTCTGCATTTCTTCTTCTCGTTGTTGTACTGTTGATTCGAATTTGTTGGTGATTTTTTGTCACAGTTAATGTTCTTAGTGTGTATATGTGTGTATGATATGTTGGTGTTGCTGGGTTGATTTGTTGTTTGTCTTGGTAGAAATGGTATTGCAACAGTTGAAACATCCGATGTAATAGATGAAACATATGATGCAACTGATGAAAATCTGATGCAACAGATTAAAAAACTGATGCAACTATGAAAACCTGATGCAACAGGTGAACAATCTAACAGATCATTCATCTGTTGCGACAGACGACTCTTCTGTTTAGAAGAAATCTAAACAATATTGATCCAACAGATAACTGATTAGTGATTTGTTTTTATTCTTTCCAACGGTTTGCTCTTCATTTTAAAATCTGATGCAACAGATTAAAAATCTGATGCAACAGATTAAAAATCTGATGCAACTATGAAAATCTGATGCAACAGGTGAATAATCTAACAGATCATTCAGCTGTTGCGACAGACGACTCTTCTGTTTGGAAGAAATCTAAACAATATTGATCCAATAGATAACTGATTAGTGATCTATTTTTATTCTTTCCAACGGTTTACTCTTCATTTTACAACAGATTAGGACCGTTTTTATTTTTTCCAACGATTTACTCATACAGGTCGGTTATCTGTTGCAACAGATAATATACCTGGTGCAACAGATTAGTGATCCATTTTAATTCTTTCCAACGGTTTACTCATCCATTGCAACAAGTCGGTTATATGTTGCAACAGATAAAATACCTGGTGCAACAGATTAGTGATTTTTTTTAATTATTTGCAACGGATTACTCATCCGTTGCAACAGGTCAGTTATGTGTTGCATCAGTTAAAATACTAGGTGCAATAGATGGTGTTGTTTTTATGGTTCCCACGTATTACTCATCTATTGCAACAGGTCGATTATATGTTGCAACAGATAACATACTTGGTGCAACAGATTAGTTGTCTGTTGGAACTGTTATATTACTGTTATGCATTAATCAATTATAATCTATGTTATGTTTCTGTTAATTTAAGATAACATGGTTCCCAAAATAAAAGAAATCGAATCAAGTCCAAGTAAAGGAACAAGTGCAGCAGCTCAGCTATATCCACCACTGTATGAGCTTGCTTTACAAGCGTTATCTCAATCAGGAGCAGAAGATAATGAACACGGGGAGGAGGAATCTTTCAAAAGAGATGATCCAAATGCTAATAGCCCTTCCGTCGAAGAGTTGGTCAAAACCTTCAGCATTGATCGTTACCCTGTGAGACTGCAGTACGATGGTTCCACAGATTTAATGGGTGATCTCGTGGTTAAGTCAGTAATGGGAAAATCTTTCGATGCCTTCAGAAAAATACTTCGAGAACAAAAATTGGATTCTTATTTCAGGGAAAGTTTCTTTGGGAAATATCTTGATTTGCCGGAGGACAACAATGCTCGTTTCCAAATGAAAATGGTATACGATCTTCTTAAGCGCAGGTTTATGTATGAAAACAAAGATAAGATAGATGAGGTGTGGATAAATTACTGTGGCATGCCTGTTTGTTTTGGTTGGGAGGAGTTTTCCATAGTTACCGTACTAAAATGTTATCCTCCTTCTCCTTCTCAAGTTATACCTACTCTGACAAAAAAAAAGCACCCCACACACCCAAAAAGGGAAAAGGCAAGTCGAGTGATCGTGATGACCTGGTGTCCATTGTTGGTCCAAGCTTTAAAAACAAAAATCTGATTGAAGCGTTGAAAGGTAAAGGACTTTCAAAGAAGCACAAACAATCATTGTGCTTGGTTTGGTTTGTACATAATGTTCTTTGGGCGAGAGACGTTAACAACAACATAAACCTCGGTTTAATAAATCTCTCCGAGGATCTTTAGGCATTTAACAGCTATCCTTGGGGTTATGAAAGCTTTAAAATGACTCTCGAATATTTTTTGACTCCGTTAACGCCAAAAACAGTCAACTTATATGGTTTTCCATGGGCCTTCATGGTAAATATTTCTTTTATCATGATATGATTTATCATTTTTTTATTCAATAATGCTTTTGATTTATTGGCATTATGTTATAGGCTTGGGCATTTGAAGTCATTCCTTATTTGAGAAAACAAGTGAACTACCAGGAATAAATTTTCTGTCCAAGAATTCTGAGATGGTTGTCGGCCAAAATCGATAAAAATGCAAAATTTCTTGATCTTTTCAATCCTCCCAAGGAAGCAGTAAGTCCAATTCTAATCAAGTTTTTGTTTTAATTAATGATTAAATGATTTCATCATCATTCTTAATATATGTACCGATTTATTTTAGATTGTCCATCTGTGGCTTGTTTCGACCAACCGAGAGTTGAAGATGCCATTTTTTCTTACTTTACGGTCTGTGCAAACTTTATTGGATCCTAAGGTCGTTGATGGAATAAAAATGGAATTGTTTGGAGCAACAACCATCACAAGAGAAAAAATTTAGAGGGTGGGGCTAATGATGCTCCTCTTACAGTTTTTGAAACAACAAGCCATTATGATTATGATCATAATGGTTGTACAGATTTTTCTCCAGATTTTGCCGCATCTAGCGAATGTTCTTCATGCAAATGTCAAGACTGCAAGGCGAAACACGATGGAGTGATTAATGCTATTAATGCACTAACGGCTTCTGTAAAGAAAATGACATCTAAGAGGGGTGTCATTCCATCAAAGAGGATTTCATATCCAGACACTCCACTAGAGATCAAGGCGGCTAAGAGGAGAAGAAAAGACACTTCCAAGGCATCATCAATCATAAAAAAAAAAAAAGATTGCAATGCCTCTGTCTTTGTCTTGCACCGATGTTCAGTGTGCAAGGGCCACAAAAGAGCAGCATGAGCTGAAGAAGGTGAATGTACATCATCTGTTCCAAAAAACAAACAAGAACATATCTGTTTCAACAAATGATACATATGCTGAAAATTATCAAACAGATGTATACATCTGTTGCAACTGTTGTCTAACCTGTTGCATCAGATTCGTTATCTGTTTCAACAGATGAGTCTTATGTTGCAATAGATGGGTCATCTGTTCGAAATTATTGTACTGCCCTGACCTGTTCGAATTTGTCCCAACAGATAATCCATCTGATGCAACATAAGAATCATTTGTTGCAACAGAAGGAAAATCGGTTGTATATCTCTACTTAGCATTGACAATTTTGGCTTTCCAGGTGGATGTCACAGCTACTGCCGAAGAGCATAATATGACAGTTGATAATCCATCAACTGCTTCCAAAGATGAAGAAAAAGTGGAGCCTGTCAGTTTGGGAGAACGGAAGAATTACCCGTTTGAAGAGTTCAACATCTCGGACGAGGCTCCAAAAAAACTAATACAGTTGTTCATAGGTTGGTCTAAAAGGCGAATCGTTGAGTCTTCACACGTTAAGTGATAGTTCTTCTGTCGAATGGGTTCAAGGTTCACTAGTGGCTCGAACACAACCCCTGACTTGGTACAAGGTACTTTCCAGGACACTTATAACGTCAACTACTACATATAGACATGTCTTTATATCGATCCTAAGATGTTGCATAACATGTTGTGGCGCGACAGCGCGTAGATAATAGACTAATACCTTTTGCAGGCAACATTTAGCGTGCCTGGAGGAAATGAACCGCTAGCGTTAGACATGTCGAGTATGGGAAAAGGTCAGATATGGATCAATGGTGAAGGCATAGGTCGCCATTGGCCTGGATACGTAGCACAAGGCGACTGCAGCAAATGCAGTTACGCTGGAACATTCAACGAGAAGAAATGTCAGACTAACTGCGGACAGCCTTCTCAGAGATGGTAGGCGATATCCATACTTCCTACAACACTTGGCGACGTTAGTACTAGATCAACTTTTCGTGGAGAATTTCACTCGACAACTCAATCGTTATGTTCCATACTCAAGACTTCGCGTAACTGGTGATTTCAGGTATCATGTCCCGCGATCGTGGCTGAAATCAAGTGGAAACTTGTTGGTAGTATTTGAAGAATGGGGTGGTGATCCAACAGGAATTTCTTTGGTTAGAAGATCAAGATAAAGAGCTTCAAAAGGTATGTATGTATGCAATTCACGTCACGGGCTCAAGCCTTGAAAACAGCCTCTGGCAGAAATGCAAGGTAAGGCTGCGTACAATACACCCTTGTGGTGGGGCCCTTCAGCAGACCCCACGCGTACCGGGAGCTTTAGTGCACCGGGCTGCCTTTTTTTATCATTGTTTTCGAAAATGTTTGTCAAACGGATTTATTTTCTTCAAATTTAAGAAAAATGACTTGCCTGCATAAAATAAGGTAAACATTCCGGGACCTGGACCTGGAATTTCGGGACCTGACTCGACTCTCGAGACCCGACTCCTGACTCTGATCCTAACCTCAACCCTATCGGGAGTCGGGTCCAGGATCAGGGTGGGGTGCCAAATTCCAGGTCGGGATCAAGAGTTTGGTCTCGAGTCGAATCCAGTGTTATGGTATTTATCCATATTATACCTAAATGTTCTTGAGACAATATATTTTTCTTACTAACCAAACACGAGAAAATAAGTACGAAAATCACTTAATATTTTCTGGGAAAACATTTTCCTTCACACCAAACACACCTATATATGTATTACTTTTTGTTTTCTTTGTTGACCCTTTTTTTAACTTAAGTTCACACTTAAATCGCTTTTACGCTTAAAGCCCTGATAGTCCTGAAGCGCTTTTTAACGCTTTTCGCGTCTAAAATCATAAATTCTGTATATATATATTCATATTAATTGTTACCATTGTTTAACTTGTACTTGTTATTTTCTAATATGGCAGTAAAATACATACAAGAAGCTAACAATGGAGGCTATATTTGCAAATTGCAGCTGAATAAATCATTTGAAGTAAATAAATAATTGATAAAAGGTATATAAAAAATACATCATGTAGCTTGGAATCTCCAGAAATGTTACCGCACCCGTGTTTTGGATTCTCCGAAAATACATTACTTTAAAGAGAGTCTGACATGTACGTGTTGACATTTTCAAAGAGTCCGAGCAATTCTATATAAACTTTGGTTTATGAAATTTATACAGAAATCTACTAATTGTACAGCTTCCAAATACTATTATTATTAGCCAATATGATATTGAAATTTAGAAATACAAATAAATCTCATGTAACTATGTACAATTTGTGGATTACATGGTTGTGAAATAAATAATAATAACAATAATAACAATAATAATACAAGTTATATTAAGGAAGCAAGTGTTTTTGTTTTTCTTTGTAATAAGAGGTCTCGAGTTCGAGTTCTGGATATGGAGTTGTCTTTAATAGAGAGTGTTTTACGACGCACAGTGAGATTTTTCGACGTAAATTATTTTTATCAATTATATCAAAAATCATTTATTATATACATTAATTAGTATAATATTGTAAACAAATTAATATTAGCGATGAAAATAGATTCCATTTTGAGAGAATTAAAAAAGTACTATCTCGTTGAAAGGTTCTATACATCTGCACTTTCTCAACGCATTTCAGAAAAAATCTTGAATCAATCATTTTCTCAAGTCGTACGAGGAGAAAGTTTCCTATATGTTTCGTGGGGGGTGGGGTCGGGGTGGGGTGGGGAGGTGTTGTTCATCTATATCTATCCTAATAAGTCATCTATCAAATCGTTGCAATTGAGTTGAGCCTCAAAGCGAGTGCTGGACACCGGTTAAAAAAATATATAATGTGCTAAAATATTTGTTGTAATTACATCTCCATGTATATCATTTTATATTCGATATTCGTGTCAACGGGAAGTAGCAGGTACTTTGTTGAATTAATTAAGGTACGTCTAAGTTGGTTTCAATACCGCGATTATAAAAGAAAAATGAAATAATAACGACTAACAATTTGCTTAATCGACATTTAATTCTCCGTCGCTAGGTTGATCAACTAGTAGGTATCAGAGTAAGAACTTACTCACACCCGATATTTATAATAAGCCAATAAATGCATAATATATATTTGTACATAAATTTTTAATCATAATTAGTTGACATTTATTCTCATCTCGTTAAATCACTTAACTATAGTAAGTTTAAATGGTTGCCAAATGAGAAAATAAAAAATAGGGAGGTGTAATTATTATTATTATTATTGTAAATGTTGATTATTCTTATTAAAAAGAGACATTTTATTTTATTTTTAAAATTTAAAACGAGCCAAATGATATAAATTTTGACCAATATTTTAAGATGCATTTCTTCATCATATGAATATGAAAAAAAAATTCTAGTCTATGGTGCTTTCTAGTTTTTATATAGATTTGGAATATCTAAAATTTAAATTCAAAATACTGATTAATATAATCAAATTTAGCTTTGATAATTAGTCAAATTGACTCTATAGAAAAGCGAAATAATATGACAGCTATTTTGGAATAAGAATATAAAAGAATTTCATTATATATTGCCACTTAGAAAAGAAAATTCATTATTAACTTCCCAATTAAACAGAAAATAATACTTACCATATTGGCATGAAATTATATTACTATGAAAATAAAGAATACTAATCATTTTCTTACCAAAGCAAAAAAATAAATTATTGGTGAAATTTAATTTATCACCATAAGTATTTCAATAATTTTCTCACTAAATTTGGAGGCTTAAATTATAACTAAAATTAGATATTTAAAAAAGATTTTGATTCATCTTGAAGATATTTTTATTTTAATCATTTTTTTTTGCCAAAGTTGAATACTACTTATCCCATAAATATGGTTAGAAAATCTAATTCATAGATCATTTCAATCCAATCCTTTAAATATTAAATTTCATTTTTGGTTTCTCAATTTAGTCCTTGAAATATTTGACTAAGCATATTTAATCTTCAATTAATCGTAATGAGTATTTTGTTCCTTTTACTTGTGAATATTAAAAAATTTACTTCCTTCGTCCCAATTTACGTGGCACTTTCGTGTTTCGAGATCCAAACTATATAAACTTTAATCAACATTTCATAATGCGAAAAATTACAACCTATAATACTTTTCGTATAGTTTTTAAATATCTAAAATATTAATTTTATAACATGAACCCTAATTCAATTTATTTTCAAGGATTGGTCAATTCAATTCACGAGAAATGAAACGTGACACATAAATTGAGATGAAAGGACCAGTTGTTCCACCACTTAATTATTTACGCGTTATATTAAGCTTGTAACGTTCCTTCATATTTGGCGGTAACATAGTTCTAGATATCGTCCAAAAATAACATATATTTTAAATTAACTAAAGGTTAAAAGCGATCGAGTCATACTTTACAAGGATCAAAATCAGAATTTACCAATAACTCAAGCTACTAAATTTATAAATTTTAATTAACTAAAGGTTAAAAGCGATCGAGTCATACTTTACGAGGATCAAAATCGGAATTTATCAATAACTCAGCTACTGAATTTATAAATTATGTAACAAAGTACTATGATACACTCCCCCTATATATTTGCTTGTTGTTCTAGTAATAGTTCATACCTAAGTTGCACAGACTCTTCATTTTTTATGCAGCACCCGTGTCGGATTCTTCAAAAACACACTAATTTTGGCGAATCCGACACGCACCCATCGACATTTTTGACGAGTCCGAGCAACATTGGTTCATACAACAAAAAATCTTTGTTCTTTCACAATTTTTTTTTTTTATTAATTTGCCTCAAAAATGTTGTCACAAAAGCCTAAAATTGTTATAATTGGTGCAGGAATAGCTGGTTTAGCAGCAGCAAAAAAGCTATATACAACACAAAACTCCAATGAACTATTTGATCTTTGTGTTGTAGAAGGTGGAAATAGAATTGGTGGAAGAATTTTTACTAATGAATTTTGTGGTGATAAAGTTGAAATGGGTGCTAGTTGGATTCATGGAATTGATGGAAATCCAATATATAAAATTGCTAGAGATATCAATGCATTTGAAACTGATGAACCTTGGGACCCATTGGGAGGTAAAATGGAGAACAAAATGGTTATAACAGAAGATGGACATGAGGTAAATTTATCTGTTGTTAATAACATATCAAGTTTTTTCAAGAATCTGTTGGATTTTGCATCTGGTGAAGGGGATTTTGGAGGTGGGATTGGTGGTAAAATTGTTGAAAGATTGAGGATTGAAAATGGTGGTGGCATTGAGAAGGTTAGTATTGGTTCTTTTCTTAGAAAAGGGCTTGAGTTTTACTGGGGTTTAAGAAAAGATCAAGAAAATGTTGAAAGTTTCATCAATCTTGAAAAAGGCGGTGTCGAAAAAGATCAAGAAAATGTTGAAAGGTTTAATTTTGATGATGGTGGTAGTGAGAAAGATCACAAGAATGATGAAAGCTTCAATCTTGACGATGGTTGTAGCGGAAAGCATCACGAGAATGATGAAAGCATCAATCTTGACGATGGTGGTAGTGAAGAAGATCACGAGAATGATGAAAGCTTCAATCTTGACGATGATGGTAGTGAAAAAGATCAAGAACATGTTGAAAGCTTCAATCTTGACGATGATGGTAGTGAAAAAGATCACGAGAATGATGAAAGCTTCAATCTTGACGATGGTGGTAGTGAAAAAGATCACGAGAATGATGAAAGCTTCAATCTTGACGATGGTGGTAGTGAAACATATCAAGAAAATGTTGAAAGCTTCAATCTTGACGGTGGTGGTAGTAAAAAGGATCACGAGAATGATGAAAGCTTCAATCTTGACAATGGCGGTAGTGAAAAAGATCAAGAATATGTTGAAAGCTTCAATCTTGACAATGGCGGTAGTGAAAAAGATCAAGAACATGTTAAAAGCTTCAATCTTGACGATGGTGGTAGTGAAAAAGATCAAGAACATGTTGAAAGCTTCAATCTTGACGATGGTGGTCGCCAAAAAGATCAAGAAAATGTTGAAAGCTTCAATCTTGACGATGGTGGTAGTGAAAAGGATCACGAGAATGATGAAAGCTTCAATCTTGACAATGGCGGTAGAGAAAAAGATCAAGAACATGTTAAAAGCTTCAATCTTGACGATGGTGGTAGTGAAAAAGATCACGAGAATGATGAAAGCTTCAATCTTGATGATGGTGGTAGTGAAAAAGAGCAAGAAAATATTGAAGTTTTCGAAAATTGGAGTAGAAAATCACTTGAAGAAGGTGTTTTCGCTATGTTTGAGAATATACATAGGCATTATTCGTCAGCTGGTGATTTAGGTACTTTGGATTTCAATGGACACAGTGAGTATATTGATTTTCCTGGAGGTGAAATAACAATAGCCAAAGGTTTTTCATCTGTGGTTGAATCTTTGGCTTCTGTTTTACCATCTGGTTTGATCCAATTAGGCCGAAAAGTCGCGAAAATTGAATGGCAATTGGAAAACAGTGATGGTAATAAGCCAGTGAAGTTGCATTTCAGTGATGGATCAGTTATGTATGCTGATCATGTCATTGTTACCATCTCACTTGGAGTTTTGAAACAAGGAATTCGCGAGGACTCGAGTCTTTTTAGTCCTCCACTTCCTAGTTTCAAGACCGACGCAATTTCAAGACTTGGTTTTGGTGTTGTTGACAAGCTGTTCTTGCAACTTAGCCCAACTCATCATGAAAATGTTGGCCATGATGGGATGAATTTCCCTAATATGATGATGGTTTTTCATCAGCCGGACGCGAAGTTGAACAACCCGAAAATCCCCTTCTGGATAAGGAGGACAACACTTGTACATCCAGTTTATCCAGAGTCAAGAGTTGTAATGTTGTTTTTTGCAGGTGAAGAAGCTCTAAAGGTTGAATCTCTCGATGATGAGGAGATCATCGAAGGGATCTCGACAACAATGTCAGAGATTCTAGCAAACGCAAAGCATTTCAAGAACTCGAATGCTGCAGCTGAGAGTGAAAGTTTCATCAAGTTTACAAAGGTTTTGAAGTGCAAATGGGGTACTGATCCATTGTTTTTGGGATCATATACTCATATAGCTGTTGGATCAAGTGGAGATGATTTGGATGCTATGGCTGAACCATTGCCGGAGAAGAGCGGCGATGGTAGAAAGTCGACGAGTTGTCATCAACTTCAAGTCTTGTTTGCAGGTGAAGCAACAAGTAGAGCTCATTATTCAACAACTCATGGTGCTTATCTTACTGGTCTTAGAGAAGCTAATAGGCTTCTTGAACACTATCAATGTGTTGATGTCTGAAAAAAGATTGTTCTCTTTTTGATTGTTTTGTTATTATTGCTAGAAGGGGAGCCTTGGAAGTAACCGGTAAAGTTGTTGTCATGTGATCAGGAGGTTACGGGTTCAAGCCGTGGAAACAGTCTCTTGCAGAAATGCAAGATAAGGCTGCGTACAATATACCCTTATGGTTCGGCTCTTCCCCCGACCCCACACATAGCGGGCCCTTTTGTTTGTTTGTTTGTTTTGTTATTGCTATTCATATTCATTTGGAATGTGATGTTTGTTATACAACTCTATGTATGATGGGAATTTGATAGAGTAAAGGGAGTTATAGAAGCTTTTCATTTTGTATTATTTCAAGTTTGCTTTTAATCTCCTTTTGTCTTGAGACGGGAGTCTATCGGAAACAACATCTCTACCTCACCTACGAGGTAGTGGCACGAACGCATACATTCTACCCTCTCCAGACTCCACTTTGTGAGAATTTACTGGGTATATTGTTATTGCTTTTAATCCCCTTCACTTTACTGGGTATATTGTTGTTGCCTGGCGGAGTTTATTTAAGCTGAGGATCTATCGAGAATCTCTTTATCTCAACGAAATAGGGGTAAGATCGATCTGTGTACACTCCACACTTCCCAAAATCCACTCATGAAATTATACTAAATATATTGTTGTATATTTTGGGGGAAACACAAAAATTTCCTAAATAGCCCATTTTCGCTCATTACGATCTTTAATTATGTGGGGGTCCTATTACTCCCCAATCATAACTTACCCAATGTAATCCCACAAGTCTCGTTTCGATTTTTTTCTTTTCACTTCTTAAAATTTTATTTTAATTAAGGAACAAAAGAAGACAATGGTACTCAACACACCTATTTAAAGTACTAAATTTGTTTACACTATTTGCAAGATTTGTAGCATGTAGTAAAAACTAATAGCATCATTTTATTTTTTCTTTATTGCAGCCAACTTATTAAGGATAAATTATATGTATCATTCAATTAACAATGTATATCTATAGTCAGATCTCTCTATAACAATATTTCATTATAATGACAGACCAAGTGTTTCTCATTGACACCGGCGTTGCATGAGCCTGACCAGCCCAAAAGGGTACGGCCAGGTCCACGACAAGCACAACTGTCATGTTATAGCAACTAAAGAGTTATCCAGATAAAAGATGTCGTTATAGAGGGGCATGACACCCATAACAACAACGACCATTTCTCATTGACACCGGCGTTGCATGAACCTGACCAGCCCAAAAGGGTACGGCCAGGTCCAAGACGAGCACAACTGTCATGTTATAGCAACTAAAGAGATATCCAGCCAAGTGATGTCGTTATAGAGAGGCATGACACCCGCAACAACAACCACCATTTCTCATTGACACCGGCGTTGCATGAACCTGACCAGCCCAAAAGGGTACGGCCAGGTCCAAGACGAGCACAACTGTCATGTTATAGCAACTAAAGAGATATCCAGCCAAACGAAGTCGTTATAGAGAGGCATGACACCCGCAACAACAACGACCATTTCTCATTGACACCCGCGTCACATTTAGTTATAGCAACAACAACAACCATTTCTCATTGACACCGGCGTTGCATGAACCTGACCAGCCCAAAAGGGTACGGCCAGGTCCAAGACGAGCACAACTGTCATGTTATAGCAACTAAAGAGATATCCAGACAGACGATGTCATTATATAGAGGCATGTAAAAGCCAAGCAAAGGGATGCTTTCTTCTATAAAGTAAATTGAAGGCATACGAAGTATTTCTTGTACCTCGGAAATTTTTTCAACAAGTTCTCTTCGATGCTTGCCATAAAGTAATAAATTCTCAGACTGCACTAGGTGATAATAATCAGATCTATAGATACACTTCTCAACCTTAACTCATTTAAAATCAACTGCAGTACTCGAAAAACCATTCATGTCGAAACACTAGTAAAAAAACTTCATCGTTATCCATGTGGATGGATCAAACATAGACTCCAGAAGCAAGTAGCAAAAACAAGGATCCAAAACCCTGCATGATGTGCGTTGAGGAGTCAGAAGAACAAGCAACTAGTGAAAACGAGAGAGATCAAATCATTAGTGTACATACCAAGAAAACAGACGCCACTGTCCCAGTTACGAGCTCCTTTGCAAGACTGCGATATTTCCTCGGAGAAGTAGCTTCATAGCTGTCAAAGAGTCATAAGGTTTATTACAAGAAGGAAACACAGCAAGACTTGTAGAACGCGGAAAATCAGTCATGAAGAAAAACGGTACTCTTTGACATTATAAAGTTATAATCTGATGAATCCAAGAATATTTTTTTGAAGAACTTTGATGAAGTTCCTTACTGAATTATATCTCAGTAAAGAATCTCGGAGAACTACACAACAACAACAACATACCCAGTGTATTCCCACATAGCGGGGTCTGGGGAGGGTAATGTCAAATGTGTACGCAGTCCATACCACTACATCAGATAAAGTAGAGAGGTTGTTTGTTTCCGATACCAAACATGGACATGAATTATTCAAACAAAGAATGATAGAGAAGTGATAAACAATCTATATAAACCATTAATATTCAGCATTATATTATATATAACATTTATAAGTCTCTTTACGGACACTCTTCCGAATCAAACACGCTCAACCACACAAAGAAAAATCTAAGAATTCCCGAGAAATTTTAATCAGATAACCAAAATATTTAGAAATCTTCCCCTCCGACAATGTTCAAATGGACAAATAAATTGAAACGGAGGGAGTACAGCATATCAGACAGATCCAAATCAATTTCATATTATTTAAATTCCTTACTCACAAAAATGCAGCCAAATCTTCCACAGTTAATTTCATTCTCAAAAAAATATCCCGCATTTCAATACAGTACCCTTTTCTAGCAGTTGCGGATACTGTCAAATATTAATCAATGATGACGCATACACTCTCCTTCAGTTAATAGCAAGGGAAATTGGAGGCACAGAGTGATTGCAGCATGAACAAATATTACAATCAACTATGAAAGGCGTTATGCAATTTTTTTTCTTGATAACCGTGGTGTCCGAGTCAGCTTGCACGCACCTCGACTAATGCCACGGGATACCTGCCACCTCCCACCAGCAATAACTCTATCCACCAAGGCTAGAACAGATGAGAAAAAATCACCTACTGTGTGTCTCTGTTGGAAATTGAATCCGAGACCTCAGTGCGTTATGCAATTTGGAAGGAGCCAAATATGTTGGCCCATATAGAATCTTTAAGAGGATTGGGCAAGTAGCATATGAGTTAGGATTACCTACCCCTTAATCTCAAACTAGTTAGATCCACTAAAGAAAACCCCCCATATCACTCTATTCAAGCCAATTTCATTCCACCACCAACAATAACATACCCGTGAAATCCCACAAGTGGGGTCTAGGAAGCAGGGACGGATCTAGCGGGGCAGGAGAGTATTCACTCAAACTCCATTCGACAAAAAATTACATAGAATGTATAAGGCAATTTTCATTTTTTTTTTCTATATATATATACTAATTTTGAATCCCTTGAACAAGACAAGAGGTTGGCTCCGTGGTTTAGGGGGTTCAAAATTTATGTTAAGGTTCTAATTTCAAATATTAAGCACTACATTTTTATTTTCCAATCCTCTGAATGAAAATCCTGGATCCGTCACTGAACTGAGGGAGGGTAGAGTGTGGGCCGACCTTACCCCTACCTCGTGCAGGACGAACACAATTTTATGGAAAAATAACATAACCATACACCTTAACTTACCATATTTACACAAATCCTCATCCTTACAAAGTAATTACAAAAAACCCAACTAATTATTTATCTTTGTTGGATGTTTGAGAGCTAATTATGTATCTCAACAGACCCAAAATCGAAAAAATGTATTGGGAGCTAATTATGTATCTTTACAACAACAACAACAACATACCCAGTGTATTCCCACAAAGTGGGGTCTAGGGAGGATAAAGTGTACGGAGTCCACACCACTACCTCAGCTGAAGTAGAAAGGTCGTTTCCGATAGACCCCCAGCTCAGCACAGATAACAAATATAATCAAACAAAAATAATAAAAGCAACCAACAAAAAGGAATATCACGCCGCTAGATAGTAAAGGAAACAAAGCCCCCACAAAGTAATACTATAAACTAGCTATATGAAATCATAGACATCACCAAAACACCACGAACAAAAGGCTACAAGACACTACAGGCACAGATACAAACAGAGCACTCTTTCCCTACTATTACGAATTACTATTACGAATTACGAATTACAAGACAACACTACAGGCATAGATACAAACAGAGCACTCTTTTCCTACTATTACGAACGTACTCCTACATACTACTACTCTACCCTAATTATGTATCTTTACAAAGAAATTTTTTTATCTTCGTTGGATGTATTATGTATCTCGATAGACCCAAAACGAAAAAAATGTATCGGAAGCTAATTATGTATCTTTATAAAGGAAAAAATATATATTCGTTGAATGTATTATGTATCTCAACAAACCCAATATCGAAAAAAATATATCGGAAGCTAATTATGTATCTTTACCAAGGAAAAAGTGTATCTTCGTTGGATGTATTATGAATCTCAATAGACCCAAGATCGAAAAATGTATCGGGAGCTAATTATGTATATTTACAAAGGAAAAAATGTATCTTTCTTCGATGTATTATATAACTCGACATACTCAAAATTGAAAAATATGTATCGGGAACTAATTATATATCTTTACCAAGGAAAAAATGTATTGTCGTTGGATGTATTATGTATCTCAACAGACTCAAAATAAAAAAAAATGTATCGGGAGCTAATTATGTATCTTTATAAAGGAAAAAATGTATCTTTCGTTGGATGTATTATGTATCTCAACAGACCCAAAATAAAAAAAAATATATCGAGGGCTAATTATGTATCTTTATAAAGGAAAAGATGTATTTTTCATTGGATGTATTATGTATCTCAACAGATCCAAAATCAAAAAAAAAATATCAAAAGCTAATTATGTATCTTTATAAAGGAAAAAATGTATCTCGTTGAATGTATTATATATCTCGACAGACTCCAAAATTAGAAAAAAAATGTATCGGAAGCTAATTATGTATCTTTATAAAGGAAAAAGTGTATCTTCCTTGAATGTATGATGTATCTCAACAAACCCAAAATCGAAAAAAATATATCGAAAGTTAATTATGTATCTTTACAAAGGAAAAAGTGTATCTTCCTTGGATGTATGATGTATCTCAACAGATCCAAAATCGAAAAAAATACTACCTCCGTTTAAAAAAGAATGACCTACTTTTCTTTTTAATTCGTTTAAAAAAGAATGACCCCTTTCCTTTTTTGGTAATACTTTAGTTTCAACTTTCCACATGACATGTTTATGACCACAAGATTAAAGGGCATTTTGGTACATTTGACACTACTTTAATTTAAGGCCACAAGATTCAAAAGTTTCTTTATTTTCTTAAACTTTGTGTCAAGTCAAAGTAGATCATTCTTTTTGAAACGGAGGAAGTATATCGAAAGTTAATTATGTATCTTTATAAAGGAAAAAGTGTATCTTCCTTGGATGTATGATGTATCTCAACAGACCCAAAATCGAAAAAAATATATCGAAAGTTAATGATGTATCTTTACAAAGGAAAAATGCATCTTCGTTGAATGTATTATATATCTCGACAGACTCCAAAATCAGAAAAAAAAAATGTATCAGAAGCTAATTATGTATCTTTACAAAGGAAAAAATGTATTTTCATTGAATGTATTATATATCTCGACAGACTCCAAAATCAGAAAAAAATGTATCAGAAGCTAATTATGTATCTTTACAAAGGAAAAAATGTATCTTCATTGAATGTATTATATATCTCGACAGACTTCAAAATAAAAAAAATATAAATCAAAAGCTAATTATGTATCTTTATAAAGGAAAAAAAAATGCATCTTCATTGGATGTATCAGGCGCTAATTATGTATCTAGGAAAAAAAGATCCTCATTAGATGTATCGGGAGCTAATCATGTATCTCGATAGACCCAAAATCGATATTTTTATTAATTATGCAAAATATCTTAAATTTTCTGTAATTAAGCTCCAAACTGTCGAGATTTATGTTGTTTGACCCAATTTTATTCCAACATCCATAAATATAACACACACACACACATATATATATCCATGAAAAATAACAAAAAATCCAACATTTTGTGAGCTAGAAAAAGGATGAGATCTAGATGCTTACATGAAAAAAGAAGCAGTAACAACAAGACCAATTGCAAGCATAATCACAGCTAGTGTTGGGTACCACACATCTGGTACTGGACTCGATATAGGTTTTGCTGATTGTGCCTTGAACAACAAAAATTCCAAAAATTAAAATTAAATAAAAAAAAAAACAAAAATTAAATTAAAAATTTACAAAAATCAATAATAACAAATTGATTAAGTAAGAGAAATTGCATACCATTTTTTTTTTTTGAAGAAAAATTGAGAGAATTTAATGATCTAGCAGTGACTTGTTTGTGCAAAGGCTGTGAATCTGTGTTTTTAAATAGTCAGCAAAGGAGTGGTAAACGGGTCGGGTCGGATGGGCGGGTTGAAAATGGGTTAAATAAAAATGAATATAAAATATTTGATTTGATTATATTTAATATGGATAAAAAAAATGGATTAATTGAATTAATTAGGTGAAAATTCAAAGTTAAAAGTCAAAATAAGCTTGGACTCTTAATAAGAGCTCATAAACAAATAGATAAATAGGTATTGATAATATAGATATTCGTTTTGGGTGGAAACTAATTACTATATTTGATTTATTTGTAAAAAAACGATTATTCAGCACGTATTTGGTCTTGACAAATCAAACTTCAGTCGTTTATGACGATAATATAAGTTTAGTCGTAGCTAGAGAAATTTAGCTAATGTATGTCAAAAATTCAGCCTAGCTTCCACGTGTGTATGTCGGAAGTTTTGGCCTTGGCAAACTAAGCTTCAATCGCGTATAACGTTAATTAAGTTTAGTCGTGGCTAGCGAAATTTAGCAACGCTTGCTTCCAGGTGTGTATGTCAGAAGTTTTGTCCTTGGCAAACAAAACTTCAATTGTGTCTAACGATAATAAGTTTAGCCGTGACTAGCGAAATTTAGCAACGCTTGCTTCCAAGTGTGTATGTCAGAAGTTTTGTCCTTGGCAAACAAAACTTCAATTGTGTCTAACGATAATAAGTTTAGCCGTGACTAGCGAAATTTAGCAATGTATGTTAAAAATTCGAACGTACTTCCAAGTGTGTATGTCTGAAGTTTTGGTCTTGGCAAACTAAACTTCAATAGCGTATAATGATAATAAGTTTAGTTGTAGCTAGCAAAATTTAGCAACGTATGTCAAAAATTCAGCCTAGCTTCCACGTGTGTATGTCGGAAGTTTTGGCCTTGGCAAACCAAACTTCAATTGCGTATAACGATAATAAGTTTAGTCGTGGCTAGCAAAATTTAGCAATATATGTCAAAAATTCGGCCTTGCTTCCAGTTGTGTATGTCAGAAGTTTTGGTCTTGACAAGCCTAACTTTAGACACGTATATCGAAAATTCGGCCTTACTTCCAGATGTGTATGTCAGAAATTTTGGTCTTGACAAGCCTAACTTTAGACACGTATATCGAAAATTCGGCCTTGCTTCAGAGTATGTCAGAAGTTTACTTACACAAGTAATACGTCAAACTTTTGGCAAAATTTGCAACTTTTTGTACATTAAAATGTGATTATACAACTTAAGTGAGATTGATATCACTATTTTTCACCTTGTAATTTCACTTATTTACAAACAAGGTAATAAAGTTACAATTCATCAAGGATCCAAATATAAAAATTACAATTGCATTTTCAGTTTTGAGTTTTGACCAAATTAAAAAAATAAAATATAATTGTATATTATATCTCAAATAGTTTTGAAACAAAACTCACAAGCTCATACATGAACAACTACTTCAATAACCTAACTGACAGGGTGAGTTACATACATGAAAATTGCACTAATGTTGTTGTGTTGCTCAAATATACATCGATTACTCTCCGGTTACAACAGCATCCTGCCGCGTAGAACAATGTTTTTCAGATAGTCATGTAGCGACTGCTCAAGCGCAACACCAACACACGAGCTTAAAGAGTTGCAGATACTTGAAGTTAAGATCGAAGCACAGGAGCAAAGAGAACCTCAAGTTGCAGAACATGGACACGAATGAAGGAGCTCGAGTGTTGCATCTTTCTCGGTTATCCTATTGATTTGGATCGTATTCTTGAAATGCGCTCTTGAATCTCTCGGCCATTTTGGTTTCGTCTTCCTTACCAAGCTTACAGTTTCTCCAATCAGCTTTATCTGCTACATTCAACAAGCCTGCTAAAACCTGTGTGGCATTCATGCAATATTGCATCTGTTACTAAAGCGCAATTATAGCTGTCAAGGATGCAAAACTAAGCGACTATCACCTGTCGAAAATTTTAGCAAAACGATAAATTACTAGAATAAGGGGATGCTTGCAAGGATGAAACTAGGTAAATATTCATGGAAGTGCTTTCTGCTATATGAACATTTCATTTATATGCTAAATCCCACTCTTCCCCTCCCTCCCCGGTCAAAGCACAACTAACGGTTTCCGTTCTCCCCCTTTGCAATGTTGGAGACTCAAAATCCAAATGTCATAGCTGAAGGTGGAGGGCAAATTCTACGCTAGTCTATCTTTCCTTCCCTTGTCAGAGAACATCTTACCTCGCGACCAAATTGAGCTGGGAAGTTTTCATTCTCCTCGACAACATGTAACAAGATATCGCCTCCAGGAACTTCAACATAAAATAAGCCCCAACTTCTGTCAAACTGTGTCCGCAAGGCTTGTCTTCCTTCTGCAGTAAACAGAAAGCACCAGCATGTTATCTAGAATGAGATGAGAAAAGATTTTAATGAGAAAACCAGAAGTTTAGAATTTTGGCATCTGCAATGCAATCTTGTATAACAATGCTTAGAGTTACCAGTTGATTAGAACTTGCAAAATTGGTCTATATAATGGGGAACTTCGCGTATAGTGCGACTTTAATGCACTGGGCTGCCCTTTTTTTTATAACGCGGGAGTAACCTATGCACCAAAAGGTATGTGGACATATGCTAAATATGGTATACTATCAAAAGTAATTGTTCACATCCAATTTGGCACTCGTCAGCTTCTCAAGCAAATGATATTCAGTGCTATAGTCATAGGCTCATGGAGAAATTTCCTTTAGTGCTGAAGAAACTTGCGTAGCTTACCTGACTCATCTGATACAGAACTCTTATGACCAGCAAGTAAGCTACTCCTTCTGTCCCAATTTATGTGGCACACTTTCCTTTTTAGTCCGTCCCAAAAAGAATTGTCACTTTTCTATAAAGTAGAAACAATTTAACTTTAAAATTTACCTTTTACTCTTAATGAAATAATTTATAGCCACACGAATGGTCATGGAGTGTTTTAGACACAACTTTCTAAAAGTCTTCCTTTTTTTCTTAAACTTTGTGGTAAGTCAAACAGTGCTACATCAATTGGGACGGAGGGAGTTGTAAATTTCAGCAGAAAGGACCTTAAGGTGATGCAGAAGATCTTCTCACAAAGGCAATCGGCATATAATTCTTTTTCGGTATTAAGACAGTGTTGGAGATATTAACCTTCCTAGGATACACTCCATGCTCATAAAGACATTCGAAGAAACTACTCATTTTGGTCTGTATACGCTTTCCAGGAAATTAAAGGACAACGACAAGTAGCTAAAGCTGAGGCATGAATGAACAGTTGAGCTATTTTTTCCACTGTTCTATTTTCTGTACCTTATCCAGTCTTCAATTTATAAACTGGTTAGGGGGTGTGGCAGGGATTCAGGATCTCACAGCCTAGTATAATAAAGGAACCGTACCTTTAACCATAGTAAACTTGAATCCCAATTTTTCAGCAGCCATGTTAAAAATATCTCGAACCACAGATGCCCTGGACGAGGGAATAGGAACAACCTACAATAGACCCAACGAGTGGAGGTTAAAATAATGATAAGTGAACAATAATAAAGAAGGAAAAGTAATGGACTAAAGAACTGTGACATGAGAACAACAATTACACAATTATATTATTAATTTTTTTTTAAAAAAAAGAGATTGATCTATGAAGGCAAGGGCGCAAGGCAGCTGTAATTTGCCCCAAGGTATCCAAATAAAAGGTGCAATTAAGGCTCTGCCTTTTGGATGTCTTCATTGTAAGCCTCGCACGATGAGCATCAATCATGTTTGAACCCTGATTAAGTTTTTCTTCTCAACCACAGTGTAGGTAAACTGTACTCAAACTTTGACAAGTTTCCTCAAACTGCGCATTCTTTTTTCCCCGAATCAGTCTTTTATTCAACATTTTTCTTTGGTTGGATCTCTCACTCGTAAGTTAAATATAAATATTGAGTCCTGTTAGCCAAATATTTGTGCTTCATGGAGAATGCCTCACTGTGAGTGATAACACTGACAACTCTTTCACGAAGAACTGAATACTGAGAAAAAACAATCAAGTAATGGCATGGCATTCTATTGGAGGTTTTCTAATCGATCACAGTACTCAGGATTCGTTTGTGCTTATTCAGAGCTCCTAAGGCCAGAGATCACAAATAGGAAAATACATGAATGGGCTGCTACATAACACCTTTTTCTTAAGTACAAGACGGCTGCGACATTGTCACCATATCTTATGAAAGAAGATTGCTTCTATAGCTTAAAGAAAAAGCAAAACATTTAAAGTAAGGTATGCTTATATACAAACCAATTCTTAAGGAAAGAATGGTGGTATAGACATATCTTCTTCTTTTTTTCCGTTTTTTAAATGATCAACAACACAGGCATACATTTCTTGCAATGCATAAATGTTAATTTTTATATACCTGAAGATTGGCATGAGTTCCTCGTTTATTTACCCACTCAAAGAAAACTGTTTCCTTCCCTTGCTTTTTGAAGTAAGCTTTGAGGCCGCTTTGAAGTCGGTCCAATTCCTTTTCACATTCCAGCGGAAGAGCTAACGTATTGGGTGTGTGTTCAATGGGCAAAATCAGCACATGATCTGGTAGTAAAGGTCCTTTAGCAAGTGCACAGTAGTAATTTTCTCCAACACTAGTGATGAGATGTGACTCCACATTCGGGCTTGACAAACAAAACCAGCATTCCCTTGACCTGAAAAACAGTTAAAGTTACCACAAAACTTACTATAAAAGCAAGGGAGCACTAATGAAGGGTTACAAGCCAGTAAGCATTGATACTGCAACATCACTAAGAAATATCAAGTAGTTCGATAAATATCAACCTGTTAGAGCTTGCTGCCCTAGGTGCTGATCTGTCACCTTCTTCCTGCAAACTGTGCTTGAAGTTGCAATCAGGTCCTTTTTCGCATTTTCCCTTGTTGAGAAAGTCAAAACACACACCTCTTGAGTATTGTTCCGAAGCTTCTTCATCATGCCTAAATTGGCACTTGTTTCCTCTTGGACAAGAGCCAGAAGAGACAAATTTAAAGCAGAGTCTGTCATCACCACCATCACCATGTTTCTGCCTTTTCTTCGATACATCATATCTCCAATACTGTGACTCGGAAGTACTATCAGTGGGCCTCTTTGTTGCTCCCTCGGGTGGGGCTGATTTGTCAACATTTGTATATGGACATAAAGTAGTGTTTGGTGGCTTTGCACTAAGCTCAGTCTTCGACATTGTTGATGCTGGCGTGGGAGATATTGCATGAATAAATTTCTGTGGAGAATTCATGCATAAAATGAGGATTCAAAATGATACAAAGGGGTGAGGTAGACCTAAAATTACAGAGAAGTTGTCTTAAAAGACCAAGGTATGGATGCAGACTTTGCTAAGAAGATAAGTCCTGCATTTGTCAGCTGACAAGTCTTTCGTTTTAGTTATACACTTGTATGCATATAAAAGCAAGTGTAAAATGCAGTAAACGTCTCGTTTTTTGACACTCTAATTCACCTTATATCTTATAAGGGCATTTCAAAATTTGAAAACTAGATCAGAATTTCATCACAAAAATGAATAGATTTTAAGAGCTTCGGTAGCATTTGAGAATATAAAATCATTATCAACAAGTTTGATGTTCAACCTTAACTATGTGGCATAATTTTTTTGGTGGTAACAGTGGGGGTTGAGGACAGAGTGTGTTATTGAACTGCTTAAGACGCAGACATAATCTTTACAAATACTCGCAGGAAATTTAAATAAAATGCCGGTTGTAGTAATACCTGTTTATCTTTGTTTCCAACAGGAGCTAAGCCCATAAAGCGAGTTGCGTGTAGAGCATCAACATTCACATACGGTTCACGATCAAAGTATACACCCATAGTTCCTGCAACATGATACCTACCAGTGAAACAATTTCAGTTGGGGAAAAGTTCATATCTATGGATTTAGTGGGCAACAAAGTACAAATTGAAAGTTTTGGCTTATAAAAATGAAAGAAGTCATCATTAAAACAAAATGAAAAACGAACTAGAAAATAACAGAAATTTTCTGACTGTAATAGCATTTCTTTTAAAATAGAAGGGATTACAACATAGCCATTTGAACAGATACTGTACTTCCTTCACATGAACAGAACATGATCAATTCTCTGAAAGTCAAGAATGAATCTTTCGAAATTCTACTTAATTTCTCAGATTGACATCCAGTAAGCTCACTGCCAAATGCAAATCCCCGCCGCTTAATATAATCTCAGGTTAAGCCTAAGTATATCAAGGACAAACATTTCCGCTGCAAAATAAATTCTTGGAAAAGATTACCAGTTCAACCACGAGATAAAGAAGATCAGTGACACATGTCACCTCAAATTAACAATGAAATAGCAACCCAACCTAGGTGTGATGAAACTTGTACTATTAATGGATTAGAAAAATAAGCTGAATATAAAAAGAGTGAGTGGAAGCATATATAGATATACAAGCAATAAATTCTGTACTACAAAAGTAAAATGAAAAATTCCACATTAGTTGGCTCCAAATTTTGAGTAGTTCAATTTTTCTTCTCCAAAAGCTGAGAAGAAATGTTCAAAATGAATGTAGCCAACTCAACAAGTGAACTACACTTTGAGAAATGATCACTCACCGAGGCTTAATCTCAGTTACTAATTCCGACACTGTGGGATCATTCCCAGTTGAATCAGAAATTTCTCCAGGAATTTTTGATGTTGTTCTATTCATTACTCCACTGGGCCATTCGTTAGTGTTTTTTGATTAAGGAAAACAAAGACATTGTATAGAGTACTTGGAATGATGTGTGAAGAAAATGAGGGAGATCGATATAAAAGCAAAGGATATGTAAGAAATATGTCAACTGTTTCTGGATCCTCTGCTAAAGCCCGCAAAGCATCAACATCATCTTGACTGTATGTTCCAAATTGAGTTCCACTTGGAGATCGCCTACCAGATAAGTATGCCACATATAATCCTAAACATGAGTAAAGCATATCAGCTATCATATCGAACAAAAGGTCTAAAAATATTGTTCAGCCATGCACCTCCATCAAAGAAAACTGTAATTCGATACAGAGACATAATATGAAACCCTAATATCTTTCAGTCTCATTATTACAGAGACATGAGCTTAGACACCCCCTGTTTGGTGAGATTCTAATCTCACAAAGTAAACTAACCTATCAATAGGATGAACCTTCCAAATTCAGGGGAAACCTCAGGGTTATCGTGGACTGGACGCAGTTATTACAAAATAAACTTGAATAAGAAAGTAGTAACAACAACAATAATATCAATTGGTCAACCAACTGTGCCTCAATCCCAAATGAACTGAGGAAAAGAAAACTAGACAATCAAGCAAAAAAGCACACAACTTCACCAAATTAAGATAAATTGTGTGTTGTTTAGATGTGCTCACCTTTTGGATATGTTATCTAGCATGGTGCTTAGATGCGCTAGTAAAAAGTTTCAATTTTCAAATCTTAGACATCAGAATCTCACAATGTAGAACTTGCAAATACAACTGTCCACTATCTTTAATCTGGAAGGTACCTGATGAAGTAGTAGAGGTGTGCACAAACTGGCTAGGGCAACCAATAAGCATAAAAAAGGGCAGCCCGGTGCACTAAAGCTACCGCTATGCGCAGTGTCCGGGGAAGGGCCCCACCACAAGGATGTATTGTACGCAGCCTTACCTTGCATTCCTGCCAGAGGCTGTTTCCAAGGCTTGAACCCGTGACCTCCTCGTCACATGACAGCAACTTTACCAGTTACTCCAAGGCTCCCCTTCTAAATGCAGACCAATAAGCATACTATCAAAAAATTTCCAACTATATAAAAATATATAATATACATACGCACACCTCCCCTAGTAGGAGTAGATGCAGACAACACCCCGGGGTGTGGCCTAGTGGTAACAAAGTAGGTTGAATCATGAGGTCTCGGGTTCAAATTCTAGCCGAGGCAAAAACGGGAAGTGTTTTTTCCGCGAGAAATCTCAAGGTGGACCGGACACTACGATTAATTAAAAGAAAAAACGTATGCAGACACATCCACTTCTGAGCTGCCTGTTCAGTCATTACACTAAAACTTTCACGTTTGTTGAGCAAATTGGAATAAAATGATAAACGTGGTGTTGGTTAAGGTCTTACCATGAAAGCTAAACTTCCCACTTCCTTTCAACCAATACAAATTGTCACAGACCCTATAGCCCTCCATCTTAAACCCTTTATTACTCGGGTCCTTCAACGCTTCTGATAATATTTTTGGGGACCCCGCACCATAATCGCCAATGAAATAGGTTGGTATCGGAATCTTGAAACGACCCTCAATGTAGCCATTGAATTCCTCAAGCCCCTCAACTGAATCAGGGAAAAACTGGCCCACGCAAAGAAGAGCATCAAATGGACCAGCTGCCTTGTTCACCTGAAAGAGTTCACGTTCAGCTCTAAACTACAACAACAACATACCCAGTGCAGTCCCATAAAGTAAGGTCTGGAGAGGGCACATGGGGAGGGTAGAGCGTACGAAGACCTTACCCCTACCTCAAAAGTAGAGAGGCTGTTTCCGATAGACTATCGGCTCAAGAAAAAACAGTCCAAAAGAAGTAACAGAAGTTAAAGCATAGCAAAGACTACTGAGCAGTAACTATAATTAAAAAAAAAAACACGATAATCGAAGTACAAGGAACAACAGAAAGCAACGTAAACCGAAGCGCAAGAAACTACCTGAGCAATACTACGACTACTAGGATGGACGGATAGCTAAACAACGCACTACTACCTACTAACCTTCTATCCCTGTCCTCCACAACCTCCTATCAGTCATGTCCTCGGTAAGTAAAACAACATCATATTTCAGCTCTAAACTAAGTAGTTGATATTTAAATAGAAATAGGCAATCCAGAATTTGAAGTCATCAAACTATGAACGTTCTTATTTTTCTAAAACGGGAAACCCTGAATTAGTCGTGGTGCACTTGCGGGAAACTCCTTGCCGAGGGCCTGTGCACCCCGGGATTAGTCGGGGCTCGAAGAGTCTCGGACACCCGGTGCAAGTCAAAAAAAAAAAAAAAAAAACGGATCCAAAATTTAAACTTTATAAGTACTCTTATTAAAATGTTCTTATTTTTCTTTTATAACCGTGGTGTCCAGGTTGCGTGCACCTCAACTTATTTTAGGAAAAATATCATAAACATACACCTTAACTTACCATATTTACACAAATCTCCACCCTTACAAAGTAATCACAAAAAATCCAACTAATTATATATCTTCGTTGGATGTATCGGGAGTTAATTACGTATCTCGACAGACCCAAAATCGAAAAAAATATATAGGGAGCTAATTATGTATCCCCACAAAGAAAAAAATGTACCTTCGTTGGATATATAACGTATCTTTCGGAAAAAATGTATCGGAAGCTAATTATGTATCTCTACAAAGAAGAAAAATGCATCTTCGTTGGATGTATCTGAAGCTAATTATTTATCTCTACAAAGGAAAAAATATATCTTCGTTGGATGTATTATGTATCTCGACAGATCCAAAAACAGAAAAATGTATCGAGAGCTAATTTTGTATCTTTACAACAAAAAAAATATATCATTCATTGGATGTATTGGGAGCTAATTATGTATCTCGATAGAGCCAAAATCATAAAAAAAGAAGTATCTGAAACTAATTATGTATCTCTACAAAGAAAAAAAATTATATCTTCATTGGATGTATTGGGAGCTAATTATGTATCTCGACAGATCCAAAATCGAGATTTTCAGTAATTATGCAAAATAGCAAAGTTTTCCGTAATTAAGCTCCAAACTGTCAGAATTTATGTTGTTTGCCCCTTATTTTATAAGGACGCCTCCCACCTCCCACCATAAATAGGTACCATGTAACTTTATCGACCCAGACTACAACATATGTGTGTACATATATATTATGCAAAATGTCAGTATTTTCTGTAATTAAGCTCCAAACTGTCATAATTTATGTCGTTTGCCCCTTATTTTATAAGGACACCTCCCACCATAAACAGGTACCAACCCAGACTACAACATGTGTGTGTACATATATATTATGCAAAATGTCAGTATTTTCTGTAATTAAGCTCCAAACTGTCGGAATTTATGTTGTTTGCTCCTTATTTTATAAGGACACCTCCCACCATAAACAGGTACCGGGTAACTTTATCCACCCAGACTACAACAGGTGTGTGTACATATATATTATGCAAAATGTCAGTATTTTCTGTAATTAAGCTCCAAACTGTCAGAATTTATGTTGTTTGCCCCTTATTTTATAAGGACACCTACCACCTCCCACCAAAAATAGGTACAAGGTAACTTTATCCACCCTGACTACAACATATGCGAAAAGATCACCTAACCTTTTACGTATACATAACATATATAAAAAAAAAATGGTGGATAAATGGATGATAGTACAGAATACGAACCGAAGAAACGCGTTTGAATAACTGATTGAGACGGCCTTGCACATCACCACACAGCAGAATTTTGAGAGGAGCCATTAGTGAGACAGCTTAAACTGTGAGAGCTTAGAGAGAGAATGAGAAGAAAAAGTGAAGAGTTCAGGTATTGGGCCAAATCCTGTACTGGGTTTTCAGGCCCAATTTGTAAAAGTTAGTGTGTTACACATACTTCTTATGTACTATTTTATTGACTTGGCTAGGGGTGGGCGTTCGGTATTCAATTCGGTATTTTCAAAGTTCGAATTTGATAATTCGGTAATTGATATTTGAATACAGATACCACATACCATACTTATGAATATCGGTTCGGTAATTCGGTAAATTAAACTTTGGTTCGGTACGGTATTTGGTTTTACCATATTAAAGTTGGAGAAGTGTAAATGTACGTTTAAACTTCAAAGAGTATATTTAATAGAAACTTTATTTAGTATTCTTTTTACGAATATATTATCAAGTTTCAAGAGATTTTTTGGAATGACTAATATTGTCTATTGGGTTAGTTATATATATATATATAAAAGAAAAAAAAATTGATATTCGGTAAATACCAAATACCAAACGATATTAATATCTTGAACCAAACTCAATCCCGAATATCGAAATATTAAAATTTTACTCCCAAATACCAAACGGTATTAATATCTTGAACCAAACTCAATCCCGAATATCGAAATATTAAAATTTTACTCCCAAATACCATACCAAATTACCGAATATCAATTAACTAATTTTTCGATTCGGTAATTCGGTTTTCGATATTTTATGCCCAGCTCTAGACTTGGCCTATTAAAAATAGGAGAAATAATAAAAACATACACGTTAATTTATTATATTTATACAAATTTTCACCCTTATAAAGTAATATTAAAAATCTCAACTAATTATTTATCTTTCGTTGGATGTATCGGAAGCTGATCGTGTATTTCGACAGACCCAAAATCGAAAAAATATATCGCGAGCTAATTATATATCTTTACAAAGAAAAAAATCTATCTTCGTTGAATGTGTCGTGAGCTAATTATGTATCTCGACAGACCAAAATTCAAGATTTTCAATAATTATGTCAGATATCGAGATTTTCTGTAATTAAGCTTCAAATTATCGAGATGTATGTTGTTTCCCCTTAAAAATAACATCAATATTGTGTGTAAAAATATTTATTTGTTTACAAGAATATTCTTTATAAATACGGTTGAAAATATGTGAAAAAAGTTATTTAGCATAATATCTGACAGAGTGAAAGTACATTAGGGCTATTCTTGTAAATCAATCCCAATAGTGTCTATTATATGCAATAGTTCATATAGGTTTGGCCCAAATAATAACCCTCTCACTAGGGGGCTTCAGTATGTATTATTATATATATAATATATAATATATATCAAAATATTTTCGGAGAAAAATAGAATTTGTTTTGGAATTTGGAGCTAAGTACTATGGATTGTGCATTTACTACTCACAATGCAGTATCTGTCACAAAAATAACCAATTTCTATTTATCCAAAAAATCTTCGAATTTCAGATTTTTCACTGTTAAATGTTCCAATAATCTTTCTGCAGGTAGTGCAGGTTAGTCTTTTATTTTTCCTTTTTGTATCTTAATTTTTTTGTTAATTATTGTAGTTTCCGAGTCAATATTCGTGCAGCTCGATTAAATACACGAGATACCTATTATCTCGATTAATTTTTTCATTATAACTGTAGCATCTGGGTAGCTTTTGCACACCTCGACTAGACTAAATTCACGGGATACGTGTCACCTGGTGTGTGTAGCTTTATTTATTTTGATAATTGTGGTATTCGGGTTAGTTTTCGAGTGCATGGACTAAAATACATGTGCTACCTGTCGCCTCAGACCAGCAACACATAATAGATAACTTTGTCTAGTGCCCAACAAGGCCAGGAGCCGAGGACATATGGAAAGAATCGCTTAGTGTTTGTGTAGCTTCATTTTTTACTATAACCGTGATGTTCGGGTCTAGCTTTTGCACACCTCGACTAAATCCACGGAATACGTGTCACCTCCCACCAGCTACAACATGTAGGATAGATGGGAAAAATCACCTAGTGTATGTGTATCTTTATTTATTTTTTTGATAACCATGGTATTCGGACCAAATTTCGAGCACCTGAACTAAATACACGTGCTACCTGCCACCTCTCACGAGCAACACGTAATAGATAATTTTGTGTAGTGCCCAACAGGGTGAGGACATAGGGGAAGAATCATCTAGTGTTTGTGTATCTTCATTTTTTACTATAATCGTGGTGTTCGGAGGTAGCTTTTGTACACCTCAACTAAATTCACAGAATACGTGTCACCTCCCACCAGGAATAACATCTAGGATAGATGGGAAGAACACCTAGTGTATGTGTAGCTTTATTTATTTATTTATTTATTGATAACTGTGGAGTTCGGTCCAGCTTTTGAGCACCTCGACTAAATACATATGCTACCTGCCACCTCCCACCAGCACAAAATGGATAACTTTGTCCAGTGCCCAACAAGGCGAGGACATATGGGAATAATCACCTAGTGTTTGTGTATCTTCATGTTTGTATCTGAATTTATGTGTATTTTCTTGTTGTTTTTCAATTATTGTAAGTGTAAATTAAAGACGAAGTTAGGATTTGAAGCGTACGAGTTTGTTTGTTTTCACTTAGTGGGTTATAAATTAAAAATTTGTACATACTCAACTAAGTAAATACAAGGCTTGGACCAAAGGTTTAGTCTTTTTCTTTTTTTTTCTAACCGTGGTCTCTGGGCCAACTTGCGTGCACCTCGACTAAATCCACTGGGTGCCTACCACCTTCCACTAGCAATATGTATGCGGTAACTTTGTCCTATGTTGCTCGGACTCTTCAAAAATGTCATTGGGTTCGTGTCGGATCCTCCAAAAATATCCGACACTGGTAAGGCAATATTTAATAATAGTCCAAGCAACTTAGTCCACTAAGGCTAGAACAGATGGGAAGAATTCACCTTGTATTTTTGTTTTCATTAGAAATTGAACGTGAGACTTCATGGTGCTCAACTCAGGTCATTGATCACTAGGCCACAACTTGGGTGCCGAAGCTTTAGTCTTTTTCTGTTTTCCTAACCATGGTCTGTGGGCCAACTTGCACGCACCTCGACTAAATCCACGGGATACCTGCCGCCTTCCACCAGCAACATGTATGAGGTATCTTTGCCCACCAAGGCTAGTAGAACAGATGGGAAGAAATCACCTAGTGTTTTTGTTTCTGCTGGAAATTGGACCTGAGATTTCATGGTGCTCAATTCACGTCATTGACCACTAGGAAAAAGCACAACTTGGGTGCCAAAGCTTTAGTCTTTTAATGACCAATATGACTTCCTGCAGCAGCAGGAGGTCTATCGGAAACAACCTCTCTGCCTCCCGCGTAGAAATAAGGCCTGCATACATTCTACCCTCCTCAGAATCCACTTGAAGGATTAGAATGTGTTCGTTGTTGTTGTTAATAGTACCAAGGAGGCATTGGCAAAAGTAGAAAAAGATGAGGAGCACTGTTGCTGCTATATTACATCTTTAGAGAATGCAATAATTCGAAAAAATAAGCTGGAGACACCGTCATGCTGCACTAAAAAATGCAAACTTTGTATGCATTGTACTTTATAAAAGATGAAAGAGTAAGAATAAAGAGAACAAGAATATAGAGGTGCTGAAGAAAAGCTCCTCTGTCCGTTCTGTGCACCATTTGGATAGAACGGAAAAATAGGGCCTTTGAGGGGCTTGAATAAATTTGCATAGCCTGAAGCTATGCTGTTTAGAATCTTCAAAAATGCCGATGGGTGCATGTTGGATCCTTTAAGAGTAGTACATTTTTGAAGGATCTGACACGGTTGCGGCAACATTTTTGGAGAGTCCAAGCAATACAGGCTTGGAGTGAAAGGAATGTTGTAGCTAACTCTGACGATCATCTAATTTTCCGGACTTCCTGCAAGCTTAGAAGGAGCAAAAAGCATTGTAACCTTCTGTAATGTACAGTACCAGTGTAATCCCAATTTGTGGGGTCTAGGGAGGGTTGAGTCTACCCCTACCTTGCAGGTAGAGAGATTGTTTCGGATAGACCTTTTTTGTGTGGCTAAATTAGACGATCTAATGGAACACAAACAAACTAAAGCGCCTAGCTTTCGCAAAAATATGAGCTGACTTAAGACCAACAACTTCCAACGCCTAGTTGCTGAGCTACGGAACATGGGCTTGGAACCAAAGCATGGACTACAAACGACATTTTCTCATTTTTGAAATAGATAAATTGTTGTATAAGCAACACAAAGAGGGTACGTTCTGAGTTTTGGCGTTGCTTCTTTTTCGTTTCTCCATAAGCTGAGACTTTTAATCCCGTCTCAATTTTGATATGGCACGAGCCTGTGTTATCTTTCCATTTTGTTAGCACAGCATGTTCAGTTTTCTTTATATTGTTGTCAATTCATTTTATGAGCTCAAGTACTATTCTCTCTATTTTAGATTTACTTGAAATTAATAGCGTTTATTAGAGGTCTGAATGATTTAATATTTTCCTGCAGGAGCTGCCGGTCTGGTTGAAAGACCTTGGAAGGTAGCAGATGCTAGACTTGTTCTTGAGGATGGTTCAATTTGGAAGGCAAAATCATTTGGTGCTCGTGGAACCCAAGTTGGAGAAGTGGTTTTTAATACCTCTTTAACTGGGTAACACAATTTTTTTTCGCTTGCTATTTTTATGACGACGTATCTTCTTAAAAGGATACATTATGTACTAAGTTATCTTTAGCTTTTGGTCTTGTCCAATTTAGGTGGTAATAATCAGAGCATTCGTAATGAACTAGTACAGAAATATTTTAGATTTTTTTCATAATCATTCCCCACATAAATATCCATTCTTGAGATTTGGTCGTATAAACTTCCATTTATTTAATAATGGTGTTTAAATCAACTTGTGTGTATCTTGACTATTCTCCGTCATTAAAGGTGTTGGTAACTCTGACACCAAGGCTACCTCATCAGTGGCTGAGCCACATTGAATTCAGGGGGTTCGGATGAACCCCCCTTCGTCGGAAAATTATACTATTTTTATATGGTCAAAAATATTTTTATGTATATATAGTAGATGTTGAACCCCCTTCGACGAGTCCGTATATTTACTTCTGAACCCCCTCAATGAAAATTCTGGCTCCACCACGGTACCTCATAGAGTTATTAAGAGAATTTGAGTTTATTTGCTCTCTACTTTCAACTTTTCTACTTGCTGCTTGTTGTCTTTTCAGATTCTTTTGAGCGTCTATTTTACGAGCTATTTCTGTTTCCTGATATTACAGGTATCAGGAGATACTTACAGATCCAAGTTATGCGGGCCAGTTTGTCTTGATGACTAACCCTCATATCGGGAATACTGGGGTCAATTTTGGTGTGATTATTGTTTGCGTCATGACTAATTGTTGTTTTTGCTTGAATAATCTTTTGTAACGGTTTTGGAATTTTTCTGCGCAGATGATGAAGAATCGGTGCAGTGCTTTCTTGCAGGATTAGTCATTAGAAGTTTAAGTATCAGGTTTGGTCGCAAATGACCTGCTTTTCAAATCAAACGCTATGGTGTTCGTAGTTTTGAACTGTTGTATATTTCTCAGCACGTCAAATTGGAGATGCAAAGAGACACTTGGTGACTATTTGGCTGAAAGGAACATCATGGGTATATGTAAGTCCTACGCATGTCCTATGCGAGACCACTTGTAATTTCCACGTTAAACTGTGAAATTCAATTTTTCTAATATTAGCCACTCTACCATGCAACAGATGATGTCGACACTCGAGCAATTACGCGAAGATTGAGAGAAGATGGAAGCCTCATTGGAGTCTTGAGCACAGAAAATTCAAAAAGCGACGAAGAACTTCTCGAAATGTCCCGTACATGGGATATTGTAGGTAAGTTACTGCCCTTGTTTCTTGAAAGGCAGCCAGTGCACTAAGCTCCTGCAATGCACGGGTCTGGGGAAGGGCCGGATCACAAGGGGCTATTGTACGCGGCCTTACCCTGTGCAGGAGGCTGTTTCCACAACGTGAACCCGTGACCTCCCTGTCACATGGCTGCAAATTTACTAGTTACGTCACTTACGCCAAGGCTCCCCTTATTATAAAATGAAAGAATTTGATTATTAATGTATTACGTTGTTCAGGTGTGGATCTAATCAGTGGTGTTTCATGCAAATCCCCTTACGAATGGGTTGATAGAACAGGCTCAGATTGGGAGTTTAACGATAATGGAAGAAGTAAAGAAACTTTCAACGTCAGTATAGTTAGAGTTTATTACATTCTGGAAAAGAACGTTGTTTCTTTGAGCAAACTAATTCTTTTTACCCCTCTGGTGCATGAAGGTCGTTGCATATGATTTTGGAATCAAGCATAATATACTTCGGCGCTTAGCATCCTACGGCTGTAAAATCACTGTTGTTCCTTCAACATGGCCAGCGTCCGAAACACTAAAGATGAAACCTGACGGGGTTCTTTTCAGCAACGGGCCTGGAGATCCCTCTGCTGTTCCCTATGCAGTCGAAGCGGTAAAAGAACTTATCGGAAAAGTTCCAGTTTTTGGCATTTGTATGGGTCACCAGCTGCTTGGTCAAGCATTGGGGGGTAAGACATTCAAAATGAAATTTGGTCACCACGGAGGAAACCATCCAGTCCGAAACCTTCGAAAAGGCTGTGTTGAGATCAGTGCCCAGGTATATGCACGTGCAACAGAAAACTCTAGCTGATATACTGCTTTGTCGACTCCCGAATTTTCTGTTACAATTGCACCTCAGTTCATCAATGTGTACATCCGTCGTTATTGCATAACGATGATGGTCTAGTTTATAGTTTAAATTAGAGCCGTTTGTACTTCAGATTTGTTGCGTGTGTTCACTTGTACAACAACATACCCAATGAAACCCCACAAGTGGGGTCTAGGGAGGGGTGTTTGTTCAATTATAATATAGTTAGATATTTTATAATCTTGACGACTTCCCATATGCAGAATCACAACTACGCTGTTGACCCCGAGTCTCTTCCAGAAGGTGTAGAGGTGACTCATGTAAATTTGAATGACAGAAGCTGTGCTGGTCTTGCCTCCTCTAAAATGAAGCTGATGTCACTTCAATACCATCCCGAAGCATCTCCAGGGCCTCATGATTCAGATACTGGTAAACATATCCTAACTCGACCCTCCTCATATGCAACAAACTTCTACCACTTGTTCCAGTGGTTGTCTATCTTTAGCTGTGAGCTTTTAATGAATATTGCCGTCTATTATGACTTATGTGGACTTGACGAAGATGATAAGTACGATGTCGAATAATGATGTTACATGGCCAATCACTTCTACAAAAGAAAATTTATTACTTTATGTTATTTAAATCCTAATCTAGAATTCTGTAGTCTAAGTCGACGGAAGTACTTTTTGCTGATCTTGTGTTCATGATAGCTAGTCGTGTTTCGTCTTGCTTCTCGACAGGATAGGGCGTGGCGGTAGTCTAGAGCATCGTGTCTGTCGTAATTTTTAGCCTTATTCATGTAGTTTATCATCTGTTGTGTACTATGTTTAGGTGGTTGCACTATGTTGCTGATGTTACTAGTCCTCGCATGTATGCTTTGCACTGCTTTCCTACTAGTTGCCGTCGTTTTTCCTTTCCATTACTACTTTGATTTGCCTCACTTGAGTCGAGGTTCTTTCGGAAACAGCCTCACTATCTCCACGAGGTGGGATTTCACTGTGCTGTATTCATGATAGCTCTCTTATTTCAGTTTCCATCAGAAACGAATAGAATTATAAAAGGGTCAAAATTTATAGAGTAAACCAAAATTTGCTTGAACTTGAATGCAGTCTAAGTTGCTCGGACTCTTCAAAAATGTCTACAGGTGCGTGTCGGAACCTCCAAAAATAGTGTATTTTTGAAGGATCCGACACGGGTGCGGCAACATTTTTGGAGAGTCCAAGCAACTTAGAATGCAGCTACTTGAATCAAAACTGATTGTATCTTTTCTTTATCTGAGCAGTGTTTGGAGAATTTATACAACTTATGAAGCAAGAAAAAGTGAAGGCATAAGTCAAAGAATCCATCGCGTTGTTTCTCGTTTTGACATAAATCAAGTCAGAGCAATCTGTCGCGCTGCACCTCTTCGTTGCTATTATATGATGGATATATATATATGTGTGTGTGCGCGCGCGCGCTAACTTCTAAGTTTTGTTCAAGGGTGTGCATTTATCTAGTCCTAAAGACATGTTACATTTGGTTTGTGTAATAGTACTCTTGTGTTTGGTACTCATAATAATACATTTGTTTGTCAGTGAAGCTTATAAAACTGATGAATTTTGTTGTATGAATCATTTTGCTAGTTCATGAATGGGTAGGCTCCGTTTGGCCATGAAAATCATAATTTTTCGGAGTTGGAGTTGTGTTTGGCCATGAAAATCATAGTTTTCCCTGCTATTTTATCTAAGGACTTGTTAGAGTTTCTAAGTGTAATGAATCGAAGTCGAAAATGGATCAAGATAGCTTGTCAAATAAGCCGATAGGCGAAGGTCTGTAGGGTAGAAAGGTTATTTCCGATAGAAAGCAAAAGAAACAATAGGTAGTAGTATGACAACATTTGGTTATTTTCCTGATTCTCGACCTGCATACCTTCTTATCTAAAGTCGATATGTCATGCTTTGAGTCGCCTCCCTCAGTTTTTCATCGACCTACCTCCAATGGCGAAGCCAGAAATTTGACGAAGAATGTGCAGATTTTCTTCTCAGTTATATTAAGGATGTGCAAAATTGAATACACATTCCTAATAGCTAAAATTTAGTCTATATACTTAACGTAATTTTCCAATGAAGGGGGTGCACCTGCCCATCCTTTGATATATGTGGCTCCGCCCATGCCTACCTCTAACTCTCCTAAAACCTGCTATAGTCAACCTCTCGCACCTCCTTACAAGTGCATCTGCATACCTCTTCACATGTTCAAATCATCTCAGCTTCGATTTCCTCATTCTGTCCGCCATATAGGTCACTCTCACCTAGTCCTATAAAACTTTGTCCCTAAAACCTCTACCTCTACCTCAATTCTTCCTCGACTTACCTCTACCTCTCCTAAAACCTGCTATAGTCGACCTCTCACACCTCCTTACATGTTCATTTACATACCTCTTCACGTGTGTAAATCATTCCAGCTTCGTTTTCCTCATCCGGTCCGCCACATAGGTCACTCTCACCCAGTTCGATAAAACTTCGTTCCTAAAACCTCTACCTCTACCTCAGTTCTTCCTCGACCTACCTCTACCTCTCCTAAAACCTGCTATAGTCAACCCCTCGCACTTCCTTACAAGTGCATTTGCATGTCTCTTCATATATCCAAATCATCTCAGCTTCGATTTCCTCATCCCGTCCGCCACATCAGGTCACTCCCACCTAGTCCTATAAAACTTCGTTCTTAACCCTATCTCTTCTAGTATGCCCGCATATTTGTCTGGGAAACAAAAAGAAACTAAAAAGGGAAAAACTTTAACAAGCCAAAAATGATGAATGTAAAAAGTCAAGACTAGGATAAAGATAGGTGGCTACAAAGGTAAAAAGAGCAAAGATATGGCTACTTCTTAAAGTATTTATTTAGATTTTAGCATCCTTTTTGTCTTTCTTCTTTACATACAATCCAACATTTTGCCCTCTATATTCCAGGCATAATCATTAATCTAAACTCACATTTGTTTAATCCTTTCTTAATCACTTCTTAAAATTCATTCTATTATTTATTCCCTCCATATTTCCAACATAATCATTAGCGTAAGTATTTTGCATTCATGTAGAATTTATAAAAAGATCGCACTCTTAAGGAGGTGTGATATAACAACTTATTTAGATGCTGGTTGAATCCACGACTCATTCGTAATCAATAGATTATATATAAAAATAATTTTATCGTTACTTCAAGACTATACGACACTTTTGTTATTTTTCACAGCTTTTTCAAACAAACAAACAAAAAGAATGGCCAACCATAAAGTGCAAAAAATAATAATAATAATAATGAGGAAAACATTAGATTTATCATAGTTGCCTCGTGTGAAAGATCTAATAGCCATCATTGACAATTTTTTCTGACAGAAAAGTGAACATTAAACTATATAATTATCTTTTATCAACCAAAGTCAAAAAATAATAATAATGAGATTGAAGGCTATAAATAATTTGAAGAAGTATTGAAGTAACGGGTAAAATTAATGTCGTGTGATCAGGAGGTTATAACCGAATTCAAGCGTGGAAAAACATTCTTGAAGAAATACACATCAAGGTTGCGTACAATATACCCTTGTGGTCCTTCAATCCTTTTTCGAACACCATGTATTGCGGTAATTTTAGTGCACTGTGCTGCTCCTTTTCTAAATTAAAGGACAAACAACATAAATTTCGATAAATTGGAGCTTGATTACAGAAAATTTTGATATTTTGCATAATTATTGAAAATCCCAATTTTGGTCAGCGAGATACATAATTAACTTCCGGTACATTTTTTTCGATCTTGGATCTGTTGAGATACATAATTAGCTCCGAATACATCCAACAAAGATTCATAATTAGTTGGTATTTTTGTGATTACTTTATAAGCGTGGAGATTTGTGTAAATATGATAAGTTAAGGTGTGTATTTATATTATTTTTTTCTAAATTAAAAATAAATAATTAAACTAAAATAATAAAAAGACAAATATTATATTATAATTAACTATAAAGCTTTACATCATCTAGTTTATCTTCCAATTCACCAAAAGAAAAAGAAAAAATTACATAAACTAAAACAATAAACAACATAAACTTCACTATTTTTAGACTTTATAGCTCAATAAATACAACTAGGTTTACATGCATTACTAATTAAAAATTCTTTGTCCTGGAGATAAAATCTTTTTTGGATCAAATTGATTTTTCCTTTCTTGAAAAATATTCCATTTTTTCCCAAAATGTTTGATCCAATCTTCTTTTGTTTTGTAATGTGGAAGATATTGTTTTATATTTAGTCCAACATTATCACAATACTTTAATATTTCTTCATTTTGATTATCCAAAATCTTGCATTCATCATGTCCACTTGAAGAATGTAAAAATCCCACAATATAAAATGTATCCTCTTCTGGTATTATTGCTGACATTCTATCATCCCATCTGCATTTTAAGTTGAAATACATTAGCAATATTAAAAAAAAAAGAAAAAAAAAAAGGAGTGTAGTTCGGTGCACTAAAGTTTTGGTTATGTGCAGGGTTTCAGGAAGAGTCGAACCTATAAATTATAATCTAGCTCCTCTCGTTATTAAAACTAAGACAGTTGACATGCTACAATAGGTAAATTTTGGAGCTATGTATATATATAGCTCAGGGGCGAACCTAATAAGGCCAATTTTGGGATGCTTAGGCATCCGAATTCGACGCAGATTTGATATGACTATATTAAAAATATATAAAATTGGTATAAAACTTAGAAAAACACTCAATAAATCAAAAAGATGGATGGATGTTGTAGTTTTTGGATGAAACTTTAAAACTTTGAACGTCAATATATATATTTGGATCTTTCGGACATCCAAGACCCCTAAATCCTAGGTCCACCACTAATATAACTCATTAGGAAGGGGAATCTTAGAACAATGCTAAAGTTGTCTCGGTATAATCTATAGGTTATACGTTCAAACCGTAAAAGCAGCTACTAATACTTACATCTTACTAGATTAGACTATCTACATCACACCTCTTAGGATATAATCCTCCTTCACGAAATATTTTGTGCATCAGACTATTCTTTTTTATTTAACTTATTAAAAAGGCAGTCCGGTGCACTAAACCTCCCATTATGCACAGGTCCAGAAAAGAATCCCACCACAAGGGTCATGTATTGTACGCAGCCTTACCTTGCATTTATTTCTGCCAGAGGCTGTTTCCAACCCTTGAACCCGTGACCTCCTGGTCATATGGCAGCAACTTTATCAGTTACTCCAAGAGGTGTAATGTATATTAAATAGGGGTGGGGACCAACATGGGTTGTGGTATAGTGGATGTGGCTGCTCTACCCTGGGTATGGAGAAAACTCTGTTAGGAGCGTTGCCACCTTAACGAGCCTTGCAACGCGCGATCCGAATCAATCGGGGCTCCAATACGGACGCCAGATGGGAAACAAAAAATCAAAAAAAAAAATAGGGGTGGGGTGGGGTGGGGGTGGGGGGTTGAGAGAGTTTATGGGGAGTACTTTTTCCTGCATGTTGGGTAGACAAGGATGGGTCCATTAGCCTTGTTTTGTCTTAGAATGATGTCCACAAAAACAGCAACATTAAAATCCATGATAGATGACTTTGGCACAAACAAATTGAGCCATGGATGTGGAACATCCCACATTCCTTTTGATTCCAACTCTAATTCCCCACTTCTTACTCTATTCAAAAATTCCACATATGTGGCATCTTTCTTGAACATAAATCCACCCAAATACTTTAACCCTTTTACCAACTTCTTCAATTCCTGTGTACAAAAAAAAAAAAAAAAACATCGTCAGAAAATTACACTGTATATATATATATAAGTCAAACTTTTTATATTTTATACGTATTATATAACCAGTTAAAACACAACGATAGTATCAAAATCGATGTACATTACTGCATGCACTATACTTTCTTTGTCTCAATATATATAACGTACTTTGACTGAGTACGATTTTTGAGAAATAAAGAAAGACTTTTAAACTTATAGTCGGAAATAAAATCATAGATATTTTTGTAGCTATATATGACCAGCGGAGGAGCCATGATTTCTGTTGAGGGGGTACAGAATCTAAAGAAAAAACTCATCGAAGGGGTTCAACATCTATAATATATACATATAAATCATTTTAATCATGTATCAATAGTGTAATTTTTCGTCGAAGGGGGGGTTTGGACGAACCCTCTATTACTAGGTTGGCTCCGCCTCTGTATGTATCATCTCGTTAGGATAAACTAAGAAGTTTAAAGAAATATAGGTAAATATTATTTTTTTTTAACCGACTAAAAGGAAAGTGAATCACATAAATCTAGACGAAAATATGCATGATATATACATACCTCATCAATAGTATTAGCACTTTGATCATCATAGTACTTCACCATTTCCAAGCAATACATAATTTCATTTTGGGATAATAATGATGCAATTTTGGTTTGATTGGAAGGTGAAAAAAATGAAGATCTCCAATTATTTATAGAGCTTTGTTCCAACATTAGTGAGCCTTCAACATAATCCAATCCATCAATTGAAATAAGATGTTCTTGATCTTTTGTGAATTTTGAGAAATCATCATACAACAATCTCATCCATTTCACCTACAATAAAATAAATAAAGTTCATTATAAATATGCAAAAAGAAAAAAAAAAATTATGTAACACTTTCTTTTTTAATCAGTTTCATAAACAAATGACACATTTCGATATTTAAAAACAATTTAAATTATGTATGTGTAAATATCGGGAGACTCGGTACTTCAACTGGATTTCTTAGTTGTTGAGAAGGTTGCCAAGAAGTGATATACAAGGTGTACTCAGTAAAATGTAAAAGTATATCATTATAAAGATGTCGATCGACTAGTACTCACCAACCCTAAAAGTCTTTTTTCTTTCTTCATAAATTTCGTGCTCAGCCAAATATCGACTCATAAAATAAAATAAAACTGAGGAATTATTTATATAATATATATATACTTACTCTTGTTGGTGCTTTATCTAAGACAATTCTTGCTCTTGTTATTATTCCAAATTGTCCCAAACCTCCTAAAACTGCAAAAAACAATTCTGAATTCATGTCTTTGGAGCAAGTCACAAAGTCCCCTTTACCTAAAACCAAATATGAGACAACAAAAACAAATTAAGTAAACAATAATCATTTAAGTATATTATCATTAATATAACATCATGCAAAAAAAATAAATTATTCCCCAAATAAATATATATAAATTAGTATGTTTTTTGGCCATGCATGCACTAGTAAATTAATATGTTTTTGTTCATGCATGCACTGGTAAAGTTGTTGTCATGAAGCCTGAAGGCAGTGAAGTGATGGACCCAAGATTTGAGGGTCGTGGGTGTTGTTTTTCCATCTTATATCAATTTTTATACATTTCTTATATAATTATACCTATTCTGCGTCGGATTTAACGGATGCCGGAGCACCACATTTCACAACCTAGATCCACCCTTGCCTAGAGGTCACGGATTAAAACTGTGAAAACAACCTATTGCAAAATTACAAGGTTCTTCTCCGAACCCTACGCATAGCGGAAGCTTTAGTCCACCGGACTCTCCTTTTTAAAACTTGCCATTTGCAATAATTAAGTAAAGTTTTTTCTATGGTAAAAAAAAGTGTAGAACTTTATGATATATTTTAGTATAAGGTGAATCTTACCTACAAGATCTTCCAGGTGGAAAAAGAGACATAATAAAACCTATTAATGTATACTAGGCATATACTTTTACATATAAAAAGTATTAAAAGTTTGAACTTTTTTCTAAAAGAATCTTATATTGATTAGGTCCCAAACATGACATATTTCTAACCTTAACTAATTGTTGATGGTGACCATCTCCCCATCTTTCTTTTATGTACTTACTATACTTTCCATGAAAATAAATACCCCAAAAAAATAATAATATAGAAAAACCCTTTATATATCTTTATGTGGCCCCTTATGAAAACATGAACTGCTAATATAAAATTTTCTATTATATTGTGATAGTGAAAATTGAGAAATCTATCGATACCACTAAACTGTAAGTCATCGTATAATTTGAATAAAAGAAAAAAATGTACGTACTTAGTAAAATTTACCTGTAATAACATCCATTTCATGAACATTACTGATTTGAGGACCATGTCGGAAAGTCTGACCACTAATGCCTGCATTAGAGAGAGTACCACCTACAGTCAGGTACAAATAATCCGTCCACGAGACGGGTACTAGACCATACTCTAGGGTGGTACGGAGAACGTCAATCCATAACTGTTCACCTCCGACATCCGCGTAAAACCCTAATTCCGAATCCCAAGAAACCCTAATTCCATAATTCCCATTATTATTATTATTATTATTATTATTATTATTATTATTATTATTATTATTATTAGTTAAAGATTTCATTTCCACAATAACCCCATTTTGTGCCATGGCTTGACCCCTAATGGAATGTCCATGACCTTTAGCTGCTACATGAAAAGGGACAGAAAGGTCATTAGAAAATTTAATGAGGTCAATTATGTCATTAACATTAGAAGGATAAAGAACAGCAGCTGGAAAAATATTTTGAATAATTTTTCCAAAATCTTTGGAAGATGATATAATATCATCAGAATTTGTACTAAGTTTAGATGAAATATTAAGAGAAAGAATTTCATAAGGAATTGAAGGATTCCATGGCTTTAATTTTCCTAAAATGGACATTAAATGACATAAAATAAAGAAACTAATGAGCTTATAACTATAGGATAAAAAAAACTTAGACATATTTCTTAATATATGGAGAATGAAGAAAGATAGAAAGAAGAAAATTTGAAGTAGTAGGTGATTTTTGGTGAAGAGAAAAGAGACTATATGAGGGTATATATAGAAGGGGAAATATTAATAATATTTGCATGCAAAACAGTAATAAAAAAATAAAAAATATATATTCTTGGGATATAGTAGAAGTACAAGATTTAGAAGATCTTGAAAAAAATAATATTCTCTCCGTCTCGTTTATGTAACACCCTTTTCCTTTTTATCCGTCTCAAGAAAATTTACTTTAATTAAAAAAAGATTAAACAAAATAAATTTCAACAGTTTGAAACTTAATCATAAAAATTCTGACATTTTTTACATAATTACTAAAAATATCAATTTTGGGTCAGTCAAGATACATAATTAACTGATATATCCAATGAAGATACATTTATTCCTTTATAAACTAGCTTTTGATATATTTTTTTCGATATTGGACTATCGAGATATATAATTAGCTCTTGATATATTCAACGAAGATACATAATTAATTGGAATTTTTGTAATTACTTCGTAAGAGTGAAAATTTGTGTAAAAATGATAAGTTAAGGTGTATGTTTATGTAATTTTTTCTTAAAAATAAGATAATTTATAGTTATATTTTTTTTTATAATATTGTGTTAAATTAAATAATGTAACATAAACTGAGACGAAAGAAATATTAGAGATGGGGTAGGGGGAGAAAATTGTATGGAAGATATGAAAGGACAAAAGATTTTTGTGATAATTGTTGTTGTTGCTTTTATGTTCTAAATATCATAACTTTCTCATGGCACATTGATATGGTCATTACATGATTAATCAAGATTCCCCAATCCACTCACTGTTAAAAAAAAAAAAAACTATTTAATCAATAATATTTCTTAATTATGTATGACTTATACAATAACATACATATCTAGTGTATTCTGACATAGTTGGATTCGAAAAAAGTAGAATGCACGTTGTTTGTATCATTACCTTAAAGGTAAGAGAGAACGTACGTTGTTTGTATTATTAAATTAATCTTATGAATTATGCTTTATGATTCCCTAATATATTACATGATTAATCTAGATTCCCTAATTAACCACCCATTGTTTCTTCTCTTTCTTGTGGGCAAAAATTTATCAGTCAATAGTCAATAATCTTAGCGGTGAAGTTAGAATTTTTATTAAAAAATAAAATAAAAAGAAATAATAATATAATTCAGTATAATTTATAAGTGGCATTTGAAGAGAAGGAAACGCATACATATTTTATACTCCTATATTTGAAATAGAGAGACAATTTTTCAATTAAAAAAATCATAATATAATAAATAAATAATTAAAAATGAGAATTCTAACATATAATTTGTAGGAATGATTTCTATTGCTAATATACACAATACAATTTTCCAGTGAATGAGTGCCTATTATACCCTTGGACGGTAAATATACTTAATTTGTACAAAGTATTTACACCAAATCATACGAATTTATTATTAAAAAAAACATGATTAGTAAGATAATAATGCATGATAATTAAGTATGATTTAGTGCTAAATTTTATGTATAAACACATTGTCATGTATTTATTGACTTAATATAAAACATCGGGTATAAATATTTACCCTCATTGGACAAGGATGGCTTCGCCACTGACGCCCTTACCCGATATATGCCTCAAACTATACTAATTTATCATAGTTAATTATTTCATAAATTAATTTGAGAATGTGAACTGATTAACTATAGTTTGTGATAAAATTGTACGTTAGTAGTAGCACTTCTAGCAATTACATCTCATATATATATATATATATATATATATTAGTTTTATAAGGCTCGTGCTAAGCCCGGGCCAATTTTTAAGTAATTTAACATCTTATAAAATAATTACAACTCTCAAAGATCATAAATTGAAAAAAAATAAAAAAAATTATGAGTTTATGAACATATATTCTATAGCTATAAATAGAAATATATTTCTTCAGATATTTTTTTAAGTCTTAATTTTATTCATAATTTCACATGACAATAATTTAAGTTAGTTAATATAGTAATTTAAACTTAGGTTTACTTTAAATTAAGGAAAAAAAAGCTAATTTCATTAAAATGACCTCAAAAATCTATTATTCTTTATATTTAGTGTAATTCCTAAGAATATTAATTCTCAAGTAATCAAAAAAAAATTTTAAAAATAATATGATCTTAATTGATACAACTACCTTCATTTTTAATTCCATCAATAATTTCAACTTTCAATATTTTAAATATTTTATAAATAATTTCAAAAGCAAGATAAAGTTATCCATAAATTTCTCATATTCAATTTATAAAAAGTAATTGAAAAATATTAAGAACCATGCTCAGTTTATCATAAATAAATATAATCTTAAATAATTAGCTAAAAGATTTACTGATTTTTAAAACAACAGGATAATTTAAATAATTCAATTGATTGCCAATCTAACTCTGGCTTTATTGGTGAAGGTTTAATTTTCCAATTTATAATTTTCTTCCTATTTTCTATTTCTTAAAAAGGGAAAATTAGTTAAACAATTAAAAGTTCTACAAAAAACTCAATAATGATTTCTTATAATATGACACTTCACGTACAAAGTTTCATTTGGCAAACAAAGAAATAAAGTAATTTTATGTATATCAATTACATGTTATAATTTTATTGGATTAATAAATTATTTGAAATTATTAAAATAGCCTTGTGAGGACTACCAAAATTTATTATTCTCACTTATATATAATAATTAGGTATACACAAATGAAAAGTAATTACTAAAACTATCCATTCAATATCTCATGCAATCTTTAAGTATCTTTGATTTAATTGGATAAACAAATAACATTAGGAAATAAAAAAAGAATCTTCAAATTAAAAGTTGACACACAAGATAAGAGAATTAATGTAAATATGATTTTCCTTGTTAATTCTAAGATTTTTTTTGTTCAATGTAAGATCTTATTTGTAGGTGCTTGATGTAACATATGAGTATGGAAAGTCAATTTCATGTCCGGACGGAATCAGGTAGGATCGAGTGGGTTCATTCGAACATCAAATTTTCTTTAACAAAAAATTATATTATTTATACATGCATGGTTTAAAATATTTTTTATGTGCCTTTGGCTTCTTCGTGTGTTTACTATTTCATATTTTTAATATTTTAGTGAAAATTCTGACTCCGGCACGGATGATTCCATGCAAAGTGTAATTGCTAGGAAATCTTCTTGTCAATTTCAATGTGGATTTCATCAACTTTCAATTGATCATATCTTTTACTTTCCTTCTCTTCTCTCCTTTTTTTTTTAAAAAAAAAAAAAAAGACTTAATATTTTCCTACTGAATTTCAATTTTCATGTGCATGCATGTTCTAGATTTATTTCATAGTACAATTATATAACAATATCTAAATATTCCTTTTGAGAAAACCAAGAGTTTTGGTAACTTATGAATCTTTTAAATTATGATTTCTTTTGAGAAAAAAAAAAAAAAGATTTTTATGAGAAAATGTTAGAACATAATCATGTTCAAGCTAAAATATTCCCATAAATTCAATTTCTACTTGTTAGTAGATTCAGAGGCGGATTCAGAATTACGACCTGATTCATCTGAATCAAGTATTTTAGACATGTAATATGTATAAAATCTGCTAATTGCAACAAATTAAACAGTAGATATAAACGTCTTATATTTTTTTAAAAATACAGCAGGATTCAACACTTGAAACTTTAAAACTCGAATGGAAAGAGCTTAAATTCAGAATTGTGGGCTGATTCATCTGAACCAAGTATTTTCGACACGTAATATGAATAGTCCATTTTGTGTAATTCACTTGTGGTTCTCCTTGCTTTATATTAGTTCATAATTTCATACTTTGTATTATCTATCTCTATTTATCATATGGAAAATGATTTGCAAAATTTAAAAATAAAAATAAAAAAGAGAGAGAAAGTGAATCCAAATAAGATCCTAACGATTTGAACAAGATCTCTTGTTGTATAAGTCAAGAGTCTCTGAAGAAGACTTGCTAGTCAACCATCTAAGGATGAATTCGTCGTGGCGGATTCAAAATTTAAATTTAATAATATTTAAGATTTTAATATCGACCTCATCATATCAAACGTACATACATTTGAAAATATGGATTCCAAATTAGACTATTTTTTAAATTTTTTTTTAGTAATTTCTCCATGTATGTCTATATATTTGTATGGGAGAAGAGTAAGAATTAAACCTAAATTTTGGTGAAATTTGTTGTAAAACGTCTCAATTTTGTGGGAGTCCTATGACCTCCTCGACTATTTATTATCATATTTCTGTAGCATATATTTATCCAACTGGACTATTTCAAACCTTTACGCGCTCAGTATGCGTGTATTCATGCAGCGGTCCAACTGAGCAAATACGTACCACAGAAATACGGTAATAAATAGTCGAGAAAAGTTGATTGGTTGGTTCTTGATATTCTCTCACCGCATCCAGCCTGTTAAATGTCTTGTCTACCAATGTGATTTGCAAGGAGTGTCCCAACAACCAAAAGTAAGAAAAAAAAATGAAAGAAAACAAAATAAATATCACATATATAATTGCATGTGATCATATGGAATATTGGTTCTTGAAAATTAATAATACACAAATAAGACCAAAAAAATGTGAGACATATTAAACACCTAAAACGTATTATATAGTATGAATAGCATGCAAATATTATTCAACAATCTTCGAAATCAATTAAGGCGCGCAATGAATTATATCGTATAAATAAGATAAAAAAAATTGTAAAGGGGTTCAGAATTTGCTTTAAGATCAATTCAGATTCTACGTTATAGTCATATGTACCATTTTCTAACATTTATTTATAAATTTTTGACTCTATCGCTGAATGAAATCCGTATCGTCATGAGAAAGAAGTTGATAGAAACATCAGACTATGTATTAATTATTCTATGTATTTAATAATTAATTGTATATAAGTTAGTTAAGTGTAATACTCCTACTAGCTAGTATATTATGTGAGGTCCCAATCAAAGATTTAGCTTTGAATATATATTATTTTTCAAGTGCTAAAACAAAACTATATTCATATACCATTCAACTTATAATCTTTGACTAGTTAACCTAAATATATCTAGCAGGTAGGAATTATATTTAGTGGTCCAAATATATATTTTAAAAGATATTGAGAATCACAACTAATTATATTTTTTCAATCTTGTACAAGTTGAATTATTTTTGGAGTTGTTGAACATTAAATTGTGAATCATCAACATTGACATAACATTGATTCCCATTTATAATGTCTTCAAGACTTAAATATATACAAAGTCATGTTGCACACATGTTACAAAGACTACTATATATTTCATTATGAGAAAATTTCATAAATAACTATAGTTTAGAACGTAATTATGAAACGTAGCTGTAGTTTGTGTATTTATGAAACATGGCTATAATTGTTGTATCGCGTGAGTATTTATTGTATCAGCAAAGGAACTATATTCAGGGCGACGAGTATCAACTGTATCAAATGGGTATCAGTTGTATCATACGGCGTACAGGTATCATAGAAAACACGCGTAAAAGGTTGTATACAAAATTCTTAACTTACAATGTCTAAATTCTAAATTTTAAATTCATTGTTGATCGAGAGGAATTGGAGCATCAAGTGAGGGTTGATAGATTGAGCGACAAACAAAAGGTTGTGTAACTGTGAAGGCCTTGTGGTACCCTCGATAAAGTTAAAAAATTATTTCAAAGTTCACTCTTTCAATTCTGAACTTATATGTAACACGTTTAAATTCTGAAGTTATTACTGATCGAGAGGAATAGGAGCGTCAAGTGAGGGTTGATAGATCGAGTGATAGACAAAAGGCCATGATTAGTGAAGGCCTCGTGGCACCTTGAATAAAGTTAAAATTGTATTTCAAAATTCAAGCTCTCAATTTTGAACTTACAACGTCCAAATTCTAAATTCGTTACTGATCAAGAGGACTTGAAGCGTCGAATGAGATTTATAGCTAGAATAATGAAAGATGGATAAAAGGTCATGTAATAGTAAATGCCTCGTGGTGCCCTCAATAAAGTTAAAAGATGTATTTCAAAATTCACTCTCTCAATTTTGAAATTATAACTTTCAAATTCTGAATTCGTTTTTTATCAAGAGGAATTGAAGCGTCAAGTGAGCTTGATAGCGAGATTAATGAAAGATGGATAAAAGGTCATGTAATAGTAAATGTCTCGTGGTACCCTCAATAAAGTTAAAAGATGTGTATTTCGAAATTCACTCTTTCAATTCTAAACTTATAACACATTTAAATTTTGAATGCGCTACTGATCGAGAGGAATCGAAGTGTCAAGTGGGAGAGAAAGACAAAAAAGCCATGAACTAATAGTGAACGCCTCGTGGTACCCTCAATAAAGTTAAACGATGTATTTCGAAATTCACTCTTTCAATTCTAAACTTATAACACATTTAAATTTTGAATGCGCTACTGATCGAGAGGAATCGAAGTGTCAAGTGGGAGAGAAAGACAAAAAAGCCATGAACTAATAGTGAACGCCTCGTGGTACCCTCAATAAAGTTAAACGATGTATTTCGAAATTCACTCTTTCAATTCTAAACTTATAACACATTTAAATTTTGAATGCGCTACTGATCGAGAGGAATCGAAGTGTCAAGTGGGAGAGAAAGACAAAAAAGCCATGAACTAATAGTGAACGCCTCGTGGTACCCTCAATAAAGTTAAACGATGTATTTCGAAATTCACTCTTTCAATTCTAAACTTATAACACGTTTAAATTCTGAGTTAGCTATTGATCGAGAGGAATCGAAGTGTCAAGTTGGAGAGACAGACAAAAAGGTCGTACATTAATAGTACTGAAGGCCTCGTGGTACACTCAATAAAGTTAAAAGATGTATTTTAAAATTCATTCTTTCAATTCTAAACTTATATCATATTTAAATTCCGAGTTAGCTATTGATCGAGAGGAATCGAAGTGTCAAGTAGGAGAGACAAACAGAAAGGCTGTGCATGAATAGTGAACGCCTTGTGGTACCCTCAATAAATTTAAAAGATGTATTTCGAAATTTACTCTTTCAATTCCAAATTTATAACACATTTAAATTCTAAATTAAGTACAGATCGAGAGGAATCGAAGTGTCAAGTGGGGGGAGACAAGACAAAAAGGGCCGTGCACTAACAGTGAAGGCCTCGTGGTGTGTGGACTACCCTAAAAGATATTGCATATCTTCACGGGGATGACACTATCATGATTTATGACAAAGTGGTCTCATATATGTCTCTAATTCAAAATAAAAAATTTTAAAAAACAAACATAAGTACTCAATACCAACTTGTCTTTGGCCATATATGACCAAATTCGTCCTAATATGCAATCATGGCTATGCGTAGAGTTCGGGAAAGAACCCACTATGAGAGTGTATTGTACGCAGTTTGACTTTACATATCTATCCGAGGTTATTTCCAAGGCTTAAATCCGTAACCTTCTGATCACATAGCAACAACTTTATCAGTTGCATGAGATCACATTGCTACTACAATAATATCTATAGTACATGTTAAATTAGGTTTAATTGAGTCTAATTCATATTCCAGAAAATTTGGAGAAAGACAGTTCAAGCCTTATAGAAATTTAAAATTCCATTTATTCATCCGAATCAGAACATCGTTCTTTATCGAAGGTTCTACTGAGTAAACCAATGCATGCACGTTCATGGACTGAGGGTATCGATCTCCACCCTCGCAATTATCAGGTTTTCCTGGAGGTCCACATCGAGTCTGACTCTGGTAATACCATTTAAAATTAGATATAACTCACGCTCTAAAGCTAGCTCATGAAAGAAAGAAGGATTGTCCAAGCCCAGAATTTATTACCTATCTATATTCACTAACAAGAAGTACTACTCATAATAATGAGTTTAAATTCGATGTACTGACAATGTAAATTATTTGCTTTTACGATCTGATGGTGTAAATAAATATTTTTTTACATTATTAATGCACATAGCTTATAATCTATCGTTATACATAAAAGAGCCAATACGAAGCACTAAGTTTTTACTATGCGCGAGATCAGAAAATTAAATTATACAAGCAACTAGATAGAAGAAAATCGTATTGTCCATTGAGAAATCATTCGTACACATATATAAGATGAGCTAGTATGACAAATATAGTAAAAGTTTTGACATGATGGATCAATTACATGTAGATATGTTATCGTATCGACGATTGCATTTGAACAGGTTAAAATAGTTTGAATTAATAAATAAATAGGGTTTTATATTTATAGGTTAAATTTGGGCTATGTCTTTAGTATTTTTAGATTGGTCGGTTGAATTTAGGCGAGTTCAAGAAAATCCGTATTAGATAAAAATAATAATATTTTCACGAGTTAATTTTACCGCGATATATTCGGAATGGTGGACAGTTTCCAAAATTTTGTGGCCACTCTCCAAAAAGAGAAAATAATTTGTCAAATAGCCAAAAATGGTAAAAATCTTTGCAAAATCAAACAATTATGTACTATGAAGATTATATACTTGGGTCCCTTAGATTCTTTTGTACCTTTCCTTATCCACAACTCCAACTTGGCTTTACAATTTTTATTAAATAAAATGATTAATAATTTGAAAAAAATAACATAAACATATACCTTAACTTATTATATTTACATAAATTTTCACTCTTACAAAAGTAATTACAAATTTTTTAATTAATTATGTATCTTCGCTGGATATATCGAGAGCTAATTATGTATCTCGACAGACCCAAAATCGAAAAAAATGTATCGAAAGCTAATTATGTATCTTTACAAGAAAAATGTATCTTCGTTGAATGTATCGGGAGCTAATTATGTAACTCGACAAACCCAAAATCGAGATTTTCAGTAGTTATGCAAAATATCGAGATTTTTTGTAATCAAGCTTCAAACTGTCGGGATATACGTTGTTTGCCCTAATAATTTAGCATGATATATTAAAAGGCAAAATTTTATTAATATCTAATATTTAAGCAATATTTCTAGCTGTTTAAAATTTCGAAGGCATTGATTATGAAATTAAATTCAACGCCTCTCACTGTCAGTAAATATTTCAGAATCTATGACGTTTAAATTTTGAATCATTACTATTTGTTATCTCTATTATGTTTTTTTTTGTTTCTCATCTGGTATCCGGTACCCGCATTGAAATCCGACTAATCTGGATTCACACCGGGTAGGGCCCCATTCGGGGGTAGTGCTCCCAATAGAGTTTTCTCCATGCCCAGAATCGAACCATTGACCTCTGATTAAGGGTGGAACAACCCATATCGGTATTTGTTATCTCTATTACGTTATATTAAAATGCTTTCCATTTTATTTTTCTTGAGCTTATATTATCATTATTCCAAAAACTTATTGATTTTAAATTTAATTAATTGACAAACATTATCATGATGTATAGTAGACATGCTGGGAATATAGTGCAAAATAGTCAACATGTAATGTAACTTTAATACTACTCAGTCTAATATTTATGCTGTTAATATATAGCTGTCTATTACTAATAATAAAAAAAGGTGACCTAATTATGAAATAAATTAGTAATTAATAGTATGTATAGCCAGAGAAAAATCATTTGTTACTATTGTATGTCTAGCTCTAATTAATTTATAGCCGCTTCTCCAATTAGATTATATAATAAAATCTCTTTAATCACATTTTGTCTTGCATATATAGTCGAGATTTCTCCATCTTTAATCAGATGTTTTCAATGGCGGATTCAGGATTTACGAGTCGTGGGTGCTCGTGAGGTTTAAATACATATATTGACGCCCAACGCTTTTAGGTTTCGCCTGACAACCAAAGCACTCCACTATCTTCTTGATTTTTTGGATATTTTTTTTTAAGCTTATACTAATTTTTATACTTTTTTTATATAATTATACCTTTACTAATTTTACTAGACTGTTTTGTTTTGAATCGGGGGATCTATCGGAAACAACCTCTCTATCTCGCCTTTGAGTTAGTGGTATGGACTGCGTACACTTACCCTCCCCAGTCCCGCTTTGTGGGAATATACTGGGTATATTGTTGTTGTTGTTGTTGGGTTCGTAAGAATGGAAAAATCATGCATGTTGGGAGCATTGTCTCGATAAACGGACTCCGCAACATGCGAATTCAGATTTAGTTGAATCTCAGTACAGATATCGAATACCGTGTGTGAAACAAAAATAATAAAAGAGATTAGGAAATCATTATCAATATCAGACAAAATCTTTCTATTTATATCACAGGTTAGGAAGATAAAAAAAAGTACTTTATACTATATACACGATTGCAATTATGAGGCTAATTAATGAGTGATCATCATATTATATATAGGTTATAAATTTATAGCCAAAAATAATTATGTTCTCATCTCTTTTAATCTTTTTGTCTTCGTGTGCACGCATGCTTAGTTTAAAAATCATAATTATCTTGGATTAAAGACTTCAATTATTTGCTTTATCAACCTAATCTCATTATGAAGATTGACATTGATCTCAAGTAATTATTGAAAGGATGAGATAAAAGTTTTATGTACTGACGGTATATATATATATATATATAATCGATTATTTATAAGGTACTTACAAAATAATCTTCATAATAAGTGTTAATCAATAATTTGTTAAACAACACCGAATAATAAAAAATAATTTAAATTAACGGTGTACGGCCATAGAGCCATCCTTGTTAAAGGGGTGTCAATTGACGCTTCTTCGACCTTAGCTGGAAAATTACAAATTGCAAATCACATGTTAAACAACACTCGTAATACAAAATTCTTTAAATTGTCGGCGAATAGTGGTAAAACCACCCTTGTAAAAGCGGTGCCAGTTGACGCTCCTTCGACCTTAGCTGAAAACTTACAAGTCGTAAATCACATGCTAAACAACACTCAGATCATAAAATTCTTTAAATTATCGGCGTACAGTGGTAAAGCCCTTAGCTGAAAACTTATAGTTGTAAATAGGTAAAGAGTATATACTATTTTTAAAAAAAAAAAAAAAATCGTGCATCTACTTCTTCATAATTTATGTTTCCATTACGACACTAAACATACAGGGCTCGTTGGGTATAAGGAATAAATAATTTCGAGATTAATTTTGAAATGAATTTATCTCATGCTTAATTCGATTAAAATCACGAAATAACTTGTTTCGAAATTATTATATATAATGTTATTTTTAGTCCGTATCAAGAATGGATTAACAATCCCAAAATAAATTATCTCAGAATAATTTATTCCCAATCAAACGAACCCAAATAAATTAAATCCTAAAGTAACATAATTACTCTATTCTTGTTTTTCTTGTGGTGGGGTTAAGTATGGGTTGTAATCCTCTAAGTAATTAGTGAGAATGTGTTACTTTCTTGAGACATAAAAGGAATTTTAATGAAACATATTGCTGTAGTTTATTTGAAACTTGGGCAATCTAGAAGAAAGATTCACACTTTGGAATATCTTTAAAGAAAAATTAATTAGGCATGTGAAACATAAAATAGGTGGGGCTAATTTATGTCTTTAGAAAAAAAGAAAAAAAGAAAAAAAAAAAAGTAAGCACAAATATAATGTTTTGGTCCAATATAATTGATTCCACATCAAGGGTGTGTTTGGTATGATGGAAAATGTTTTCTGAAAAATATTTTCTTATTTTCACTTGTTTGGTTGTACTAAAATAATGGGAAAATATTTTTCAAAATAACTTATTTTTCTCTATTTGAGGGAAAATGACTTTCCTCATTGGCCAAGGAAAGTCATTTTTCAGAAAATGTCAGATGTGACTTTTATGCCCTCACCCCCACCCCTACCCTCTTCCATCGCTTCAACAACACTCAAATTCACGGTATTCAAAAAATTCACCTTACTCGAAAACATTTTTCACTGTGTTTTGCTTCAATTTTTCACTGCTTGAAATAAAAAATATTGAAGTCCGAATTTTTTCTTGTTTTCAGTGTTCGTTGAATGTATTGTTATTTTTATGTGCATAGAGGAAGACTTACCTATGTTACTTTTGCTAGTTGCATATTCCATTTTGTCATTGTTGTAGCTTGTTTCACAAGATTGAATAGACTCGTCGTTCAATTGTATTTCTATTGATTGTAGTATCTTGAGATTGTCCTGATAAAATGGTGAAAAGTGTCTCCTATGCTTGCTAATTAATAATTGCTTAAAATTTAGTGACTTGTAATATTTTAATACTAGATATTGATATTATTTGTTATGCTTAAATTAGTTCAGACAGTGATATACTAGTTAACAGTTAGTAGTATTTTCTAAAAAATATTTTTTTACTCACCAACCAAATACTAGAAAATATATTTCTGAAAAATATTCTCTACTCACCAATCAAAAACCATAAAATATTTTTCACTCTTCAATCAAACATGAGAAAATAAGTAGAAAACCAACCTATTTTCCAGGAAAACTTTTTCCAGGAAAATGTTTTCCATGGAAAATATTTTCCACCATACCAAACACACCCCAAAAGCCATTGGTTGTAAAGATTATCTAGTTGAGGCATTCTTGATGGATTGAAATAAAACGATTTCCTCAATATAGCTTAACTTCGTCAAGTTGTTCTGATATTAATTTTCGTAACATGGATTTTAGATTGCATGTATGACATTTTCAAAAATAAAATCTCGTAAAAAAAAGGGCAGCCCGATGCACTAAAGTTACCGTTATGCACGGTGTCCGGGAAAGGGCTCCACCACAAGGGTGTATTGTGCGCAGCCTGACCTTTCATTTCTACTAGTCTCGCAAAGAATTGTTAATGCTTCCATTTTAAATAAGTCAAATCAGTCACATGAACCTTTATTAGAGATAAACGTGTTGAGTTTAAAGTGAATATGTAAATGAAAAACGGAAGTAAAGTTCTTCCACATTAGTGAGAGAAAGGAATTTTCTTATGCATGTATTGAGAAGCATTCCTTCGTGTAGATTGTGAGGCAAGAACAAGACATGTCTCACGCCGTCGTCGTCGTTGCTCGGCTTCGAATATGATCGAGAGATTATCTTTTTGGACAAAATTTATTGAAAATTTGAAACTAAGTAAAGCTTTTAATCCAAAAAAAAACGATAGGAAAAAATTTCTCCATTTGTGGACACAATGCGGACACAGTCACAACGCACCTTGAAGATACGTGTTCCTTTGAGGTACTGTTTCGGAATGAAATGACAACTTGCGTGTGCAGGTCAAACGCAGGCCAAGCCAAAACATTCTGGTTTGTGCTAAACGCTACCTACGCGCGCAGATCCAATGCAGTTCAGGCGTAGATCAAGCGCAGGTAGATGTCGTTTCGAAAATAGTGTATTGCTTCGTGAACCATTGCTTCCTTTCTGAAACACCACCTTTTGGATATAAATACCTAAACTTTTTCTCAGGTAAAGACACGAAATTTGAGTTGAAAAACATCATCTTCTTCTTCTAAAAACTCTAATCTGATCTTCAAGCCGTTGAGTGAGTTCGTTGTTCAGAAAATTTGAGGTACCACTATTTTCTGAAGTGAATTATTTTATCCTGGGAGGAGATATTCCATTAACCTCGAGTACTTGAAGAGAATAAATTCCTTAAAGACACACTGTGAATTCGGTGAACTTGATTCTATCATTTTCTGTCTTCATCTTACTTTCTTTAAACTAGGTTTTTTTTCCAAAAAATAGTAGAAACTTCATTTGATAGTTTTTGGAATTGTTCTTGAAGTTAATATTGTTAAATACAAATTTTATATCCCAAAAATAATAAAACATAGCATATGTTGAAGTAATTTGTGTAATCTAAGAGTTATCTTTCTTTCTTTTTCATAAAATTAATATACATTAATTATATTGTAACACCCCGTAAATTTTTTCGTACACTTATCGCGATTATATGGAGTCCTAAAGGCTTGCGTATGGGTTAAATTAAGTTTATGGTGTTCAGAAGTATCCCGTCAATAGTTGTATGTGTAGGTATTGGAATAAGCTTTCCAACGATATAAAGTTTTCCCAAAACAGAGGAGTATTTCATATAAGCGAGCACATTCGAAATTTCAAAACGGTGGCCGGAAAGCCTGTAAACAGTAAATCTGCAGGAAAATTACTGCAGCTAGGCAATTTTCTTTGGACCAACTTTAGACGATCATAACTCCTTGTACAAAAAGAACTGTGTGAGCTGCTATATATCGACGAAAATCTACGAGAGTCTTCTTTCCGATGAAATTGGTTTCATCCAAATCCAATGTCTGAGTAAGGAGCTATACCCGTTTTACTACAGCCTATCAAAAAAAAAACAGAATTTTGGGACAGATTTTTGGGTCAACTTTAAACGACCATAACTCCTTGTACAGGAAGAACTGGGTGGTATACTTTATATGGAAATGAAATACCTTTGAATTATATTTCCAATGCAATTGGTTTCACCCAAATCTGATACTGGAGCAAAGAGTTATGATCGATTTACTTCAGCCTGTCAAAACTGTCCACTGGGGACAGATTCAGATTTATTTAAATTTTTAGGGCAAAATGGTCATTTTCTATTGCCTCTTGGACGAAAATTGGTCTTTATAAACATACAATTAGCCTCATATATATCATATATCATCCAATTATTAAGAGAAGGTGAAACCCTAGCCTAATTTCAACTTCAAATATTTTGTGATTCAACCGTAGAAAATTCGAATTGGTTCCGTAGTTGTGTTCACCATCTCGAAAGCTTCGAGAAGCACCCCATGGTTATGTAAGGAGGATTCTAAATACAAGAGTTCATTGTTAAGGTATGAATATTGTTTATTCTTGATTCTTATCCATGAATAAGTATTGATAAAGGATTATGAGTATTGTCTTGATGTTGGAAGATAACTAGAAACATAGTTATGAATTGTTTTGTATAAATTGTTGTAGTAAATTATGGAAGTTGTTGTATTGGATTATGGAGGATGAATTGTGGTGATATATCATTATATTAGTGGTTATGTATGCCTAGTGATCATGTTGGTATTGGATGGTGATTAAGAGGAGAAATAAAGGCTAAGAGTGATGTTGAGGGATATTGCATGAAAATGCATGATATGTGAATGTAATAAGAGTATAAGAGGATGTATGTAGCACTCTTATTGATGAGTTAAAGGATTACTTCCTAGACATTATTTGGTGAAGTTAATACCTAAATGGTAAGGTTTGGTTGCTAATACTAGTTTGCCACAAATGACTTATTGTAGATAAGTGTTCGAAGAGTACGAGAAGTCAAGTTGGACTTGTATTGAAGTGGTTATATCAAGGTATGTAAGACATACTCTATCTAATCTTTGGCATAAATAATGACCCATGGCACTCTCAAGTAAGCTTCCAACATTGTCCTACGACACATGACACATAATAACATCATATGATCTTCGACACTACCAATTGAACTTGTTTTCACTTTTAAGATGTCCGGCTAGTCAAAAAAATGTCCATATACTATTGTTGACTCCGAAATGGTTTAATGAGGTATCCATGATTCTCTACTTCATTTTCATGATATTGATTACCTATTTACATGTTTTTCCTATTGAGGTATCATGGTTTCAAGTTCCATAAGGTGTGACCACAAAGTAACCAATCTCAAAGATTAATTGAATTAAGAAATGGAATGTCTTTATTTTAAATTGATGATATGATGTATTGTATTAGTACCACTGATCAGTTGGCCATTGTATTATAAAGATTATGTATATATGTTATTCCAGGGGTGGTCCCTGATGTATTGTATTAGTACCACTGATCAGTTGGCCATTGTATGACATATGTTATGTATTGATAAGGAATACGGGAAGTAATGATATGAAAGTAATGTGCAGGTATCCCATCAACTCTTTTAAGTGTGGTCTACTCATACTGTTTATTCACTGGTATCTGGGTTCTGTTGATCTTTTGTATCTCATCTTGATACTCACTGCCTTACATACTCAGTACATATTTCCGTACTGACGCCCCTCACGGGGGACCTGTATCCATGCCTGCAGGAACGGGTACTTCAGGTCGTACACCTCCGCAGTAAGAGCCAGGACATTCTGTTGATAGTGGTGAGCTCCAGTTGTTTCGGGGCATCCCAAGTCGTTTCTATATGTACTTTTGGTATTTGTATAAAAGTCTTTTGTGGGCGGGAGTTTGTCCCGACCCTAACTCAGTTGTGTATCTATGTAGAGGCTTTTGTAGACATATTGTACAACCATAGGAGTGTTTGGTTGATAGACGTGATGGCTCTGACGACCAATTACTGTTTATATATATATATATGCGTGTCTGCTGGGCTGATACAAGTACTGTTTTCTTCTATTTACAACGAAGTGCTGCCCAAATTTCTAATTTTCATAAGTAATGTAAGTGTGAAAGTATAGGTTATGAACGGGTTCTCCCGGGCCTCCTCGGCTACGGGTGCCAGTCCGCTCCAATGGGATTTGGGGCGTGACATATATGAAAGTCAATTTTACAAAGCAACAAACAACCTTATTACTATTCAACCCTAAAGTTCATAAATCAAGAGACTTCATTAAATAATGATACAACTAATTTACTTAATCTATGGCTATAAGTATTACTAAAAATTACCTATAGACACAAGTTGAAGTTACATAATTACATTAAATCCCAAATTGGTAAAGTATTTACACAAATTCCAAAATAATTACAAAAACCTCCTTATTTGATAATTTCTCTCTCCTTAATATTATACATCCAAAAAAAGACCGTCTTTTCCTCCCTTTTTTTCGTTCCCATTACAAATCAGTTTATCCTCCATTATTCAATCCCTTTTTTCACGACTAAAATCAAGCAATCATACTTAGAGTTTACCATTGTAAGTTTTCAAACATTAATTGAACTTATTGATTTCATTCATTAATTTTTGATTTTTTTTTTTGAACTTCACCAAATCAGAAAGTCATGACTTGTTTGAGAAAATAAAGGCAAAAAAAAATTGCGACAAATTATCAGAAACTTAGAAAATCTCAATTGGATCATCATCATCAGCAGCAGAGTACAACGGGGTGGAACATGCCACGAAAAATGAATCTTCTGAACAGAGCACAACGACATTTATTCAAACGATTGAATCAACAAAATCACTTACTCAATCTTCTGTAAGAATCTAAATCCTAAGTATTTGATTATTTAATGTTTGTTTATAATATTCTATTTATGAAAAGGAATGATCTTGCTCCGTTTTATATTTTTTTAATACTCTTTCAAAGATTCTATTTTGTAATATCAAATTCTTCTAATATTCTTGGATCTAACTTTATGTTTCAAAGATTCTATTTTATATGTTTCAGTATTTTGTCTAACTTTATGTTTGTTTTTTGTTGAAACAAGCTAGTTTTGTGGTTGCAAAGATAATTGTAATTTGTACACCGAGGCTACTCAAAAGAATAAGTGATTTGCTACGATTGGAAAAAATTACTTGTCATCGCGTTCAAAGATGTAGATTTTATACATTATACATTACTTTACTTAACACACTTATGTATAAAGTAAGTTTTTGTATATATAGAAGAGGCTATTTTTGTATTTAGTCGAATTATACAATTATAATCTATGAATTTTGTATAAGGTTACATTATATATTCTGACAGGTTTATAGATAAATAATGTATAACGTTAATATTTTATATGAATGATGTAACATTATACATTCTTGAAGTTTTTATTTGAAAGTATAAGATATAATATATCAGGTATTAATATACCAATCAAACGGGTCAGGCTGACCTGGCCCATCCCGGCCCACTTACAAAAATCGGTCCGGTTTGACCTGCCCCGATTAGCCCACAGGCTGTAAGGTCCCGGGTCCCGGGCCGGTTTATTTGTGGTTTCGGGCCCGGCTAACCCGGCTCGGACCAAGCCCGGTCCAGGCCCGCCGGTTAACCGGCCCGGTTATATTTAAAAAAAAAAATAAACAAACGGACTAATTTACTATAAAGTATTATTAATTTATTATATTAAGTAGCATATATTTTATTTAAAGAAGTACATATATTTATATGTGTACGTATATATTGAATGGTGCGTATATATGTGTATATATCTTCTATAAACGTATATATTTAACGTATATATGTGTATATATTTTATAAATTAGTATATAACTATATATATAGTGTATGTATATATTGTAGTATATTTGATTTAAAGTAGTACGTATATATTGAATGGTACGTACATATGTGTATATATCTTCTATAGACGTATATATTTAACGTATACATGTGTATATGTTTTATAATTTAGTGTATAACTATATATATAGTGTGTGTATATATTGTAGTATAGTTTATTTAAAGTAGTACGTATCTATTGAATGGTACGTATGTATGTGTCTATATCTTCTACAGACGTATATATTTAACGTATACATGTGTATATGTTTTATAAATTAGTAAATAACTATATATATAGTGTGTGTATATATTGTAGTATATATATTGTAGTATATTTTATTTTAAGTAGTACGTATATATTGAATGGTACGTATATATGTGTATATATCTTCTATAGACGTATATATTTAACGTATACATGTGTATATATTTTATAAATTATTGTATAACTATATATATAGTGTGTGTATATATTGTAGTATATATATTGCAGTATATTTTATTTAAAGTAGTATATATATATTGAATGGTGCGTGTATATGTTTATATATCTTCTATAGACGTATATATTTAACGTATACATGTGTATATGTTTTATAAATTAGTGTATAACTATATATATAGTGTGTGTATGTATTGTAGTATATTTTATTTAAAGTAGTACGTATATATTGAATGGTACGTAAATATGTGTCTATAAATTCTATAGACGTATATATTTAACGTATACATGTGCATATGTTTTATAAATTAGTATATAACTATATATATAGTGTGTGTGTATATATTGTAGTATATTTTATTTAATGTAGTACGTATATATTGAATGGTACGTATATATGTGTCGTATCTTCTATAGACGTATATATTTAATGTATACATGTATATATGTTTTATAAATTAGTATATAACTATATATATAGTGTGTGTATATATTGTAGTATATTTTATTTAAAGTAGTACGTATATATTAAATGGTACATATATATGTGTATATATCTTCTATAGACGTATATATTCAACGTATACATGTGTATATGTTTTATAAATTAGTGTATAACTATATACATAGTGTGTGTATGTATTGTAGTATATATATATTGTAGTATATTTTATTTAAAGTAATATGTATATATTGAATGGTACGCATATATGTGTCTATATCTTCTATAGACGTATATATTTAAGCTAAACATATGTATATGTTTTATAAATTAGTATATAACTATATATATAGCGTGTGTATATATTGTAGTATATTTTATTTAAAGTAGTACGTATATATTGAATGGTACGTATATATGTGTATATATTTTCTATAGACGTATATATTCAACGTATGCGTGTGTATATGTTTTATAAATTAGTATATAACTATATATATAGTGAGTGTATATATTGTAGTATATTTTATTTAAGGTAGTATGTATTTATTGAATTGTACGTATATATGTGTATATATCTTCTATAGACGTATATATTTAACGTATACATGTGTATATATTTTATAAATTATTGTATAACTATATATATAGTGTGTGTGTATATATTGTAGTATATTTATATATTGTAGTATATTTTATTTAAAGCAGTACGTATATATTGAACGGTACGTATATATTGAATGGTACGTATATATGTGTATATATTTTGTATAGACGTATATATTTAACGTATACATGTGTATATGTTTTATAAATTAGTGTATAACTATATATATAGTGTGTGTATATATTGTAGTATATTTTATCTAAAGTAGTACGTATATATTGAATGGTACGTATATATGTGTATATATCTTTTATAGACGTATATATTTAACGTATACATGTGTATATGTTTTATAAATTAGTGTATAACTATATACATAGTGTGTATATATATTGTAGTATATATATATATATATATTTATATATTGTAGTATATTATATTTAAAGTAGTACGTATATATTGAATGGTATGTATATATGTGTATATATCTTCTATTGACGTATATATTTAACGTATACATGTGTATATGTTTTATAAATTAGTGTATAACTATATATATAGTGTGTGTGTATATATTGTAGTATATTTTATTTAAAGTAGTACATATATATTGAATGGTACGTATATATGTGTATATATATTCTATAGACGTATATATTTAACGAATAGATGTGTATATATTTTATAAATTAGTATATAACTATATATATAGTGTGTGTATATATTATTGTATATTTTATTTAAAGTAGTACGTATTTATTGAATGGTACGTATATATGTCTATATATCTTGTATAGACGTATATATTTAACGTATACATGTGTATATGTTTTATAAATTAGTGTATAACTATATATATAGTGTTTGTATTTATTGTAGTATATATATATTGTAGTATATTTTATTTAAAGTAGTATGTATATATTGAATGGTACGTATATATGTGTATATATCTTCTATAGACGTATATATTTAACGTATACATGTGTATATGTTTTATAAATTAGTATATAACTATATATATACTGTGTGTATATATTGTAGTATATATATATTGTAGTATATTTTATTTAAAGTAGTACGTATATATTGAATGGTACGTGTATATGTGTATATATCTTCTATTGACGTATATATTTAACGTATACATGTGTATATGTTTATAAATTAGTGTATAAATATATATACAGTGTGTTTATATATTGTAGTATTTATATATTGTACTATATTTTATTCAAAGTAGTACGTATATATTGAATGGTACATATATATGTGTCTATATCTTCTATAGACGTATATATTTAACGCATACATGTGTATATGTTTTATATATTAGTATATAACTATATACATAGTGTGTGTATATATTGTAGTATATTTTATTTAAAGTAGTGCGTATATATTGAATGGTACATATATATGAGCATATATCTTCTATATACGTATTTATTTAACGTATACATGTGTATATGTTTTATAAATTAGTATATAATTATAACTATAACTATAACTATAACTATAACTATATATATATATATATATATATATATATATATATTGTAGTATATGCTTTATTTAAAGTAGTACGTATAGTCGTATATATTGAATGTTACGTATATATGTGTAATTGTGTATATATTTTTAAAATTTTAGTAGTATATACTATATATATAGTGTATATATATTGTTTAACGTATTTAAAATGTATATAGGTGGGTATATATAGTGTATATTGGATACAAAAAGGTTTTTGACCGGGTTTAGGTTGGTTAGACCGGGTTGGGCTAAGTGTGCCGGTTCAGGGCTGTTTTTTAAAATTTTACTGTTGAACCCGACCCCGGCCCGACCCACTTAACTACAACCCGGCCCGGCCCAACCCACAACCCGACTAAACTTAACAGGCCGGTTCCGGGCTGACCCGACCCGGCTCACTTAACACCCTTAGGCATTATACATTAGTTATTTTGGAAGACTAATGTATAATACAAGTCTAATGATATATATTTTCAATATGTTGTACATTAGAAGTTCTTATTACATTAGTTGTGTTTTATGTTGTATTTTACAGTTAAAAAGTCTTATTTTTGTATAATTTTTTATTATATCTTCTGTCGAGCTTATAGGTCATACATGTTTAAAGTAAAAATTTTAGATGTGTAATATGACATTATACATTACTGTAATTTATTTTTAAAATCTATAAGTTGTCTTTATACTTATTCTAATGTATAATATAAGTCTGAAGATATATATTTTAACATGTTATACATTAAAAGTCCTTATAAGATGCATTTTATGCTTTATGTGGTATTATACTGTTAGAAATTCTTATTTTTGTATAAATTTTCATTATACTTTCTGTCAAGATATATAGGTCATACATGTTTAAGGTGAAAAATTTAGATGTGTAGTATGACATTATACATTACTGCAGTTTATTTTTTAAATGTATAAGTTGCCCTCATACATCTGAAATTGTTGTGTATTTTACTTCGATTTTTTTACGAATTTCGTCAATATTCAATCCCATTGCGATCATAGCAATCACTTTCAAAAAGTTAATACTTTTCGAAATAATAATTGCATCACTTTTATAGAATTAATAAATGATTTTCAACTCCCAAATTTCGAAATGACGCAACAATATGGAGATGTTCATATTTTTTTTTCGAGAATTGAAGAAAGACGAAGACGACTTTTTTTCTTCAAAAAGTCATTAAAAATGAGGAAAACTAACAGTGATGTTTAAGAGTTTTTTTGAATTTAAATTTCAGTTATTTTATTTAATCATACAAAATAGAATTATAGGTAATTAATGACTTTATTTAAGGGAATGAAAGATTTTACCTGATTACTCTTTCCATGAATGTAGTAGATTATGTTTTATCACTTTATCTTAAATACAGGATTAACTGTTTTATCATACATTCGAGCTATGTATGATGGACAACCGAATGTATGAGTATATTTACAAAATTCGAGAGAGAGAAAACTAGAATTTTTTTTATGTAATTACTTTCAATAGGTAGGGGATTTATGCTGTTTACACAATATAATTATTACTCTTTCACTATCAATTTTAGTATAGCGTTAAATTTCGAAAATCAATGAATTTCTTTTGTTCGAAATCTTCTTATATGTCTTTTTAAATTATTAATTATTTATTTTATGTTATTTTACATTAAAAATTTAAACTTATATTTACAGCCAAAATTTAAAAATTCTAACTGTATCATATAAATTAAAGTACAAACAACATAAATTTCGACAGTTTGGAGCTTAATTATAAAAAATTTCTGTATCATATAAATTAAAGGACCAACAATATAAATTCCGACAGTTTGAAGCTTAATTATAGAATTTTTTGACATTTTGCATAGTTATTGAAATTTTGATTTTGAGTCTGTTGAGATACATAATTAGCTCTCGTCTCATCCAACGAAAATGCATTTTTTTCTGTGCAAAGATACATAATTAGCTCCCGATAAATTCTTTTGTAATTTTAGATCAATCGAGATAAATAATACATCCAACAAAGATATATTTTTTTTCGTTGTAAAAATATATAATTAGCTTTCGATATATTTTTAATTGATTTTGGGTTTATCGAGATACATAATTAACTCCCAGTATATTTAATGAAGATGCATAATTAGTTGAAATTTTTGTAATTACTTTATAAAGGTGAAAATTTGTGTAAATATGGTAAGTTAAGATATATGTTTATTTTATTTTGGCTAAATTGAAAAACTAATTTGTTAAGGAGGAAAAATTTCCAAACCACTTATATCGAACGAGAAACCTGAAAACGTCGTCGTTTTGCATTACAATCGTCTTCCCAAATTTCCTCAAATTCGTCTCTGAGCAAACGAAGTAATGGCGGAAAAACCCCAACCGGTTCATGTTCCGTATTGTGGTAATTGCGGGTTACCCGCTGAGTATTGTGAATTCGGATCCGGATCCGAATTTGAAAAATGTAAACCCTGGTTAATCCAAAATGCACCCGACCTCTACCCGGACCTTGTTAAAGGTTATTATTATTATTATTATAATAATAATAATATTAATTAGTGTTTTAAACCCTAACAAATTAGCCATAATTATTATTAATTTTTTTGATTAATTCATTTATTTGTTTGTTTGTTTGTTGCAGATTCTAATTCGAATGAAGCTGATAAAGTGTCTGATCAGCTCCAATCTACTTCAATTTCAGAAGGTGATTTTTTTTTTCTATTAGTGGTTGATTGGTTGCGATGGTGTTTTCTGATCTCGAATAGATAGCTTATAATATTACTTTGTTGGTTCCTTTGTTTATTTTATTAGCTAGCGGTGTGTTATCCAATTTTGTTGTTTATTTTTATGTTTTTTGTTTGTTATATTGGTGTTTGTTTCGAGCCGGAGGTCTATCGAAAACAAAATCTGTACTTCATCTGCGTTAGTGGTATAGAATGTGTATACTTTTCCCTCCCCAGACCCCGTTTCGTGGGAATATATGGGGTATGTTGTTGTTTTTGTAGTGGTTGTTTGGTTGCGAAGATGTTTGTGATCTAGAATAGATAGTTTATAGTATCACTTACTGGGTGTCTTGTTTCTTTTATTATCTAGCGGTGTGCTATTCTATTTTGTTGTTTATTTTTATGTTTTTTGTTTGTTATAATACTGATTTGTCCTGAGTCGGGGTCTATCAGAAACAAAATCTGTACTCTGAGGTAGTGGTATGGATTGCGTACACTTTACCATATCCAGACCTTGCTTTCTGAGAATACACTGGGTATGTTGTTGTTGCTGTTGTAGTGGTTATTTGGTTGCGATGATGTTTGTGATCTAGAATAAATAGTTTGTAGTATTATTTTGTCGGTGTCTTGTTTCTTTTATTATTTAGCAATGTGTTATTCTATTTTGATGTTTATTTTTATGTTTTTTGTTTGTTATAATACTGTTATTTGTCCTGAGTCGGGGTCTATCGGAAACAAAATCTGTACTTCATCTGAGGCAGTGGTATGGACTGTGTACACTTTACCCTCCGGCCTCCTCATTCCCCACTTTGTGGGAGTACACTGCGTATGTTGTTGTTGTAGTGTTTTTTTTGTTGCGATGACGTTTGTGATCTAGAATAGGTAGTTTATAGTATTACTTTGTCGATGTCTTGTTTTTATTATTATTTTGTGGTGTGTTATCCCATTTTGTTGTTTGTTTTTATGTTTCTTGTTTGTTATACTGCTATTTGTCTTGAGCCGGGGGTCTATCGAAAACGGCCTCTCTTCTTCACCTGAGATAGTGGTATGGATTGCGTACACTTTACCCTCCGACCTCCCCAGACCCCACTTTGTGGGAATACACTGCGTATGTTGTTGTTGTTGTAGACAATTGTAGTGTTTGTTTGGTTGTGATGACGTTTGTGATCTAGAATAGATAGTTTATAGTATTACTTTGTTGATGTCTTCTTTCTTTTATTATCTAGTGGTGTGTTATCCCATTTTGTTGTCTATTTTTATGTTTCTTGTTTGTTGTACTATTATTTATCTTGAACTGGGGGTCTATTGAAAACAAAATCTGTACTTCATCTGAGCTAGTGGTACGGACTGCTTACGCTTTACCCTCCCCAGACCCCACTTTGTTGGAATACACAATGTATGTTGTTGTTGTTGTTTAGTGGCTGTTTGGTTGCGAAGATGTTTGTGATCTAGAATAGATAGTTTATAGTATTACTTTGTCGGTGTTTTGTTTCTTTTATTATCTAGCTGTGTGTTATCCCATTTTGTTGTTTATTTTTATGTTTTTTGTTTGTTATAATACTGTTATTTGTCTTGAGTCGGGATCTATCGGAAACAAAATCTGTACTTCATCTAAGGTAGTGGTATGGACTGCATACACTTTACCCTCCGGTCTCCCCAGACCCCACTTTGTGAAAATACACTGGCTATGTTGTTGTTGTATGAAATGACATGTAATTTATCTTTTAAGATGACCTGATTATATCTGACCTTTTGGTTATATCTTTTAAGAAACTTTTCTATTACCTCATCTGAGGTGGTGGTATGGACTGCATATACTTTACCCTCCGGCCTCCCTAGACCCCACTTTGTGGGAATACACTGCGTATGTTGTTGTAGTTGTTGTTTGTTTGCGTGTATAAGGACAATGTTGAATAGGATGTATTAGTAACGCGAACGCTAGTAATGTTGGTATTAGTTATGCTGACATTAGTTATGTTGAGATTTTTTTTATGGGCGATTTGGTTTGGGGTAGTAAAAAAAACTTCTCATAAATACTGTGAAAAGGATGTGGAAAAGGGTTTGTAGGGCAATTGTATTTTTAACCATGCTAATGCATGCATTAAAAATCATTGCATTGATAATACCATAGTTTCCGATGTAGTAGTTATTAGTCATGTAAATAGTACCCAAGGGTGTGACCTAGGTGATTCTTCCCATTTGTCCTAGCTTTGGTGGACAGAGCTACCTGCTATCTGTTGCTGGTGGGAGGTGACAGATATTCCGTGGATTTAGTCGAGGTGCGCAAAAGTTGGCCCCGACACCACGGTTATCAAAAGAAAAGAAGAAGTTATTAGCCGTGTAATACCAACTAGAGTGTATAACTAATGTGAAAAAGTGTACCAAATAATGTTTTAGTAATACACAAGTCTAATTTATGCATCAGCTCGACTCGACAAGGAGTTTCTTGACTTTAATGAAGAAAAGCACCATCTTTTTTCTCTTTTATAAGGTAAATGTTCTATTAATTATGGAAACAACTCTGTGTACAAGTGATAGATGGAGAACTAGAGGGCCTGCAAATAGATAGACTCCCTCCCTCCTACTTTATGCGAAATGTGTTTGATTGAAAAAACAGTCTCTCTACCTCCCCAGGTAGGGATAAAGTCTGTGTATACTAACTACCCTTTCCCGCCCACAACGCTGGGTACGTTGTTGTTATTTTTGACTTAACAACGAGTTTAAGAAAGAAATAAAGACTCCTGGAACTTCTTGTCCTTAACATGCAATGGCATTTTTGTAGCTATTAAATCACATCATTAAGGATAGAATGAGGATTCTAAGATTAAATTGTTTTCAAAAAGAGAAACGTGTCATTCCTTTTGAATGGACTAATAGTAGACATTGTTGCATAAAATGGGATGGATGGGAGTATTTTTCTGTGGAAGACGCCTAATCTCTTTCACAATTGGGACCTAATTGGTGTTCCAAAAGGAAACTAGAAATGAGAGGTTTCATTATGCTTCCCAATAATAAACTCTCCTATTTTCTTTTTCCATATAACCCCATGAGCGCGAATTGGAAATATCACGTCCTAAATCTTCTCTTCCATCTTTTATAATTCCTACTAAATAATGCCTCCTTTTCGGTGCTTGATTTTGTCCATTTTGTCCGGAACCATCTAAAAACCTACCATCAATAACACTTACCCAGTTGAGAATACAAAAAGAGGTGATCCGGATCCTCACTTGAGCTCCTTACACATATAGCAGGATTGTTATTAGGATTGCTCATAGCATTGCCAATAAAGTGGAAAAAAGTGGCATTATAGGTATCCAAATGGTGCAGGGAGCTTGAGTCTGTTCTGATTAAAGGCTTGACATTACTAGGACTCTAGGAGTCCAGGATCCCCCCCCCCCCCCCCCCCCCCCCTCCCCTCTGAGTCTTGGTTCAATGATGTATTCTGGTTATCAAGCATTTCGATTAGGCTTTGAAATTCTGGTACCTCAAAGTCCCAAAGGTTCCTCCTAAATTGGTAGGTCCAAAGAACACCACATTCTTGTAGCCTTCCTATATGTTGAACTGCCTTTCTTTTGGCTCGTGCTTCTTTAGATGTTTGGCAATGTGACCCTCAAAGTATTATCTCTAGAGCATGCGTGCTTCCTAAAGTTGATCCTGTTCTTGTTCCCTACCTTGAATGTTATGTTGCTGCTCTCCGTTCCTTCACAATGTTCCTCCAAACCCGCACTTAAAAGGGACAGTGATGCTTTTGGTCCTCCAAGCCCCTTCTATGATTCTTTATTTATCGGATATAACCTCTCTTCGTAGTGCATGCTCCTCGATTCCCAATCTGCATATCTACTTCTCTAATAACGCTATGTTATAAACACACAAAATTTTCATCCTAGGCTCAGTCCATCTCTTTAAGGAACCCATTGATTCCATTGACTTCTTTGTCAACAACTCTATGTAACAACTGCCTATTCAATCTAGCGCCACATCCGATCGCCGATGTGGTCGGACTAACTTCTTTACTCATACTTGTCTATTTACCCACACTCATCCATCACACTGGAATCCTTTACTCATACTTGTCTATTTACCCACTCATCCATCACACTGGAACCCTTGTTTATAGTCTTTAAATCCAGATGGAGATAATGTGGAACATTTTACCCATTTAACGCTATACCCAGGCGCTAGATAATGTATGCCTAGACGTCTCAACAAGTTCAGTAACGAGTGTTCATAAATTTGATTACTATTTTATTGTTGGCCATCAACTCCCACTCTCCTCCTTTATAGGGACTTGAGACTGATCGTGCTTACTCCTTTTGTTGCTACACGATAGCCGCTGTGGTCTTTATGGACCCCTTTCAATTGCTTTCTGAAACACTTTACTAGGGCATTTCATTACGTGAATGACCAGCAGAGAGTAGCACTTTTGTCTGAGTTTTATATCAAATGGGATGAATCCTCCCGAACTCCCACAATGGAAGGCACGAAGATTGAATAAACTTCATCATATTTCATAGCTCATACGTGTTAAAGGAGGAGCAATAACGAAAAATTTAACAGAGATGTCGAGTTCCTTTTTGCTTATTTCAGCTTTTCATTTCATAGCTTGATTTGATATGTATCGAGAACTATGGGTTTGATTTGATATTCATTTAGCTACCTTCCAACAAATTGAATCTTGCTCTTGACCTTTTTCTATTTGGCAAGTGTTAGAGAACTCTAGTTTGGTGTTTGGTTTGAGTTTCGCTCGCATTTCATCTGCATTCTCACAAATTGAATTATGTTCTTAACCTTCCTCTTTCCATCTGCATTTCTGGGGTTTTGGATGTTCTTGGAAGAACAATATTTACGTGACATTTTAAACCCTGTTTTCCTTCTTTATGGGGCCAATCGTTGTAGAGAAAAGTTTGAACTAAGAACTGTAGGCCTTGATTTAGATCTTTGCTTTTTGGATTTCATTTTATCTACTTCCCCTTTTGCATGTTAAAATTGAATTCTGTTTTAACCTTTCTGTTCCCTTTGTTGGGTCAGGTTCTTCTACATCTAAGAAGGAAGAAGTCAAGCGCCTTCCTGGCGGAAAGATAAAAAAGAAAGTAAGAAATTTCAAAATTTTTTCTTTTTGTCTAATGTATATTAATCCTTCTTTTCAAAATGGCATGGCTCTCTGCCATCCATGTGATATTATAAAAACTTAGCTAATTCAGTTCAGTGATGTTCTTGTAATTCTCCCATGGAATTCCTGTGCCTGTAAGACTTATCGTTATTGTACACTGTCAGCTGTCTCTTAAGGTTTTAGTTTGACCAACATATTATGGATCAGGATCATTCTAATTGAAAAGTTTCAATCTTTTGCTTTGAGATATTTAGTTACAAATTTTGCATTTATCATTTATATTCAAATATTATATGGATTCTATGTCACCTAGTTGAACTAACTTGAAGCTGTTATGCTTCGGTATGGGTATTCCCTGCAATGTGAATATGCAGGGATCCTCAGGGCGCAGTCGTTTGTCACTATATTTGAGCAACTTTTCATATAACGTGTCTCTCATTTCTAGGCGTAGTGTGGAGCCCTATCCATTGGTTTAGTAGTGGCGTCATGATCCTAAAAGATCATGCTGTTGAAATGTACTTATAAGCAAGTCTGCAAGTTTTAACAATTGCGTGGTTGTTATTTTGTAGGATAAGCAAGAGATTATTATTGAAAAGGTCACCAGAAACAGACGAAAGAGTATCACTACCATCAAGGGTCTCGAGATCTTTGGTGAGCAATATCTATAGTTGTATGTTATCTTGTATTTTCTTGCTTTTCGATCTTTCTATCTTCCAAGTTGCTACAGTATGTAGCGTCACTTATTTTTGGACATTTTAGGTGTTAAACTAAGTGATGCTTCAAAAAAGCTTGGTAAAAAGTTTGCCACCGGAGCTTCTGTGGTTAAGGTGTGTTGAAGTAGTGGTTTCTAGTTTTCTCTGATATGATTTCGATGGATACCTAACCTGGATTTACGCTTTTTAGGGCCCAACTGAAAAGGAGCAGATTGATGTTCAAGGGGACATATCCTATGACATTGTGGACTTCATTACAGAAACCTGGCCAGATGTACGTTGTTTTACGTCCTGATTATTATCTTTATATGTCTCACAGTCTGCTTTATGGCTGGATTTTCTACCATAATGATCAATCTCCACCTTTAAGATTAGAAATTTCATCGTGTTTTTGAATGCATTTTGGTTGATAGACTCACTAACGTATGATCAGACAAAATTGGGACTATGTTGAAGACTATGACATCGACATAAAAAAAAGAAGATTTTTCAGCTTTAGTTGTAGCATAGTTCTCTGATTCTCTCGTTTGCTTCTTGTTGTTATCGTAAAATTCTCATCATCTGAATAGCTTGGAGCCATTGTCGTCGATGTTATCATTCACAACTTTTACTGAGCCTCCGTTTGCCTGACCTCAGCCTATGAATCTTCTCTTTCCATTTTGTCAATTTCTACGAGGTAGGAGTAAGGTCTGCGTATACTCTACCCTCCCCAGACCCCACTTGTGGGATTACGCTAGGTATGTTGTTGGTTGTCAATTTCTGTTTCTGTGGGTGATTACCAATACTCAAAAATATTTATCCATGTTATTATATCAACATCATGGTGGTTGTTTTATCTATGTTATCATATCAACATTTTATCCTTTTCACTGCATACATATACCATTTTCTACATCTATCTTTTGACAATCCTTATATCTGTCTGAAATGAAATGGCTCAATGGAAACAGCCTCTGGTAGAAATGGCTCAGGATCCGGGGAAGAGCCCATCACAAGGGTGTATTGTACACAGCCTTACCTAGTACACAGTCTTACCTAGGTAAGGCTGTGTACAATACACCCTTGTGATGGGCTCTTCCCTGGATCCTGAGCATAATGCACCGGACTGCCCTTTTAATGAATATAGAGCTTGTTCAATTATCCGATTCCATAAAATGTTAGCTAAAGTTCATTATCTTCGCGGTTTGCAGGTTCCAGAGTCTGCAATATTCTTCATAGAAGACGGAAAAAAGGTTCCAGCTGCATAAACTTGGGCGGTGACGTTTCTGTTTCCAGCATGGTGTTTAGCGCAAGGGTGGCTTAAGGATAAAGCTAGTAAAGCGTTCCCTAAATTTTGAAGCCTCAAAAAGATTGATAGTAAATTTTATGGTTTCTACTTCTCTTGAAATAATAATGAATCGTGAAATACATTTTAAAAAATAGAGAGAAGTTTTAATTACCCCTAAACTTGTAAGGTTTTATTTAGTGTACACTTAAACTATTGGTTGTCTTAAAAATCCTCGGAACTTGTTATTTTAATATGTCGAATCCTCCCTCGTGGTTCACCTGGCATGAAAACTGAGTACAAACGCAAAAAGGCACGTGAGGGACGGAAATTTGCCACATCATCTTATTCTAACGTTGAAAAATTAGAAAACCATCATTTTTTATTTATTTTTTCATAGTTTTAAAGTCCCCCCGCCCCCCAAACCCCCCAACCCCCTCCTCTCTTCTCTTCCTATTTACTCTCTCTTCTTCTCCGACACTTTTAAAATTTCTCAAAATAATTTTCATTCAATATGATTTCTATGTTTTAAATTAAATCCCTAATCGAAACAGTAATCAGAATCTAGTATGAAACGCTAATCGAAAAATAGAATGTCATATTTGAACGCAAAGAAAACAAACAAAAAATATATATTTTAAAAGGTGGTTAGAGTATCGCTTTCATACGGCGAGAGTCATTGGTTCAAATCCAATAGTAGGTAAAACCGACCGAAACCCCTGCTTTTGCCAGCATGACAGCAAGCACGGACTGGCAGCTAGGAGTCAATTGAATGATCAAAGCATCGGTTGCTTCCACCTGTGGCCTTCTTCGACCGCCTTGACACCTTAATATCAAGGAACCCCCCCTATTCCACAAGTAGGTGGAGACCTGGAGGGTCGGAAACCCCAACGGGAAACCTTTCACCGCGCCACACGATTCTTTCGCGAAGCGCTCTTTCCACTCCTGCCCCCGCAAGCAAAGAGGTTTCAAGATAGCAGGCGACCAAAAAGCTCTGAGCTTACTTAATTGAAGAAATTTTTGAAAATTTTCACTCAAGATTCAACTCTTCTCTATTTTGGAGCAGAGAAATTTCAAAAATTTCACCTTTCTTCAGTAAAGGCTTATGCCCGGGCCTCAAGCCCCTTAGGACCGACTACAACAAGCTCGCTCGAAAGCAAAGCCCCAAAATGAACATTCTTTCGTAGACAACTGAATCAAAAGAAGAAATTGCAGAGAGGACTTCCCAATGCTTCTCCACGCTCAACGAGATGCACCAACCTCGGGATGCTTTACTCTTAACCCCACAAGGTTCCGAGATGGAGCTTAACCTGAATTCGATCCGGCTCGAAAGGGAAGAGATAAGAAAAGAAGCATCGAAAGAGAAGGCCTTGTTCTGCAGGGTACCTTCTGAGTGTGGCCAAGTGGTAAGTCCTTTCTTTTCTGTCTGAGATTTATCGGATGAAAGTTGTGAACGTAAGCGGTGCACATGAAATGTATGCGCTCTTTGAAATGACCCTTCCTTTCCCGTATCCGATGTTCTTAGTCTTTCCGATCTTGTTGGAAGAAAAATAGTGGATGAAAGAAAGTTTCACAATGGAATAGACTGTAACTATTATATTCTTTCTTAGTCTCTCTGGTCGCCGAGGGTGACAGCCCGCACAATGAACGCTCGCTGTTTATTTTTATTACTCTATCTATAAATATAAAGGCCCAGAAATTCCTTGTTTACGTATCATTGGAAAGTGCATTAACGTAAATACGACAGTAAGAAGTGGCAATACAAAAGTGTGTAAACTAAAAAAATGAGTCAAAGTAGATTGTGGCACTCGAAATCGTGGGCTATAACACATCTATTTAGCCTGAAAATGGCATGTTTGCATCGTTTCGCTCGTTTGACCACCCAAATGGCTCGGCAACCCCTGCTCCTCAGCCTTCCTAGTAGACCCTAGTCAATTTTCGGCCCAAAACACGCCCAAATCCCAGGCCACACTCACAAAATCGTGGGCTATAACACATCGATTTGGCTCGGAAATGGCTCATTCGTTGAATCGCCAGTTTGACCACCCAAACGGCCCCACCAACCTAGACTCCCCTATTCTACATCCATCCAGGGAAATCTCAGTCGATTTTCATCCCAAAACACGCTCGGGCCCCGGGCCTACCCCAGAAATTGTGGGCTATAGCACACCGATTTGGCCCTAAAACGGTCCGTTCATGCTGATTCACCAGTTTGACCACCCAAATGGCCCCGCCCACCCCAAAGGCCTACATTAGGCCGCTCCCCAGCCTGCCTGGGTAGCCCTGTTGATTTTCATCCCAAAACATGCTCGGGCTTCGGGCCCACCCAAAAAATCGTGGGTTATAGCACATCGATTTAGCCCAAAAATGAACCGTTTGCGTCGTTTCACCTGTTTGACCACCCAAATGGCACCGCCCACCACAAAGACCCACACTAGGCTGCGCACCAGCCTGCTTAGGGCAGCCTGATCAATTTTCGGCATAAAACACGCCTCGGCCATAGGCCCATATCCAAAACCGTGGGCAATAACACACTGATTTAGCCCAAAAATGACCCGTTCGCATCGTTTCGCCTGTTTGACCACCCAAATGGCCCCCACCCCAAAGGCCCACACTAGGCTGCTTCCCAATCTGCCTGGGTCAGCTCAGTTGATTTTTAGCATAAAACACGCCCGGGCCCCGAGCCCACCCCGGAAACTATAGGCTACAACACACCAATTTGGCTCGAAAATGATCCATTCGCGCCGTTTCGCCCGTTTGACCACCCAAATGGCCCCGCCCACCCAAACGTCCCATACTACGCCGATCCCTAGCCTCCATGGAACGCCCCGGTTGATTTTTGGCCCACAGCACGCCCAGACCCCAGGCCCATCCACGGAACTGTGGGTGTTAGCACACCGATTTGGCCTGAAAATGCCCCGTTCGCGTCGTTTCACCTGTTTGACCACCCAAATGACCCCACTCACCCAAACGGCCCATACTAGGTTGATCCTCAGTCTCCTTGGCATGTCCCGATTGATTTTCAGCCCACAACATGCTCGGACCCCAGGCCCACTTACGGAACTGTGGGCTATAGCACACCTATTTAGCCCAAAAATGCCCTATTCGCGTCGTTTCGCCCGTTTGACCACCCAAATGGCCCCGCCCACCCAAACGGACCACACTAGGCCGATCCTCAGCCTCCCTGGCACGCCTCAATCATTTTTGGTCCACAGCACGCCCGGACCCCAGGACCACCCATGGAACCGTGGGCTATAACACACTGATTTAGCCAAAAAATGCCCTGTTCGCGTCATTTCACCCGTTTAACCACCCAAACGTCCCATACTAGGCGGATCCCAGCTTCCCTGGCATGCTCCGATCGATTTTCGATCCACAGTACGCCCGGACCCCAAGCCCACCCATAAACCGTGGGCTATAGCACACCGATATGACCCATAAATGCCCCGTTAGGATTATTTCACTCGTTTGACCACCCATATGGCCCCGCCCACCCAAATGACCCACACTAAGTCGATCCCCAGCCTTCCTGGCATGCCCCGATCAATTTTTGGGCCACACCACGCTCGGACCCCGGGTCCACCCACGAAACCTGGGCTATAACACATAAATTTGACCTGAAAATGCTCCGTTCGCGTCGTTTCTCTTGTTTGACCACCTAAATGTCCCCGCTCACCTGAAAATGCTCCGTTTGCGTTGTTTCTCCCATTTGACCACCTAAATGGCCCCGCCCACCCAAATAACCTATACTAAGCCGATCCCGAGCCTACCGGGCACGCTCCGATTGATTTTTGGCCCACAGCACGCCCGGCCCCCAGGCCCACCCACAGAACTGTGGGCTATATAGCACACAAATTTGGGCAAAAAATTCCCCATTCGCGCTGTTTCGCCCGTTTGACCACCCAAATGATCCCGCGCACCCAAACGGCCCACACTAGGCCGATCCCAAGCCTCCCTAGCACACCCTGATCGATTTTTGACCCACATCACGCCCGGAACCCTGACCCACCTATGGAACCGTGGGTATAGTACATCAATTTGGCCCGAAAATACCTCGTTCGCGTCGTTTCGCCCGTTTGACCACCCAAATGGCCCACACTAGGCCGATCCCCAGCCTCGCTGGCACGGACCGATCAATTTTCGGCACACAGCACACCCAGACACTGAGCCCACCTATGGAACCGTGGGCTATAGCACAATAATTTGGCCAGATAATGCCCTGTTCGCGCTGTTTCGCCCGTTTGACCACCCAAATGGCCTTGCCTACCCAAATGGCCCATACTAGGTCGATCTCTAGTCTCTCTGCACGCCTCGGTCAATTTTTGGCACACAGGACGCTCGGACCTTGGGCCCACCCATAAAACTGTGAACTATAACACACTAATTTGGCCCAAAAATGCCTTGTTCGGGCCAAATTGGTGTGCAATAGCCCCCGGTTCTGGGAGTGGGCCCGGGGTCCGGAGGTGTCGTGGGCCAAAAATCGACCTGGGCGTGCTAGGGAGCGTCCTAGTGTTACCCGTTTGTGTGGGCGGGGCCCGGTCCATTTTGTTGGTCAAACGGGTGAAATGACGCGAATGAGGCATTTTGGGGCCAAATCGGTGTGCTATAGCCCACGGTTCCGGGGGTGCCGTGGGCCAAAAATTAACCTGGGCATGCCAGAGAGGCTAGGAAGCGTCCTAATGTTGCCCGTTTGTATGGAAGGGGTCATTTGGTTGGTCAAACGGGCGAAACGGCGCGAACATGGTCTTTTTGGGCCAAATCGGTGTGCTATAGCCCACGGTTCTGGGGGTGGGACTAGGGTACGGAGCTGATGTGGGCAGAAAATTGACTTGGGCGTGCCAGAGAGGCTGGGAAACGTCCCAGTATTGCCTTTTTGTGTGGGCTGGTCTATTTGGTTAGTCAAACGGGTGAAACGGCGAGAATGGGGTATTTTGGGGCCAAATCGGTGTGCTAGCCCACGGTTCCGGGGGTGGGCTTGGGGTCTGGAGGTGCTGTGGGCCAAAAATCGACCTGGGTGTGCCAGGGAGCGTTCTAGTGTTGACCGTTTGTATGGACAGGGCCTTATGGTTTATCAAACGGATGAAACAGCGCGAACGGGGTATTTTGCGGATAAATCAGTGTGTTATAGCCCACGGTTATGGGGGTGGGCCCGGGGTTTGAGGGTGCCGTGCATCAAAAATTGACTGAGGCTTGCCAGAGAGATTGGGAAGCATCCTAGTGTTGCCCGTTTGTGTGGGAAGGGCCATTTGGTTGGTCAAACGGGCGAAACAGCGCGAATAGGGCATTTTGAGGCCAAATCGGTGTGCTATAACCCACAGTTTTGGGGGTGGACCCGGGGGTTTTGTGGGCCAAAATTTGACCTGGGCGTGCAGGGAGGCTGGGAAGCATCCTAGTGTTGCCTGTTTGTGTGGGCGGGGTCGTTTGGTTGGTCAAACGGGAGAAACGATGCGGACGGGGCATTTTAGAGCCAAATCGATGTGCTGTAGCCCACGGTTTTAGAGGTGGTCCCGGGGGTGCCGTGGGCTGAAAATCAACTTGGGCATGTCAGAGAGGCTGGAGAACGTCCTAGTGTTGCTCGTTTGTACGGGCGGGGCCATTTGGTTGGTCAAACGAGCAAAACGGTGCAAACGGGGCATTTTAGGGACATATTGGTGTGCTATAGCCCACGATTTCGGGGTGGTCCCGGGGTTCGGGGGTGCCTTAGGCCGAAAATCGACCTGGGCGTGCCAGGGAGGCTGAAGAGCGTCCTAGTGTTGCTCGTTTTTATGGGCGGGACCATTTGGTTGGTCAAACAGGCGAAACGACGCGAACGGGGCATTTTGGGGCCAAATCGGTGTGCTATAGCCCACGGTTTTGGGGGTGGGCCAAAAGTTCGAGGGTGTAGTGGGCCAAAAATTAACCTGGCCATGCTAGGAAGGGTGGGGAGCATCTTAGTGTTGCCAGTTTATGTTGGCGAGGCCATTTGGTTGTTCAAACAGGCGTACACGACGAGAACAGGGCATTTTGGGGAAAAATAGGTGTGCTATAGCCCACGGTTCTGGGGGTGGACCCCGAGTCTGGGGGGTGCCGTGGGCTGAAAATTAACCTGGGCCTGCCAGGGAGGCTGGCGAGAGTCTTATTCTTGCCCGTTTGTGTTGGCTGGGCCATTTGATTGGTCAAATAGGCGAAACGGCGCGAACAGGGCATTTCGCGGTTAAATTGGTGTGCTATAGCCCACGATTCTGGGGTGGGCGCGGGGTCCGGGGGTGCCATGGGCCAAAATTAACCTGGGTGTGCCAGGAAGGCTGGGGAGCGTCCTAATATTTCCCGTTTGTGTAGGTGAGGCCATTTGGTTGGTCAAAAGGGAGAAACGACGTGAATGTGGCATTTTAGGGCTAAATCGGTGTGCTATAGGCCACGGTTTCGGGGGTGCTGTGGCCAAAAATTGACCTGGGCATGCCAGGGAGGTTGGGGAGCGTCCTAGTGTTACCCGTTTGTGTGGGCGGGGCCATATTATTGGTCAAACAGGAAAAACGGCATGAACAGGGCATTTTGGGGCCAAATCGGTGTGCTATAGCCCATGATTTCGGGGGTGGACCTGGGGCGCGGGGGTGTCGTGGGCCAAAAATCAACCTGGGCATGCAAGGAGGCTGGGGAGCATTTTAGTATTGCCCGTTTGTGTGGGCGGGGACATTTGGTTGGTCAAACGGGCGAAAAGGCGTGAATGAGGCATTTTTGGGCCAAATCGGTGTGCTATAGCCCACGGTTCCGGGGGTGGGTTCGGGGGTTCCATGGGCTGAAAATCGACTTGGGTGTGCCAGGGATGCTGGGGAGAGTTTTAGTGTTGCCCGTTTGTGTGGACGGGGCCATTTGGTTTGTCAAATGGGCGAAACAAAGCGAACGACGCATTTTGGGGCCAAATCGGTGTGCTATAGCCCACGGTTCCAGAGGTTGGCCCGGGTCTAGGGGTGCCGTAGGCCAAAAATCGACCTGGGCGTGCCAGGGAGGCTGGGAGCGTCCTAGTGTTTCCTGTTTGTGTGGCGGGGTCAATTGGTTGGTCAAACAGGAAAAAACGGTGCGAACAGGACATTTTGGGGCCGAATCGGTGTGCTATAACCTACGGTTCTAGGAGTGGGTCCGGGGTACGAGGGTACCGTGGGTCGAAAATTGACCTGGGTGTGCTAGAGAGGCTGGGTAACGCCCTAGTGTTGCCTGATTGTGTGGGCGGGGCCATTTTGTGGGCGGGTCTATTTGGTTGGTCAATAGGGCAAAATGGCGCGAATGGGGCTTTTTGGGGCCAAATTAGTGTGCTATAGCCCGCGGTTCCGGGGGTGGGCCCGGGGGTACCGTGGGCCGAAATCGACCTAGGCGTACTTGGGAGGCTGGGTAGTGTCCTAGTATTGCCCGTTTGTGTGGGCGGGCCATTTGGTTGGTCAAACGGGTGAAATGGCTCGAACGAGGCATTTTGAGGCAAAGTCGGTGTGCTATAGCAATGCCCCATTCGCGCCGTTTCGCCCGTTTGACCAACCAAATGGCCCCGCCCATACAAACGGGGAACACTATAATGCTCCCCAACTTCCTTGGCATGCCTAGGTGGATTTTGGGCCCCCGGCACCCCCGATCCACGGGCCCACCCCCGGAACCATAGGCTATAGCACACCGATTTAGCCCCAAAATGCCCCGTTCATGCCTTTTTGTCCGTTTGACCAACCAAATGGCCCCGCCCACATAAATGGGTAATACTAGGACGCTTCCCAGCATCCTTGGCACGCCCAGGTCGATTTTTGGCCCACGACACCCCCGGATCCCAGGTCCACCCCCAGAATCGTGGTCTATAACACACCGATTTGGCCCCAAAATGCCCCGTTTGCGTCGTTTCGCTCGTTTGACCAACCAAATGGCACCGCCCACACAAATGATCAACAGTAGGATGCTCCCCAGCCTTTCTGGCACTCCCAGGTCGATATTCGGCCCACGACGTCCCCGAACCCCAGGTCCACCCCTGAAATCATGGGCTATAGCACGCCGATTTGGCCTCAAAATGCCCCGTTTGCGCCGTTTCACCCATTTTAAAAACCAACTGGCCCCGCCCATATAAACGGGCAACACTAGGATGCTTCCCATCCTCCCTGGCATACCCAGGTTAATTTTGGCCCACGACACCCCTGGACCTCGAGCCCACCCTCGGAACCGTGGGCTATAGCACATCGATTTGGCACAAAAAATCCCCGTTCATACCATTTCGCCTATTTGAGAAACCAAATGGCCCCACCAACACAAACAGGTAACACTAAGACGCTCCCCAGCCTCCGTAGCACACCCGAGTCGATTTTCAGCCCACGACACCCCCGGACCCTAGGTCTACCCTCAGAACCGTGGGATATAGCACACTGATTTTTCCCCAAAATGTCCCGTTCACGCCGTTACACCTATTTGAACAAACAAATAGACCACCAGCGGACCCTGATACGCCCAAATTACACCTCTTACGAGAGAGTAAGCGGCCACTGTCAAGTATAGAACCCAACTGGGCTGGGTGTTGAATCCCATAGGGAATACCATGTTTACTAAGTATTGTGAATGTTATTAGACTGTTGATCTAAGGTTCCTGAGTAGAAGGGAGTTTGAGTATGTTAACAATGTTCTTTCGTATTTGTGTCAGACAAAAGTCCATCTACTGAGAGTTAATGTAGATGTAATTTCAATGAGAATGAATTAACTAGAGTTATGCTCACCAAGATGTTCAATCAATTAGGGTTGTGAGTTTGTGCTCGAATTCTAACTTATGTATTCAATTGCAAGAATTATTGAATTCTAAGAATTACCTACGTGTTTCTCAACCTAATGAGTGTTTCACCCTTTACTTCTTTCGAACTTAAAGGATTCATGCATTATTCAATAACACTCTCGTGAGGGTTGATCCCATTAAGGCATCAACCCGTTAACCCAAAGGGTAAACCTATGGAGTTCATGTGAATCACTTCTTTTACCAACATCCACTTTCTTGTCAGACAAGTGGAGTTCATGGGCCCACTTCTCAAGTTTGCAACCAAGAGATGTCATTATAATGAAGAAAGATTCATGCAATTTCGATAGATGTTGGAAATCAAACCAATTCACAACCCCAAAATAGTTCTCTATATCAAGGCTCCCATAACCCTAGTTATGGGAGTTTAACTACTCATCTCCATATAAGAAATCAAAAATATATTGATGTTCATAAATGGCTTCAAGAGGGCACTTACAAAAGTCACATTATTGTTCTTCTCAATCTTCAATGGAAAATATAAAAACTAATAATCAAATCTCAATCTCTAGATTCAAATCTCAATGAAAAGTGTTACACAGCTCTCAATAGAGGAGAAAGTATGAAACTAATGACAAAAAATACTTACTAAACCCTAATACTTGGTATTTATATGATTCCAGAACTGGGGTTTTAAAATTTTAAACTTAGATTTTCTGCCTTATGGTCGACGGTTCAAGCGATGGTTCATCGCAGGTTCAACGGTTCATCGTATGCACCGTCGTTGGACCTTCAGTGATTCCATTTTCTGCTTCTAGGAAACGGTTGGATTGACGGTCCGTCGCAAGGTCGACGACCTATCGCAGGACTTCCAGTGATTATGCGTTCTGTATCTTGGTGATAGTTCAGATCGACGATTCATTGCAGAGCCGACGGTCCATCGCGGGATGTCCAGAGTCTTTGACTTCTTCTTTTGGCCAACGGTTTAGACCGACAGTTCATCGCAAGTTCGACCGTCCATCGCGTAAGCTGTCGCTGCTCATTTTCCTTTGTTTTGCTCATATTGTCCAAGTCATTCTTCACACTCAGTTCTTATCCTGAAAATACTAAAATACAATGTTAAATACAATAATGACTGCTTGAAAATACACAATTACCCTAAGAAAAAGGCTTAAAATATTCTTTCAATAGCCAGAACAGACCCCTAGCCCACCCCTGGAACCGTGGGCTATAGCACCTCGATTTGGCCCTAAAATGTCCCGTTCGCACCGTTTCGCCTGTTTGACCAACAAAATAGCCCCGCCCACACAAATGGGAAACACTAGGACTCTCCTCAGACTCCCTAGCATGCCCAGGTCGATTTTTGGCCCATTGCACCCTAGGACCCCAGGCCCACCCCCAGAACCATGGGCTATAACATATCGATTTGTCCCCAAAATACTCCGTTTTTGCTGTTTCAGCCGTTTAACCAACTAAATGGACCCACCCACATAAAAGGGGAACACTAGGATGCTCCCCAGACTCCCTGTCATGCCCAGGTCAATTTTTGGCCCATGGAACTCCCGGACCTCGAGCCCACCCCTGGAACCGTGGGCTTTAGCACACCGATTTGGCCCCAAGATGCCCTGTTAGCGCCGTTTCACCCATTTGACCAAAAAAATGGTCCTGTCTACACAAATTGGCAAAACTAGGAAGCTCCCCAGCCTTCCTGGAATGCCCAGGTCATTTTTCAGCCCACGGCACCCTCGAACCCCGGGTCCACCCTTGAAACCATGCGATATAGAACACCGAATGGCCCCGGCACCCTCGGACCCCCGTTCGCGCCATTTTTCCCATTTGACCAACCAAATGGCCCCGCTCACACAAACGATCAATACTAGGATGCTCCCCAGCCTCCCTGTCACGCCCAGATCGATTTCCTGCCCACAACACCCCCAAACCCCAGGCCTACACCCAGAACCGTGGGCTATAGCACACTGATTTGGCCTCAAAACATCCGTTCGCATTGTTTTGCCTGTTTGACCAACCAAATGGCCCCTACCACACAGACGGGCAACACTAGGATGCTTCCCATCCCCCCTGGTATGCCCAGGTCGATTTTCGTCCCACGGTACCCTCGAACCCCAGGCCCCTCCCGGAATCGTTGGCTATAGTACATCGATTTTCCCCTAAAATGCCCCATTCGCGTTGTTTTACCTATTTGACCAACCAAATGGCCCCGCCCACATAAACGGGAAATACTAGGACGATCCCCAACATCCTTGGCACGCCCAGGTCGATTTTCGTCCCACGACACCCCGAGCCCCGGGCCCACCCCAGGAACCGTGGGTTATAGCACACTGATTTGGCCCTAAAACTCCCCGTTCGCACTATTTTGCCCATTTGACCAACCAAATGGCCCTCCGCCCACATTAATGGGCAACACAAGGACGCTCCCCAGCCTCCCTAGCATGCCTAGGTCAATTTTTGGCAAACGTCACCCCCAAACCCCTGGCCCACCCCCAGAACCGTGGGCTACAACACACTGATTGTCCTCAAAATGCCCCATTTTTGCTATTTTCCCTGTTTGACCAACTATATAACCCCTCCCACATAAACGATCAAAACTAGGACGTTCCCCAGCCTTCCTGGCACCCCCAGGTCAATTTTAGGCCCATGGAACTCCCAGACCCCAAGCCCATCCCCGGAACCGTAGGCTATAGCACACCGATTTGGCCCCAAAATGTCCTGTCCGTGCTGTTTTGCCCGTTTGATCAACCATATGGCCCCGCCCACACAAACGGGCAACACTAGGATGCTCCCTAGCCTCCCTAGCATACCCAGGTCGATTTTCGATGGATGGCACCCTCGGATCCCTGGCTACCCCAGAACCGTGGGTTATAACACACCGATTTGGCCCCAGAATGCCCCGTTCTTGCCGTTTCACCCGTTTGACCAACCAAATGGCCTCGTCTACACAAACGGGCAATAGTAGGATGCTACCCAGCCTCCCTGGCATGCCCAGGTTAATTTTTAGCCCAGGGCACCCCCGTACCTCGGGCCCACCCCCAGAACCATTGGCTATAGCACAGTGATTTGGCCCCAAAATGCCCCATTAGTGCCGTTTTGCCTGTTTGACAAACCAAATGGCCCCTCACACACAAACGGGAATCACTAGAACTCTCTCCAGCCTCTCTGGCAAGCCCAGGTTAATTTTTGGCCCACGGTACCCCCAGACCCCAGGCCCACTTCTGAAATCATGGGTTACAACACACCGATTTGGCCTCAAAATACCCCGTTCATGCTGTTTCCCCCATTTGACCAACTAAATGGCCCCTCTTATACAAACAGGCAATACTAAGATGCTTCATAGCCTCCCTGACACGCCAGGGTCGATTTTTGTCCCACGACACCCTCGCGCCCACCCCCGCAACCATGGGATATAACTCACAAATTTGGCCTCAAAATGACCCTTTTCTCGCCGTTTCTCCCATCTGACCAACAAAATGGCCCCTCTCACACAAACGTACAACACTAGGATGCTTCTCAACCTCCCTGGCACGTCCAGGTCAATTTTTGGCCCATGGTACCCCCGAATCCCGGGCCCACCCCCAAAACCTTGGGCTATAGCACACCGATTTAGCCCCAAAATGCCCCGTTCGCGCTGTTTTGCCCGTTTGTCCAACCAAATGGTCCAGCCAACATAAACAAGCAGTACTAGGATGCTCCCAAGCCTCCCTGGCACACCCAGGTCGATTTTAGGCCCACGGCACCCCCGTACCCCGAGCCCACCCCTGGAACCATGGGTTGCACACTGATTTGGCCCCAAAATGCCTTGTTAGCACCGTTTTGCCCGTTTGACCAACTAAATGTCCCCGTCCACACAAACAGGCAACACTAGGACGCTCCCTAGCCTCCCCGGCACGCCCAGGTCATTTTATGATCCACAACACCCTCGGACCCCGGGCCCACCCCCAAAACCATGGGCTATAGCACACTGATTTAGCCCCAAAATGCCCCATTCGCGCCGTTTCTCCCGTTTGACCACCCAAATGGCCTTGCAAACACAAACGGGCAAAAATAGGATGCTCTCCAGCCTCCCTAGCTCGCTAGGTCAAATTTCGACACAGGCACCCCTGGACCCCGGGCTCATCCCCAAAATCGTGGGCTATAGCACACCAATTTTGCCCTAAAACACCCCGTTCACGCCGTTTTGCCTGTTTGACTAACCAAATGTCCTTGCCCATATAAACGGTCAATACTAAGATGATCCTCAGCCTCTTTGGCACATCCAGGTCGATTTTTTCCCCGCGACACCCTCGGACCCAGGGCTCACCCCCGAAACCGTGGGCTATAGCACACCAATTTATCCCTAAAACACCCCATTCATATCGTTTCGACCGTTTGACCAACAAATGGCCTCACCCATATAAATGGGCAACACTAGGACACTCCCCAGCCTCCATGGCATACCCAGGTCGATTTTTGACCCACGACACCCCCGAACCCCGGACCCTGGGCCCACACTCAGAACCGTGGGCTATAGCACACCAATTTGGTCCCAAAATGCCCCGTTCTCTTCGTATCACCCGTTTGACCTACCAAATGGCCCCGTCTACACAAACGGGCGATACTAGGACTCTACTTAAATTCCCTGTCATACCCAGGTCTATTTTCAGCCCACGACACCCCGGGCCCATCCCCAGAATCGCGGGCTATAGCACGCCAATTTAGCCCTAAAATGCCCCGTTGGTGTCATTTCACCAGTTTGACCAACCAAATGGCCCCGCCCACACAAACGGGCAATACTAAGATGCTCTCAGCGTCCCTGGCATGCCCAGATCAGTTTTTGGCCCACGGTACCCCCAGAATCGAGGGCTATAACACACCAATTTGGCCGTAAAATGCCCCGTTCGTGCCATTTTAAATGTTAGACCAACCAAATGGCCCCGCCCACATAAAAGGGAAACACTAGGACACTCCTCAGCCTCTCTGGCACGCCCAGGTCGATTTTTGACCCACGGCTCCCCAGACCCCGAGCCCACCCCAAAAATCGTAGGCTATAGCACATCATTTGGCCCTAAAACACTATATTTACACCATTTTGCCTATTTGACATACCAAATGACCCTTCCCACATAAACGATCAATACTAGGATGCTCCCCAGCCTCCCTGGCACGCCCAGGTCAATTTTTGGCACATGAAACTCCCGGAAACTGGGCCTACCCCTAAAACCATGGGCTCTAGCACACTGATTTGGCCTTAAAATGCCCCGTTCGTGCCGTTTTGCCCATTTGTGCAACCAAATGGCCCCTCCCACACAAATGGAAAACACTTGGACGCTCTCTAGTGATACCTTACAACCTCAAGAAGACACAAAACAGCCTTCAAAAACGTCACAAAACATACCACAAACCGAGAGCCCAAGGAACTAAGTCTCGACCAAGAATAACAACACAAGAATGAAAAGAAAATCCGAGAATGCTTCAACAATAGAGAGATAATAACGTGTATAACCATACCAAAATAGCAACAACACTACATTAATATGATGAACACTAAGCTTACAATAACACCAACCAACTATTACAAGAAGACAAGACACAACTACTACAAGATGAAAACAAAAGTAAAGGGATAGATAGTTCGACAAAGGTGGTGTAAATCCTAGTAAACAAAGAGTACATAAAACTCTAAGACCTCTAACACCTCCACAAACGATCACCTAACTCTTACGATGACGCAATAGAGGATTCCACCACTCAAGCGCCAAGGTTTCTAAAAAACAAGCAATTACAAGAGATTCCACCCTTGAATTGCTATCCTAGTTACAAGTTTCGGTTTGCCTCTAGTAGAGAGTGGACTTTGGTTTTTCAAATGTCAATACTTACAACAATAATCAACGAAGTCATGAAAATACCTAATACTAAACTATATATAGTCTCCTTATTACATAAAAGATAAAATAACCAAAAGACCCTTAATGAAAAGGGGGCGCCCCTCTAGTGTAATAAATGAACAAATAGGGCGACTTTGGTGTGTCTTTGATCCTTATCACATCTCAACATTGAAATTACTAGGATGATAATTTGCTGCACTTGTACACACGTTGATCTTCATAGTATCACTTGTATCATCCTCTCCATCTTGAGAGGAATTTGCCCTTAAATTCAAGCAATCATCACCGGCAAGCTCTCCTCTTTTCATCATCTCTTCATTGCTCTTCCTAAGGTTAGGATGTTCAACCAAGGGTCCCATGATATCATCAAGCATGCTCCTTGGATTTATATGTTCTATAACCTACACATAAGAAGATTTAATACTAGGCAAAGTGCTATTATCTCGGTTAGTAATCAACAAAGAGTCCTTGTGGGCAAATCCCATAATCCCAACTCTCAGCTTCTCTCTTTCTTCATCCTCCCGACTCTCAGATTCTTCTTACATACACTCACTAAGCATGACTTTCCTTGCCATATACATAGGCACTACAATCTTACCTTCACACAGCTAAACATCTTCCTCATCCCCCTCCTTGGGCTCCTCGGGTTCTACCTTCTCTCCATTTTGAGATTGATCATCAATCTCCTTCGGTTCAAGTCCCACCTCCTCCCCAATAAAGTATAATTTTCCCTCCCTTAGGATCATATTTCTCCTATTTGGACACTCGTTAGCCTTGTATCCCCAACCTTGGCATTTAAAACATTGAAAGTCCTTAGAACTAAAAGAGAAATGTGGTTTACCTTCATTTCTCGGAGGGTACCTTTGGTGAACCTTGTTTTAAGCTTGTGCAGCCTTGTCCTCAGTTTTATCCACATTGGATGGGTCATTTTTGTCCTTGTGCCAACCCTAGGGAGATTTTGAGCTTGACACTCAGTTTCTCCCGTAATTCCTTCTCAACTTCCAAGGCAGCTTGGAAGATGGCATCAATGGTGTTAAACTTGTGAAGTGTCAACCATGAGGCAATGTCCCTATTCAACCCCACCTTGAATAGAACGATGTCATGGCTTACTTTCTCCCCTCGGTGATCAAGTTTTAAAATGAGTTGTTGGAATTCATCATAGTAAGCCACGACACTTTTGTTCCCTTACCTCAAGTTATACAACTTAGCAAGTAGATCTTGATGGTAAATCTCGGGTAAGTACCTTTGTCTCATGAGTTACCTTAACCTAAACCAAGGAGGGGTCTGCCCCTCAATCAAAACATTTCCAAATCACTTCACATACTCCCACTATGTAGTAGTATAACCCTCAAAATATGCAATCGCATAACAACTCTTTTTCTCCTCGGTAAGGTCATTAACTTGGAAGATTCTCTCACAAGTGGACTCCCAAGCTAGAAATTCTTCCGGACCACTCTCACCTTTGAATGTTGGAAGCCCCACCTTGATTGTATTTAGACCTACATCATGGTTTTGGTTCCCTTGTTGGTTCCAAAGACCAACTCTTCCGTCTCGGCCATGAACTTCCCTCTAATCACCTTGCCTACCTCTCATCTTCTCCCTTCTCATGTAAACATCATAATATGGTCCATAACCAGCATGTTGTTCTCCTCTACCATACCCCTCAACATGGACGGGTCTATTTGGGTTAAGTGGACCTTGTAGCGGCGGGATTGGATTTGGATAGTGAGGTCTTTGGTCAAGTGGATTTTGGAAGAAAGGGCTCGAGTTTGTTGGTGGTATTTGGGTTCCAAGTCCTTCGTGTTGGACTTGGTGAAGTGGAGGATGTCTTGGTCTATCATGATCTCGTATTTGGGAGTGAGGGTTGGTTTGATTTGTCCCAATAGGTGGATATAGCATTTGATGCATGGCCTCAGGAGTACTAGTTGGTGAAATATGTCGAGGGGTAGAAGGTCGGCTTCTTTGTCTTTTGATGTGCTAGATTTTTGTAGCACATTTAAGACTTTTTAACTTGAAATAATTGTAAGTTATTAAGTACTTATTGGTGTTTTTGATGTTATTTCTTAAGATTTTGTAGGAAAGTCAAGATGCATGGAAATAAATAACAATGGAGCAAAAGAGTAAAATCTGGTACAAGTGAGATGATATGAGTCTGACGGCATTTCTTGCAAGCTATCAGAGATGTGGTAAGCTACCAGAAAAAGGCGTCAGGAAGAACAGTGAAGAAGAGTTGCTGGATGAAGGTGACGGCATTCTCAATATGTCGTCACAAGTGTGGTAAGCCGTCAGAAGATGCCGTCAAGTGGGACAAAACATGGTGAAATAAGCTGAAGGTCTGACGACATTTACTACATGCCGTCACTCCTTTGGTAAGCCGTCGAAGGACATCGTCAGAGTGAGGAAGAACAGGTTAAGAAGGCACGACTTTTGATGACATATCTGAGACACCGTCAGAAGCCTGACGATCAACACTAATATGCCGTCACCTAAATTCGAGCCCAGCTGTGATTTTGTTATTTTATTTCCTTAATTAGGCTTTAGTATAAATAGCATCTTTTAGGATTTTTAATTTATAATTCATCTATCAGACAATTAACCTAGGGAAGAGATGCACGTAACATTGCTCTCTTACATCAATTCTTCTTCTTATTTTTATCAACTATTTTTGGGTTTCTACCTTGTGATTCAATCGAAGAAACTACTTGTTGTTTTCCATCTAATCGTAAGTTATCCTTATCATTATGAATTCAACTTGTGATTTTGTTAATCAAATCATGAGCGGCTAATTCCATTAGCCGGGGTTATGGGATCCATGGATTAGGGTTTGATATGATACTAGGTGTTTAACGGATTCAAAGAGTAGTGGAACATCTTGAAATTCAGTTGCTTTAACTGAAATCTTGTGGTTGCATACATTAGGTTATGCCTTAGGTTTTATTTGCTTCTAACAGAGAAATAGACTAGAAAACGTGAATTATCAATAGGGACTCGGAAGCTACCAACCTTCTGTTTAATGATTAATGCCGTAACTGGATTAATCTACCTGAGATAACATCGTATTGGAAATAGATAAGTTATCTAAGTTTGAGAGAATTAGATAATAAATTGTCTGGTGAGGTCAAGAGTTAAGTCAGATAGTATAATCGTCAAGGATATTCTGCTGTTCTAATAATTTCGAGAATCTCTAGCATTACCTAGTATCTGTCAATTCCCGAAACCCTTGGTAAACATAGCTCTGGTTTCCCATTTATATTGATTACAATCATTAATATTGAAGTGACAACATTACTTGATACTTTTAAAACCCCCATCTTAATTTATATTTTTGTACCATTTATTTGAATTGAACTTGTAGCTATAACTTCAAATTAGCTTAATCGCCACTCACATTGTTCCCTGTGGATTCGACCCCGACTCCAAAGTTGGGTAAATATATTGACGACGACCGCCTTACACTAATTTGAGGTGTAAGTTGAGCGTTATCAAAAATGGCGCCGTTGTCGGGGAACAATTTGGCATATTGAGTTAGTTTGGAATTTTAGCTTACTTGCTTGAATTCAAACTTATAAATATTTGTTGTGATTTTCTTTGTTCTTGTGTTAGGTAGATTTTATTTATTTTTGTTTATTTCTTACTATGGCATCATGGAATGAATGTAAGTTTGATGGTTGGAAATCTTATTTGGATGATCCATGTCCATATTGTGATGGACCCCACTTTTGGCATGACTGTAGATATGCTCCCCGGAGAGAGATGTGTGCACCATCTCCATCCTACCGGGAGTATAATTGTTCTTTATGTGGTGGTAAAGATGGATATTGGAGTGATTGCTCAAATTCCCCTTCCCCCTATTGTGCTAACCCAAATTCTAGTTCTTCTTATGAGTCTGACAGGTCTTATGGTCAAGAAAAGGAAGAACGAAACATCGGAAAGAGTGGCATGGAAGCTATGTTGCAAAGAATGTTGGATCTCCAAAAAGAAACATATGATATCATATGTGATATGCATCAAGACATAAGGCTAATCATTCATGAGGAGATGGGTATAGAGGTCAATCATCCAAAGCACTCTTTTACTTTATGTTTAGATGATATCTCTTCTGTGGAATCATTTAAAATAATGGAAGAGTGTGAGGATGAAGTGCAAGAATCCGATGTTGATGATGAGCTTGATGTTAAGCAACCCTAGGTGATTTTCCAACCAACCGAACCATTCATTAATGAAGATGCCAAAGATGAGGAAATGGTATTAGAGTCAAAAGAAGAAATTAAGCACAACCTTCATGAAAACTCTAGTCCATTTCGGGGTAAAAATACTAATAGGGAAGTTATTCCAAAATTGAGGGTTAGTCCTCATTCGAATCACTTTTCAACATTATGCTTAGTGGATGTGATGAAAGTCGAATCACCCAAGAAAATGATGAATTTTGAAAATGAGGAGGAAGATTCTTACATTTTGGAGTTTGTCCTTCAAAAAGGGTATACTACAACCCCAATATTGAAGGCCAAGGAGCTTAAAGATCGATGTCCATTTAGTGGCTATTTAAGATTCTCACCGTTGCCAAATGATCCCACACGAATGTTTGATGCAAAATTGGGCAAGCAGTTCAAGTCTTCAAAGTGGCGTGATAGAACATTCCTCATCATACCCTCACATTTGCCCAACACACCCCGATGATGTATTGATCAAAAGTTGGGCCGGCGTTTCAAATCCTCCAAGTGGAGATATAAATAATTATCAACAAAATATCTTGACGAAGTCTGAGTAGTCAAGATAACTGAGTGGAGCCGCGACGTTAAACCAGGTGCTTCTTGGGAGGCAACCCAAGTTATTTTGTTGTTTGTATTTGTATTGTGTGATTGACATCAGATCTTTGCACCCATGGTGCCACAGGTATGTTTCTAACTCTCTTGTTTTGGATTGACGCGTTGGGAACACTGCATGATATTAAGTTGAGGGTGGGGCTATTTGTGGGTGTTGATGTCCTCCTAGGGTTTTTGTTGCCGTGCCTCTTTTCCCCGGAGTCTTGTTCCTAGTAGAGATGCCATGTTTAGGCATATTGTGTTTATTTTATGATATGTTATGGTTAACTGGAGAAAAATAAGTATCTAGAGCAGTTGACATATTTTTGTTGATTTTTGAGACTGATAAACACCTCTCCGTTGGTTGTTTTATAACTGTGTGATATACATTTATGTGTGACCACTGTGCATCTTGTTATGGCATTAGTACTAGTGATATGATATCCACTGCTAAATAATCGCATGAACCGGATAGGTAGTAGCTTGTGATGCACTTTTGTGCCATGTGTGTGTGAGATACTACTTAGTTCCCTTTGTGTGTTAAATCCAGAACTTGCCCGATTAGTCTTACCGTAGTTGAAAGATGGGGGTTAGGAAAGGATCATAGGCCGTTTTGATTTTTAAGTCACTTTTTGCCTAAATGACCTTCCCTGTATGCATGATATCTCTTGATCCCTATTTTGAGCCTGAATTGACCATTTCTTTCTATGACACCTATCACCTTCCATTTTAGATCATAATGAACCTGTTTTGGCCCTGGTACTCCTTGGACACTGTGCACCTAGACTTAGGTAAAGAACCTAAGTTGAGGGTGGCTATCATAGGGGTGCGTGATGTAAACTGAGTATGAAGAATGGTAGAATAAAAGGAAAAGAATAAGTGAAAAAGAATAAAAAGTTGGGTGGTGTGGAAGAAGAATAAGAAAATAAAAAGAATGAAAAAAAAAGCCACATCCATCCTGAATAATATGTGATCAAGAAAAGGAGAAAAAGAAGAAAAAGGTTAATAAGTGAGCCCCAAAAGTTAAGGTAGTTCCAAGGAGGCTTAGTCACTCTAAATGCCATTGAATATTATACCAGCCCTTAGACTATATTACAAGATGAAGAAAAGACCTATAGTGATCCTAACTTACCTGTCTGGACACCTTGGTAATGAAAATAAGGGCAAACATCTGGTATTTGACATGCATTGATTGGAATTTCTTTCTGAGAGTGAGTATCTCTTGACCGTCCCCGCATTGACATGCTTGAGTTCATATATGAGTGAAGAGGGACTTATTTGTTGTAAAGGCACATCGGTTGCATTGCTAGCTATTTACTTGTTTGGGTAGTGTAACTTGTACATATGCATGGTTATTATTGCTGAATTGATGCCATATCTTGATTTCTTTGGGTCACATTATTAATCTTCATTGATATGCACAATTGGATTTATAAGTAATTGAACGTGGAGAGTGGCATGAGTTTTGAGCTAAACTTGATAATCAACTGTGATAGGTATCTTATGTGTCTCTTGGTTAAGCATCGTAGTATGGTGTTATATAGTTGCTTGAGGACAAGAAATTGTTTAAAGTTGAGGGTGTTGATGTGCTAGATTTTTGTAGCACATTTAAGACTTTTTAACTTGAAATAATTGTAAGTTCTTAAGTAGTTATTGGTGTTTTTGATGTTATTTCTTAAGATTTTGTAGGAAAGTCAAGATGCATGGAAATAAATAACAATGGAGCAAAAGAGTAAAATCTGGTACAAGTGAGCTGATATGAGTCTGACGGTATTTCTTGCAAGCCGTCAGAGATGTGGTAAGCTACCAGAAAAAGGCGTCAGGAAGAACAGTGAAGAAGAGTTGCTGGATGAAGGTGATGACATTCTCAATATGTCATCACAAGTGTGGTAAGCCGTCAGAAGATGCTGTCAAGTGGGACAGAACATGGTGAAATAAGCTGAAGGTCTGACGATATTTACTACACGCTGTCACTCCTCTGGTAAGCCATCGTAGGACATTGTCAGAGTGAGGCAGAACAAGTTAAGAAGGCACGACTTCTGACGACATATCTGAGACGCCGTCAGAAGCCTGACGATCAACACCAATATGCCGTCACCTAAATCCGAGCTGTGATTTTGTTATTTTATTTCCTTAATTAGGATTTAGTATAAATAGCATCTTTTAGGGTTTTTAATTTATAATTCATCTATCAGAAAATTAACCTAGGGAAGAGAGGCACGTAACATTGCTCTCTTACATCAATTATTCTTCTTATTTTTATCAACTATTTTTGGGATTCTACCTTGTGATTCAATCGAAGAAACTGCTTGTTATTTTCCATCTAATCGTAAGTTATCCTTATCATTATGAATTAAACTTGTGATTTTGTTCATCAAATCATGAGCGGCTAATTCCATTAGCCGGGGTTATGAGATCCATGGATTAGGGTTTGCTATGATACTAGGTGTTTAACGGATTCAAAGAGTAGTGGAACATCTTGAAATTCTGTTGTTTTAACTGAAATCTAGTGGTTGCAAACATTAGGTTATGCCTTAGATTTTATTTGCTTCTAACGGAGAAATATACTAGAGGACGTGAATTATCAACAGGGACTCGGAAGCTATCAACCTTCTGTTTAATGATTAATGCCGTAACTAGATTAATCTACCTGAGATAATATCCTATTGGAAATAGATAAGTTATCTAAGTTTGAGAGAATTAGATAATAAATTGTCTGGTAAGATCGAGAGATAAGTCAATAGTATAATCGTCAGGGATATTTTGTTGTTCTAATCATTTCGAGAATCTCTAGCATTACCTAGTATCTGTCAATTCCAAAAACCCTTGGTGAACATAGATCTGGTTTCCCATTTATATTGATTACAATCATTAATATTGAAGTGACAACATTACTTGATACTTTCAAAACCCCCATCTTAATTTATATTTTCGTACCATTTGTTTGAATTTTACTTGTAGCTATAGCTTCAAATTAGCTTAATCGCCACTCACATTGTTCCCTGTGGATTTGACCCCGACTCCAAAGTTGGGTAAATATATTGACGACGACCGCCTTACACTAATTTGAGGTGTAAGTTTAGCGTTATAAAAAATGGCGCCGTTGTCGGGGAACAATTTGGCGTATTGAGTTAGTTTGGAATTTTAGCTTACTTGCTTGAATTCAAACTTGTAAATATTTGTTGTGATTTCCTTTGTTCTTGTGTTAGGTATATTTTCTTTATTTTTGTTTATTTCTTACTATGGCATCCTGGAATGAATGTAAGTTTGATGGTTGGAAATCTTATCTGGATGGTCCATGTCCATATTGTGATGGACCCCACTTTTGGCATGACTGTAGATATGCTCCCCGGAGAGAGATGTGTGCACCATCTCTATTATACGTATAATTGTTCTCTATGTGGTGGTAAAGATGGACATTGGAGTGATTGCTCAAATTCCCCTTCCCCCTATTGTGCTAACCCAAATTCTAGTTCTTCTTATGAGTCTGACAGGTCTTATGGTCAAGAAAAGGAAGAACGAAGCATCGGGAAGAGTGGCATGGAAGCTATGTTGCAAAGAATGTTGGATCTCCAGAAATAAACATATGATATCTTATGCGATATGCATCAAGACATAAGGCCAATCATTCATGAGGAGATGGATATAGAGGTCAATCATCCAAAGCACTCTTTTACATTATGTTTAGATGATATCTCTTCTGCGGAATCATTTAAAATAATGGAAGAGTGTGAGGATGAAGAGAAACAATCCTATGTTTATGATGAGCTTGATGTTGAGCAACCCTTGGTGATTTCCCAACCAACCGAACCATTCATTAATGAAGATGCCAAGGATGAGGAAATGGTATTAGAGTCAAAAGAAGAAATTAAGCACAACCCTCGTGAAGACTCTAGTCCATTTCGGGGTAAAAATACTAATAGGGAAGTTATTCCGAAATTAAGGGTTAGTCCTCATACGAATCACTTTTCAACATTATGCTTAGTGGATGTGATGAAAGTCGAATCACCCAAGGAAATGATGAATTTTGAAAATGAGGAGGAAGATTCTTACGTTTTGGAGTTTGTTCTTCCAAAAGGGTATACTACAACCCCAATATTGAAGGCCAAAGAGATTAAAGATCGATGTCCATTTAGTGGAGTAGTGGAACTCGAAAACAAAGACGGCAGTACCTTCAAGGTAAATGGGCAACGTGTCAAGCTTTACATTGGCCCAAAAGAATCAGTGAAAAGTATCACCATTATCTGTCTCGATGAAGTCTAAAGTAATTGAGATACATGAGTCGTGCCGCGACGTTAAATCAGGCGCTGCATGGGAGGCAACCCATGACACCCGAGATTGATCCATTCCAGGTATACTCTAACCCTTAGTTTAATTTTGCTTTGATTTTGAGTTGAGGGTGTAGGGTAGTCTGTTATTGTAACTTATTTTGTGGTAACTAGGAGAAATACAAGTAAAAAAAGCAGTTGACATATTTTTGATTGATTTTTAAACACCTCTCCAATGTTTTGTTTGCAAAGACTGTGTGAATTATATTTACTTGTGACCATTGTGAATCTTGTTGTGGCATTAGTTCTAGCTGCTTGATGATTATTGCTGAACAATTGCATGAACTAGCTAAGTGGTGGCCTGCGATATACTTGTGTGCCATGTATGTGTGAGCAACTACTTAATTCCCTCTGTATGCTAAATCCAAAACTTGCCTGGTTAGTCTTACCATAGTTAAAGGATAGGGGTTAGGAAAAGATCATAGGTCGTTTTGTTGATTAACCCACTTTTATCCTAAATAGCCTACCCTATGTGCATTATATCCCTTGATCTCTGTTTTGAGCCTAATTAGCCTATTTCTTCCTTATGATACCTTTCAGTTTCCCATTTATACCATAATGAAGCTGTTTGGCCCTGGTCCTCCTTGGACACTGTGCACCTTAACGTAGGCAAACAGCCTAAGTTGAGGGTGGCAGTCATAGGGATACATGGTGTAAGATGAGTATGAAGAAGGGTAGAATAAATAAAAAGAAGAATAAAAGTTGGGTGCTATTCTAAAAAAAATAAAAAAAATAAAAAAAATAAAAAAAATAAAAAAATAAAAAAAATAAAAAAAATAAAAAAAATAAAAAGAAAGAGAGAGGCACCCAACTTGAACATGTGCGATCAATGGAAAAGAAAAAGAAAAAGAGGTGAATAAGTGAGCCCCAAGAGAGTAGTGTAGTGTCAAGGAGGCATATTCACTTTAAATGACCTTGAATATCATACCAGCCCCAGCCTACATTATAAGCCTAAAAGAAGTCCAATAGTGATCCTAGCAGGCCTATCTGAAGGTCTTGGTAATGAAAATAAGGGCAAGCCTATGGTACTTGGCATACACTGATTGAAACTTTGTTTTGAGAGTGAGAGTCTTTTGATGATCCCCACGTTTACATTTTTGGTTTATTATATGGGAGGAGGGGGATTTCTTTGTTGTGAGTGCACAATGGTATTGTTGCTAGTTACTTGCTTGTTTATATAGTGCAACAATGGTATATGAATGGTTGCTGTGGCTAAGATTCATGTCATCGCTTGAGTCCTTTGTGTTACATTGTTGTTCTTCAATGACATACACAGTTGGTTTTAATTGGATTAACTTTGGAGGTGGTAACTATGTTTTGAGCTTAAAAGAGAAAATTGGCTGCTGAATATGCCATGTATTCTCTTAGTTATGTTGAGTTGCTTGAGGACAAGAAATTGTTTTAAGTTGAGGGTGTTGATGTGTGAGCAATTTCTAACTAATTTAAGACCTTTAACCAAGAATAATTGCGAAGTATTAAACAACTTTTGTCGTTTTTGATTTTTTTATGTCTGATTTTACAGTTTAAGCTGATGGGATAGAGAACCAACAAGAATGAAAGCAAAGAAGTTTAAATCTGGAGGAATCTGAAGAAAAGTGTGGCTGACGACATCTGTGATAAGTCGTCAGCCTTGTGATAGGCTATCACAATTTTTGTCAACCTAACCAGAGATTTGGCATGAGTTGAAGTTGTGACGATACTTTGTGATAAGGCGTCAGGATGGTGATAAGGCGTCAGGAGCGTCGTCAGCCTTAAACAGAAGATGGAAGTTGAAGACAGTTTTGTGACGACATCCATGACACGTCGTCAGCCTGGTGATAAGTTGTCAAGGATGCCGTCAGCCTTAAACAGAAGATGGAAGTTGAAGAAAGTTTTGTGACGACATCCATGACACGTCGTCAAGATGGTGATAGGCTGTCATCGTCTTCGTTAGCCTTAGGCAACAAGAGCCAAAAATGTAGAGGAGCTGACGACATCCGTGATAAGCCGTCAGACTCCTGATAAGCCGTCACTGACGTCGTCATTTATTCTGAGAAAAAGCTGAAACTTCTATTTTGTTTCCTTATTTAGGGTTAACTATTTAAAGCCTTGTTTTAGGGTTTTTTGAGAGAGATAGAACTTATCAATCAATATACTTTGAAACAAACGATTTTTCTCTCTCTCTCTAGACCAATATTTTGAGAGTTTTTTCTTGTGAATCAATTCAAGTTATACTTTTTGATCTTCATCATAGTTGTAAGATAATATTCTCAATTATGAATTCAATTTGTGTACTTGTTTCTTGCATCATGAGTGGCTAAACCTCATTAACCTGAATTATGGGATCTAGGGTTAGGTCATGAAGAGGTGCTAAATACTCAAGATTCAATAGGTATTAGGATTTCTTGATAATTCTGAGATTTTAATTGATGCCTGTTGGTTGCAAACAACAGGCATACTTACTTTGATTTTCTTGAGAAAGAAATCATAAACAGTAGGAAGTGAATTATCAATAGGGACTCGGAAATACTTCGTTTAATAATCAGTGCTGTAACTAGGTTGATTAACCTGAGGTAAAATCTGGGCAGTGAATAGCGATTCCCTAAGTCCTAGAGGATTATAAACTTAGACGCTTAAATAGGTCGAGAGACATTTGAGCATATCATCGATAAAGATAGCTTGTTATCCTAACCACCGTGAGAATCTTGAGTCACCTTTAGCATCTGTCATGTATCGTAAGCCCTAGTTAACATAATTCTAGTTATCTCATAAAATATTGATTACAAACATCGAAATCAAAGTGTCAAACAATTACTTGTGAAACTTAAACCCTATTTCAGGAAACATTAAACTATCACTGAATTAAATCGCAACCGACTTGAGTTCACACCTTATTCCCTGTGGAATTCGACCCCAACCTAGTTGGGTTTTATATTGACAACGATCGCTTACACCCATTCAAGAGTGTAATTTGATCATTATCACACCCTTCGACCACCAGCCCACCCCCAGAACCATGGGCTATAGCACACCGATTTGGCCTCAAATACCCTGTTCGCGCCGTTTGACCATCCAAATGGCCCCGCTAAAAAAAATGGGCAAATCTAGGACACTCCCCAACCTCTCTGGCACGCCCAGCTCAATTTTTAACCCACGACACCCCCAGAACCCGGGCCCACCCCCGAAACCGTGGGCTATAGCACACTGATTTTGCCTCAAAATGTCCCGTTAGCGCCGTTTCGCTCGTTTGACAAACCAAATGGCCCCACAACATAAACAGGTAACACTAGGAAACTCCCCAGCCTCCGTGGAACGCCTAAGTCAATTTTTGGCCCACGGCACCACCGGACCTCCGGCCCACCCTCGGAACCGTGGGCTATAGCATACCGATTTGTCCCCAAAATGCCTCGATCGCACCATTTTACCCGTTTGACCAGCCAAATGGATCCTCCCACACAAATGAGAAACACAAGGATGCTCCCAAGCCTCCCTGGCATGCCCAGGTTGATTTTCGACCCATGACACCCCCAGACCCCGGGCCCTTCCCCAAAATCGTGGGATATAGCACACTGATTTGGCCCCACATCACCTTGTTCTCGCTTTTTAACACCCCAAATAGCCCCAACCACATAAAAGAGCATTACTAGGACGCTCCCCATCCTCCCTGGCATGCCCAGGTCAATTTTCAGTCCACGGCACCCCCGGACCCCGGGCTCACCCCCCAGAACCATGGGCTATAGCACACTAATTTGGCCCCAAAATGCCCCGTTCTCGCTGTTTTGCCCGTTTGACCAACCAAATGGACCTGTCCATACAAACGAGAAACACTAGGATGCTCCCCAACCTCCCTAGAATGACCAGGTCAATTTTCGGCCCACGGTACCCCCGGATCCCCGACCCACTCCGAAACCATGGGCTATAGCACACTAATTTGGCCCCAAAATGCCTTGTTTGCGCTGTTTCACCCGTTTGACACCACAAATGGCCCCGACCACACAAATGGGCAACACTAGGTTGCTCCCCAGCCTACCTGGTTTGCCCTGGTTGATTTTTGGCCCACGATACCCTTGAACCCCGAGCCCACCCCGGGAACCATGGGCTATAGTACACTGATTTTTCCCCAAAGTGCCTCGTTCGCCCGTTTTGACAAACCAAATGGTCCCGCCCATATAAATGGATAATACTAGGATTCTCCTTCGCCTCCCTGGCACGCCCAGGTCAATTTTCATCCTACAGTACCCCCGGACCCCGGGCCTACTCCCGGAAGCGTGGGCTATAACACATTGATTTATCCCTTAAACGTCCCGTTCTTACCGTTTCACTTGTTTGACCTACCCAATTTCCTATCCCACACAAATCGGCAACACTAAGATGCTCCCCAGTCTCCCTGGCACGCCCAGGTCAATTTTTGGCCTACGGCACCCCCGAACACCGAGCCCACCCTCGAAACCATAGGCTATTGCACTTTAAGTTGTCTTTAAACGCCCCGTTCTCACCATAATGCCCATTTGACCAACCAAATATCCCATCCCACACAAACGGGAAACACTAGGACGCTCCTCAACCGTCCTGGCACGCCCAGGTAGATTTTCGACCCGTGGCACCCCCGAAACCCGAGCCCACCTTTGGAACCTGTGGGATATAACACACTATTTTTTCCCCAAAATACACCGTTTGGGCCGTTTTGCCCGTTTAACCAACCAAATGGCCCCGTCCACACAAACGGGCAACACTAGGATGCATCCCAGGGTCCCTGGCACGCCTTGATTGATTATCGACCCACGCCACCCCCAGAATCGTTGGCTATAATACATCGATTTGGCCCCAAAATGCCCCGTTCATATCGTTTTATTCGTTTGACAAACCAATTGGTCCCGCCCACACAAACGGGCAATATTAGGATGATCCCCAGCCTCTCTGTCACACCTAGGTCAATTTTTGTCCCACGACACCATCGAACCCCGATCCCAACCCCAAAACTGTGGGCTATAGTACACCGATTTAGCTCCAAAATGCCTCGTTCACACCATTTTACCAGTTTGACCAACCAAATAGCTCCTCCCAAACAAACGGTGAACACTAGGACGTTCCCCAGCCTCCCTGACATGCCCTAGTCAATTTTTTGCTCACGACACACCCTAACCTCATGCCCTCCCCCGGAACCGTGGGCTATAGCACACTGATTTCGCCCCAAAATACCCTGTTCACGCCGTTTCGCCCATTTGACTAGCCAAATGCACCCGTCCACACAAACGGTCAACACTAGAATGCTCTCCAGCCTCTGAGACACGCCTAGGTCAATTTTCTGCCCACAGAACCTCCGAATCCAGGGCCCACCCCTAGAACTGTGGGATATAGAACACCGATCTGGCCCCAAACTGTCCCGTTCATGCCATTTTGCCCATTTGTTCAACCAACTGGCCCCGCCCACACAAACGGACAACAGTAGGATGTTCCCATACACCATAGCACACCCAGGTCAATTAATGGCCCACGAAATGCCCGGATCTCGAGCCCACTCCTGAACCGCGGGCTATAGCACATCGATTTATCCCCAAAATACATCATTGCGCCATTTCGCCTGTTTGACCGACCAAATGGACCCACCAACACAAACGGGCAACACTAAGACGCTCTTTAGCCTCTCTAGAATTCCCAGGTCAATTTTCGACCATGGAACCCCCGGAACCCAAGCCCACCTCCTGAATCGTGGTCTATAACATCGATTTTTCCCCCAAATGCCCTGTTCGCGTTATTTTGCCCGTTTGACCGACTAAATGGCCCTTACCACACCAACGGGCAACACTAAGACGCTTCCTAGCCTCCTCGGCATGCCCAGGTTGATTTTCGACCCACGACACTCTAGACCCCAGGCCTACCCCCAAAACCATGGGTGATAGCACATTGATTTGGCCCCAAAATGCTCCGTTTCACCCATTTAACCAGCCTAATGGCCACGCCCACACAAACGGGAAATACTAGGATTATCCCCGGCCTCCCTGGCATGCCCTGGTCGATTTTTGGCCAACGGCACCCTCGGACCCCGATCCTACCCCCGGAATCGTGGGATATATCACACTAATTTTGCCCCAAAATACCCCGTTCGCGCTGTTTTTCCTCTTTGACCAACCTAATGGACCCACCCACTCAAACGGGAAACACTAGGATGCTACCCAGCCTTCCTGGAATGCCTAAGTTGATTTTTGGCCCACACCACCCCAGACCCCAGGCCCACCCCCGGAACCGTGGGCATAACACATCGATTTGGCCTTAAAATGGCCCGTTCGCGCTGTTTCGCCCATTTGACCAACCAAATGGCCCCGCCCACACAAACTGGCAACACTAGGATGCTTCCCATCCTCCTGAAACTCCCATGTCAATTGCAACCAGTGACACCCCCGGGTCCCGAGCCCACCCCCAGAATCGTGGGCTATAGCATACCGATTTGGCCCCAAAACGCCCCGTTCACACCGTTTCACCCATTTAACAAACCAAATGGCCCTTCTCACATAAACGGGCAACACTACGACACTCCCTAGTCTCCTAGGCATGCCCAGGTCAATTTTTGGCCCACGACACCCCGTAACCGTGGGCCATATCACACCGATTGGCCCAAAAATACCCCGTTCGCACCATTTCGCCCATTTGACCAACCAAATAGCCCCACCCATACAAAAGAGCAACACTAGGATGCTTCCCAACTTTCCTGGAATGTTCCGGTCAATGTTTGGCCCACGAAACCCACAGACCTCGGGCCCACCCTTGGAACCGTGGGCTATAGCACACCAGTTTGCCCCAAAATGGCTATTTCACACTGTTTTGCAGGTTTGACCAACTAAATGGCCCCATCCATACAAACAGAAAATAATAGGACTCTCCCCAGCGTGCCTGGCACACCCAGGTCGAGTTTCGACCAACGGCACCTCCGGACCCCAGGCCCACCCCAGAATCGTGGGCTATAGCATACTGATTTGGCCCTAAAATGTCCCATTCGTGCCGTTTCGCCCGTTTTAACAACCAAATGGCCCCGCTAACACAAAACGGCAATACTAGGACTCTACCAAACTTCCCTGAAACGCCCTGGTCAATTTTTGTCCCACGGTACCCACAAACCCCAGGCCCACCCCCGTAACCGTGGGCTATAACACACCCATTCGCGCCTTTTCGCCTGTTTGACCAATCAAATGGCCCCACCCACTTAAATGGGAAATACTAGGACGCTTCCCAGCCTCTCTAGCACGCCCAGGTTGATTTTTGGCTCATGGCACCCCCTGACCTCTGGCCCACCCCTGGGATCGTGGGCTATATAGCTCACCGATTTTGCCCCAAAATGCCCCGTTCGCGCTGTTTTGCCCGTTTGACTCACCAAATAGCCCTGCCCATACAAACGGGTACACTAGGATGCTCCCCAGCGTCCCTGGCATCCCTCGGTCAATTTTCAGCCCACGGCACCCCCGGAGCCGGGCCCACTGCTAGAACCGTGGGCTATAGCACACCGATTTGGCCCTAAAATGCCACGTTCGTACCCTTTCTCTTGTTTGACCAACCAAATGGCCTCTCCCACACAAATGGGCAACACTACAACGCTCCCCAGCCTTCCTAGCACGCTCAGGTCAAATTTTGGCCCACAGCACCCACAGCACCCACAGACCCCAAGCCCACCCCCAAAACCGTGGTCTATAACACACCGATTTGGACCCAAAATTCTCCGTTCGCACCCTTTTACCCGTTTGACCAACTAAATGGCCCCGCTAACATAAACGGGCAACACTAGGATGCTCTCCAGTATCCCTGGCACGCCCAGGTCAATTTTTAGCCCATGACACCTCCGAACCCCGGGCCCACCTTCGGGACCGTGGGCTATAGCACACCGATTTGGCCCCAAAATGCCTATTTCGCACCGTTTCTCCCATTTGACCAACAAAATGGCCCCGCACAAACAAATAGGCAAAAACTAAGATGCTCTCCAGCCTTCGTGGCACGCCCAGGTTAATTTTTGTCTCACAGCACCCCAGACCCTGGGACCACCCTTGGAATCGTGGGCTATAGCACACCGATTTGGCCCCAAAATGCCCCGTTTGCGCCGTTTTGCCCGTTTGACTAACCAAATGGCCCCGCCTACAAAAACGGGCAACACTAGGATGCTCCCCAGCCTCCCTGGCACGCCCAGGTTGATTTTTGGCTCACGGTACCCATGGACCCTGAGCCCCCACCCCTCCGGAACCGTGGGCTATAACACATTAATTTGGCCCTAAAATGCCCCGTTCGCGTCGTTTTGCCTTTTTGACCAACCAAATGGCCCCTCCTACACAAAAGGCAACACTAGGATGCTCCCGAGCCTCCTTGGCACACCCAGGTCGATTTTTGGACAGCGATATACCTGGAACCCGGGCCCATCCCCAAAACCGTGGGATATAGCACACTAGTTTGGCCCCAAAATGGCTTGTTTGCGCCATTTCGCCCTTTTGACCAACCAAATGACCCCGTCCATGTAAACGGGCAACACTAGGACGCTCCCCATGGAACCATCGGACCCTGGACCCACCCCCAAAACTGTGAGAAATAGCACACCAATTTGGCCCCAAAATGTCCCATTCGTGCTGTTTTGCCTTTTTAAACAACCAAATGGCCCCGTTCACACAAACGTCCCACACTAGAACGCTCCTCAGCCTCCCTAGAATAGCCAGGTTAATTTTTGGCCCACCGCACCTGCGGACCCCAATCCCACCCCAAAATCGTGGGCTATAGCACATTGATTTGGCCCCAAAATGCCCCGTTCATGCCGTTTCGCCCGTCTGACCATCAAAATGGCCCCGCCCACACAAAAGGATAACACTAGGACATTCCTCAGCCTGCCTGGCATGCCCAGGTTGATTTTTGGACCATGGAACCCCCGTAACCTGGACCCACCCCAAAAACCGTGGGCTATAACACAATGATTTGGCCCAAAAATGCCCCGTTCATACTGTTTCGCCCTTTTAACTAACTAAATGTCCCCGCCTACTCAAACGGGAAATACTAGGATCCTCCCTAGCCTCCTAGGCACGCCCAGGTCATTTTTTGGCCCAAGGCACCCCCAGACCCCGAGCCCACCCCCAGAACCGTGGGCTATTGCACACCAACTTGGCTCCAAAATGCTGCGTTCGCGCCATTTTGCTCGTTTGACCAACTAAATGGACCCGCCCACACAAACGGGCAACACTAGGATGCTCCCCAGCCTCCCTAGCATGCTCAAATTGATTTTTGACCCACGAAACCCTCGAACCTCGGGCCCTCCCCCAGAACCATAGGCTATAGCACACCAATTTGGCCCCATAATGCCCCGTTCATGCCGTTTCATCCATTTGACCAACCAAATAGCTCTGCCCATATAAACAGGCAACACTAGGATGCTCCCCGGCCTCCTGGCATGCTCAGGTCAATTTTGACCCAGGACACCCCCGGAACCGTGGGCAATAGCACACCGATTTGGCCACAAAACACCCCGTTCACGCCATTTCATTTGTTTTATTAACCAAATGGCCCCGCTCACACAAAAGGGTAATACAAGTACGCTCCCTAGCCTCCTAGGCATGCCCAGGTCGATTTTCAGCCCTGGTACTCCCGGATCCCGGGCCCTCCCCTAGCACACTGATTTGGCCCCAAAATGCCCCGTTCGCACCGTTTCGCCCGTTTGACTAACCAAATATCCCCGCTCACATAAAAGGGAAACACTAGGATACTTCCTAGACTTCCTGGCACGCCCAGGTCGATTTTTGGCCCACGACATCCCCGGAACCTGGGCCCACACCCAAAACCATGGGCTATAGCACACCGGTTTCGCCTCAAAATGCCTATTTCACATCATTTTTCCCGTTTGACCAACTAAATGGTCCCGCTGATAACGCTCAATCTACAGCTCTCGTTTGAGTGTAAAGCGGTCGTTTGCAAATATAGAACCCAACCTGGGTTGGGTGTCGATCCCACAGGGAATAGCTTGGCCAACAAGTAAGTAAAATTACTAAACTTTTGGTGCAAGTCTCGTAAGAAGGGGGGATTCTTGTCTTGAAAGTAATGTAAACAAAAGCTGAAAATAATAAAGTAAAAAGAGAGAGATTGTTACGTTGGTTGTAAACAATGAGAATTGAAGCGTTGGGGTTATGTCCACCTTCTGAGGTATACGTCTCTATTGGCTATGAGTGTGTAGAATTCTGTCATGCAATTGCTTATAGAGGATTGTAGTCGATGGTAAATCCAAGCGTCTCTCGACCTAAACAAGGACTATTTCACTTTAACTCTCTCGAGCTTAAAGCGTATCTAACGGTACAAATTCTCCAAGAGGTTAGTCCAGTTACGACACTAGCTTTTTAATAGGAAAGGGTGTCCTACTACCTTGACATTATCTCTTTTCCAGACAAATAACTTTTCTCTCGAACAAGTTAAATGTTAGACTGGCATATTCTTTCGTTTGCAACCGCAAAGAATGTAGATTAAGATGAAGAGAATAATGATATAAGCAATATACGTGCCTCGAACTCACAAACTCACAGCAATAGATAGTAACTCATTCGGCTTCCATAACCCCAACAGAGAAGTTTAGTTACCCATGAATGCGAAGGAGATCACGATTGACATTGTTGTTATACCACAAGATTGAGTAATTTCGTGTAGCTTAGGTGGTAGGCGTGAGGCGTGAATTCCTAGGCAAAGTAACGATTCTCTTGTTGTGGAATTTAAGAATAGAAGAGTAGAAGAAGAAAAATAGAATTGAATTGTAAGATGAGAAGTTAAGAAGATGTTAGAAGATGTAAAAAGATGATAGAAGATGTGAGGGATGGAAGGAAGTATTGCGTTCTCCCTCCTTACTCCCTCCTTATTCTCTAAAATCTCTAGCATGATAGGGTATTTATAATACCCGTATCCTAATCCTACTAAGCTAATGAAATAAATAACCAAATCCTACTAGACTAATGAAATCCTTAACCCAAATGTACTAGGTTAAGGTAACATTATCATAATCCTCATAAAATAATGAAATACATAACCTAATTGTACTAGGTTAATGTATCATTGTCAAAATCCAGCTTTGTGTCTGTAAGTCCCCAAAGTCTTCAGAATTGTTGTTTTAGCCCGGGACAGATTTTCCATGCATCACTTTTGGTCCTTTAGGCGTCCAAACTCCCTTTCCTTCCTTCGCGAGCTTTCTTTAGCGTCAAGTAAACCATAAAATGCTGAATTATGCATCATTTATACCTGAAACTTTACTAATCATGTTCGTTAGCTCATTTACAGGAAAAAGGACTAAAAGTTCATGAAATATATAATTTGTTCTCAAAACTAGGCTAAAATATGGGCAAAATATATTGATATAGGCACGTAAATTCGCCTATCATCAACACCCCACACTTAGAGCTTTGTTCGTCCTCGAACAAACTATCATGTCCTTCTAAACATCAACTTAGGGTTTTACAGCAACAACACAAAATATTCGTCTAGACAAGCACAACAATTATCAACAAAGAGTAGTTTTCCGATCATTATTAGAAACAGTTTAACCTCTAGCATAGACTCGTGATGGTGGTCAACTCATATTCGAAGGTTAAGGCACAAAGAATCATACACGACTACCCAAAACTCATCAACCATGTGTGTCTCACAATATATTACCCATAATCACTCACAAGTATAGCATATTTTTCAAACATGGGTATCAAAATATCCTTGCTCTCGCTCTCACAAAGAATTCATATGAAGCAACTGATGACCATAGGCTTGCCCTTAGTGTAATGCTCCACTAAATGTTGGAATGTTAAGATTAAGATCAAGTAGGTCTTTTGACGGTTGTAATGTAGGCTAAGGGACGGGTAGGACTATTTTGGCCAGGAATAGTGACTAAGTTCCTAAGCGCTTTAATACATCACTTTGTATCATTGACACTTTTTTCTTTCAACCTTTCTTCTTTCTTTTGTTATACCACCCTTGTTCTCCTCTTTTGTTTTTCAATTTTAAACATAACTCACTTTTCAACTTTCTTTTCCTTTTTCTTTTCATAACATACCTCTTATGATAGCACTTTCTTTTTCATAACACATTCAAGCACCCTTACAATTTAAAGCATCATACTTACCCAATTTCCTCTTATGTTGTCACATGACTTTTTCACTTTAAAGCACTTAGGAATTTGGATCAAATTACGGTCTTGAACAAAATGGATTAGGCTTACATACAAGGTTGTCAAAGAAATAGGCTAAAGGCTCAAAAGGGGTTAACTAGGATGATGTCCATGGGTAGGTAAAACTGAAGGTAAACAAATATGGGTTGCCAAAGAAATGCCCAAATCATATCCTAAACTTACACTCCTTATTTTCGCTTTGCATACATACCAGGAAAGTTCTAGCATCAGCCACAATCATAGAATATACGATTATGTCACACACACAAGGCACATGGTCGACTTGCTTGGAAGTAATATAGACTCTCGACCCAACAAGTGAAGGAATTGAACCACACAATATCACATAATGAGTCACAACTAGAGCCTAAATGTCTCAATAGTCACAATTGTAGCACATACTCTTGTTATAATCTCATGCTGCCTATTATAATAATCTCATGCGAAGCTAAGTTAAAAAAATATTAACTACTAAAAAAATCTTAACTAAAAAATGAAACAAAAATAAAACAAAAGCAAACAAACATAGATGCGAGTAGAGAAGTATAGCATGCAATACCACCACCCCACACTTAGTCGGTACACTGTCCTCAGTGGAAAATAAATAAGAAGAACCTGGTTAGTCGGACTCATCCTCTATGTCTGGGGTCATACCCCTTGCATTGGAATCATCATCAGAGTCGTCATCCTTAGAAGTTCCTCATAAGTATCCCACTTAATTCCAAGCGTGATTCGAGGTATTTGCAGCGAGGAGGGTTCTCCTTGCTCCTTGCGGCCTCTTTTCTTGCTCTTTTGGGAAGTGGTAGCCTTTTCTTTGCCTTGTCTTGCTTTGGGTGCCATTGTACCTGAGACTTGAAATAGTGTTAATGGTAGGACAATCCCAATGGATACAATCTATACACAAGCAGTAGGGGTACCACCCCACACTTAGTTTGTTGCTACAAATTAGTGAAGTGAAAGTGGTCGATTACTTAGACTTCATCGACATGCATTTTAGGAGCTATATTCCAACGAGAAAATCAAAGATATATCACTTCTTGCAACCTTTGCAATACTTTCATGTTAGGTATAACAAGACTACTACATAGGGATTACATCATGGTATCGTTTCTATTAATAAACTCAACCTCCTATGTCGGTAGGCAGTTATAAGTCTTATTCCGATGAACGGGATATTCTAACATGTAAGTATTCAAGTGACAAGATTATGCAATGTTCATTACTATAGCAATTCTACAAGTAGTATAACAATGCATTAAAATCAAATTCAAGTCGGACATAAGTTAAGAGTATCCTAACGCACATGTTCACTCACTTGGTTTTGTATCAACAATTCAAACACGTTCACATCACCAATACTTTTTCAAGATTTAGCAATTCATAATAGGTGTAGTAAAGTAGTACTTACAAAATATAAATGAAGAATAAAGTAGTACTTACTTGGTTGAAGCCTTTGGATGATGTTCTTGTGACGAAAAAGAGCAAAAGGAAACTTTTTGATAGGTTTTGGAGACTATAGGTGGTGCATAATCTAGGTTTCCAATGTGTTTTTGGTTCAAGACTAAGTCTCATATTTATAAGAAAAGGTTGGGTCGAGTTTTGGCCCATTAAAATCGGATTTGGAGACCAAAAGTGACCATAGGTGGTGCCTAATGCTTTGCCTAGTTGAGCAGAATGCCATAGCATATGCCAAGCATTTATTTAAGAATGCCATAGCATATGCCATGCATTTATTTAAGAATGCCATACACTATGCGACGCATTGTCTATGGCATTTAGGGACATATGCGGCGCATAGTGTATAGCATTTGAGATACTGAGACCTAATGCTATAGCATAGGCGGCGCATAGTGTATAGCACACTTAAGAATGGGCGGCGCATAGTGTATAGCATACTAGATTCCGAGGCCTTAGGCTATAGGATAGGTTTTGCAATGTTCGTGGCCTAGTTTTACCTAGGCCTAGCCTTCCTTGATGCCTATTTTGGCATGAGCAATGCTCAATCCGTAGCCTTATGCATCCTTATGCCTAACTTACCACCTTTACCATTCAATACATCCAAATCGCCAATCTCCTCGTTGAATACCTCTTGCACCTATATTTGCTCAAAACAATAAAAACGATTAGTACGATGGGTTGCCTCCCACCAAGCGCCTTAGTTTTGGTCGTGGCACGACTCTTATTTTTGGATTTTCATTAATTAAAAACAAATCAAGTACTAGAATGAAAGAAAACGATAAACGATAAATGAAAAATGATAAACGATGGGTTGCCTCCCATCTAGCGCCTTATTTATTATCGTGGCACGACATGGTTACCTCGAGTACTCAGACTTCGTCGAGATAGATGGTGGATCGTTTTTTGAATGGATTCAGACGACAATGAGGCTTACTTGTAGGAGGGGTACCAATTATATCATCAATAGTCCAACCCATAGCTCTCATGTATCTCTTTAGAGCAGAGATGAGAGCCTCTACGTGCTGTTTACTTAAATCATCCGCACTCACCGGAAGTATATTTATACTTTCCAAGAACACATACCTTAGATAATCGGGGAGCTCTTTCGATTCTAGCATTGGTGGCTCTTCAAGTGAAGTCTTCGCTGTTGGTGAAGGTTGATTCTTAAGATCACGGTTCGGTTGCTTAGGAGTATGGGAATAGGACTCTATTTCTGTTAGAGCACCCATAAGTTCTTCATAATCTTCATCGTCCTCATGCTCAACCTTCAGCAGCGCAACAGACAATGGCTCAACAGTAAGCTGTTTCTCTACAGATAATGCTTTCTTATCTTCATAATGAACATCATCTACAGAGAACACATCCATATCTTTGGCTGCTTCATCGCTTTGCACAAATCAAAACGAATCACTTCGTCATTCATTTGAAATAAAAGCTCATTATCTCTCATGTCAATAAGCACACTTCCTGTTGCAAGGAAAGGACGTCCCAAGATTATGGGAACTTCAGAATCCACCTCGCAATCCAAAATCACAAAGTCTGCAGGAAAAATGAAGGTAGACACCTTCACCAACACATCATTCAAGATATCCACAGGTCGTTTTACCGACCTATCAACCATCACGAGCCTCATATTGGTTGGTGTCGGATCGCCTAACCCTAACTTCTTGTAGACGGATAGTGGCATCAAATTGATACTAGCACCCAGATCGCACAATGCCTTAGCAAAATTCATAGATCCAACCGTGCAAGGAATAGTGAAAGCACCAGGGTCTGCCTTCTTCTGTACTATCGATCGGGTAGCAATTGCACTACAATGATGCACATCATCCTTCAGCTCATAACTTGCTGCCCTCTTCTTAGTCAAAAGATCTTTCATAAACTTTGCATACCCAGGCATTTGTTCTAGTGCCTCCACCAACGGAACATTAATGGTCAGCTGCTTTAACATAGTCATGAATTTGCCGAACTTTGTATCATCCGCCACCTTCTTCAATCTTTGAGGAAAAGGTGGTGGTGGGTATGGAATTGTTCTCTCCATGGATTTCTTCTCCTCTTGCTTCCGTTTTTCAGCTTTTCCAGGCTGCATGTTGTGAGGAGTGATGTTAAGGACATTAGGATCGGCTGCTGCGGCATCTTCCCCTTTCACCTTATCATCAATTTCCGCCTCTTCGTCAGCCATTTGCTTGCCTTTTTTTGAAGTTTCCAGCACCTTACCACTTCTGGTAGTAATGGCCATGCATGACCCATCATTCCTTGGGTTTTGTACGGTGTCGCTAGGTAAAGTGACAGCCTTTCTTTGATTGAGTGCTGCTGAAAGTTGGCTCAATTGCTGCTCTATTTGCTTGATTGAAGTGGAATGAGAATCAACTAGTTGTTTCATGGAGGACAAATCATTAATTACCTCAGTAACTCCCATGCTCGTTGCTTCCACTCCTTTCAATAATTTAGCCATCATGTCTTCCATACTTCCAGAATTAGATGTGGTGGTATCACGTCTACCAGGGGGAACATATACACCACTCTTTTCATTGTTTTTTCTCCAACTACCTTGGTCCTTGTTTCCAGAATTATCATAATAGTTCCGACCTTGGTTTCCTTGGGTATTCCCACGGAAACCCCCCTGATTGTTCAAGTAGTTGGCCTCCTCTTCCGAATCAGATTCGTCTCTTCCTTTTAGCGCCACAACTTTCACTTTTTCGGTCTTCCCTGATAATAAATGCTTTGTCAGAAGATCCACTTGCGTTTTCATGTGCGCTAAATCTTGATCACGTTCTTCTTGTCTTCTTCTTTGGTCTGCAGTCATGCATATAGATAAAGTGGGGCTTGCTACCTCAGAATCCCTGGTATGCCAAGCTCTACTTTGTTTCGTCATGCGATCTAGCATATTGCTTGCTTGACCAAAGGTGAGGTCCATAAAAGATCCTCCAGCTGCGTTATCCACCACTGGCTTAGTTATTGAATTCAAGGCTCTATACAATATCTCCATGAGGTGAACATTAGTCATGTGATGGTTTGGGCATCTCGCTAGCTTTGTCTTGAACCTCTCCCATGTTTCATGAAGAGCTTCAGTGGGAAGCTGACGAAAGTTGCTGATTTCATCTCTCAATTGTGCCCCTTTGGAAGGCGGAAAGAATCTTTCTAGGAAAGCGTCTCTCAATTGCCTCCAATTTGTAATTGAATCAGGAGTCAGCCCATTCAACCATAGTGTTGCCTCCCCAGACAGAGACAATGGAAATAGACGTAATCGAATTGCATTCTGACCAACACCAGGATTATCAAAAGACTTGCATGTAGAAATAAAGTTGATGAGATGCATATTCGGATCATCGCCTGCTAGTCCACCAAACAATCCCTTGAGTTGCAATAACTGAATCATGGTGCTTGTGATGTTGAACTTGGCTCCGGGGGCTAATGGTGGTGGAATTATAGCTCCAGTGGCTCCGGCACCATCAAGATCATCATCATCATCATCATCGAAGGCTGGCTGCATAGGTTGGTGATCATGTCTATACCGAGCTTGTCGACCTCTTCTGTTGGCAGGTGTTACGATTTTAGCATCACGCCTAGGGTTTAGTAACTCGTCATCACCTAAATCCTCATCGTTAGGATTTGGTGCTCGTGTAGGGTTATCAATGTTCTGCTGTTGAACCTGGGCTGCGGCAAGGGCAGCCAATCTTGCTTGTTCCTGTTGAGCAGCCATCCTTGCGATTTCAGCTTGTGCTTCCATTCTACCAATGCGTTGTGGTTCAGGATTGATTGGTAATAACGGTTGACCAGAACTTCGAGTATGGGGCATGCACTAAAATAAAAACCTGCAGTAGACAAAAACAAAAACTAAAAGTAAAAGTACGAGAATCTTTGACCAAAGGGTCTAGTAATTTTCACGAACTTAATTGACACTTGTATTCCCCGGCAACGGCGCCAATTTTTGATAACGCTCAATCTACAACTCTCGTTTGAGTGTAAAGCGGTCGTTAGCAAATATAGAACCCAACCTGGGTTGGGTGTCGATCCCACAGGGAATAGCTTGGCCAACAAGTAAGTAAAATTACTAAACTTTTGGTGCAAGTCTCGTAAGAAGGGGGGATTCTTGTCTTGCAAGTAATGTAAACAAAAGCTGAAAATAATAAAGTAAAAAGAGAGAGATTGTTACGTTGGTTGTAAACAATGAGAATTGAAGCGTTGGGGTTATGTCCACCTTCTGAGGTATACGTCTCTATTGGCTATGAGTGTGTAGAATTCTGTCATGCAATTGCTTATAGAGGATTGTAGTCGATGGTAAATCCAAGCGTCTCTCGACCTAAACAAGGACTATTTCACTTTAACTCTCTCGAGCTTAAAGCGTATCTAACGGTACAAATTCTCCAAGAGGTTAGTCCAGTTACGACACTAGCTTTTTAATAGGAAAGGGTGTCCTACTACCTTGACATTATCTCTTTTCCAGACAAATAACTTTTCTCTCGAACAAGTTAAATGTTAGACTGGCGTATTCTTGCGTTTGCAACCGCAAAGAATGTAGATTAAGATGAAGAGAATAATGATATAAGCAATATACGTGCCTCGAACTCACAAACTCACAGCAATAGATAGTAACTCATTCGGCTTCCATAACCCCAACAGAGAAGTTTAGTTACCCATGAATGCGAAGGAGATCACAATTGACATTGTTGTTATACCACAAGATTGAGTAATTTCGTGTAGCTTAGGTGGTAGGCGTGAGGCGTGAATTCCTAGGCAAAGTAACGATTCTCTTGTTGTGGAATTTAAGAATAGAAGAGTAGAAGAAGAAAAATAGAATTGAATTGTAAGATGAGAAGTTAAGAAGATGTTAGAAGATGTAAAAAGATGATAGAAGATGTTTAAAGATGATAGAAGATGTGAGGGATGGAAGGAAGTATTGTGTTCTCCCTCCTTCCTCCCTCCTTATTCTCTAAAATCTCTAGCATGATAGGGTATTTATAATACCCGTATCCTAATCCTACTAAGCTAATGAAATAAATAACCAAATCCTACTAGACTAATGAAATCCTTAACCCAAATGTACTAGGTTAAGGTAACATTATCATAATCCTCATAAAATAATGAAATACATAACCTAATTGTACTAGGTTAATGTATCATTGTCAAAATCCAGCTTTGTGTCTGTAAGTCCCCAAAGTCTTCAGAATTGTTGTTTTAGCCCGGGACAGATTTTCCATGCATCACTTTTGGTCCTTTAGGCGTCCAAACTCCCTTTCTTTCCTTCGTGAGCTTTCTTTAGCGTCAAGTAAGCCATAAAATGCTGAATTATGCATCATTTATACCTGAAACTTTACTAATCATGTTCGTTAGCTCATTTACAGGAAAAAGGACTAAAAGTTCATGAAATATATAATTTGTTCTCAAAACTAGGCTAAAATATGGGCAAAATATATTGATATAGGCGCGTAAATTCGCCTATCATCACCCGCCTACACAAACGGGAAACCCTAGGAGTCTACTTAGCCTCCTTGGCACACCCAGTTCGATTTTTGACCCACTACACCTCCGGACCCTGGGTCCACCCCAGAACCGTGGGCTATAACACACCGATTTGGCCCTAAAATGCACCGTTCGCACCGTTTCACCTGTTTCACCAACCAAATGGCACCTCCAACACAACGGGCAACACTAGGACGTTCCCCAGCCTCCCTGGCATGCCCAGGTCAATTTTTGACCCACGACACCTATGAAACCTAGGCCCACCACCAGAACTGTAGGCTATAGCATACCGATTTGGCCCCAAAATGCCTCGTTCGCGCCTCTTCGCCTGATTTACCAACCAAATGGCCCCGCCTACACAAATGGGCAACATTAGCATGCTCCCCAGCCTCCCTGGTATGCCCAAATTAATTTTTAGCCCACGGCACCCCCAAAACTCGAGCCCACCTCGGGACCATGGGCTATAGCACACCGATTTGGTCCCAAAATGGCCCGTTTGCGCTGTTTTGCCCATTGGACCAACAAAATAGACCCAAACGCACAAACGAGAAACACTAGGATGCTTCCCAGCCACCCTGGTATGCCCAGGTCAATTTTTGGCTCACGACACCCCCGGACCCCGGGCCCATCCCGGAACCGTGGGCTATAGCATACTGATTTGGCCCCAAAATGCCTCGTTCACACTGTTTTGACCGTTTGACCAACCAAATAGACCCTCCCACACAAACGATCAACACAAGGATGCTCCCAAGCCTCCCTGGCACGCCTTGGTTGATTTTTCACCCACGACACCCCAGACCTCGGGCACTTCCCCAAAACTGTGGGATATAGCACACCGATTTGGCCCCACAATACCTCGTTCTCACTTTTTGACACCTCAAATAGCCCCAGCCACATAAATGAGCATTAATAGGAAGCTCCCCATCCTCCCTGGCATGCCCAGGTCAATTTTCAGTCCACGGCACCCCCGGACCTCGGGCTCACCCCCAGAACCATGGGCTATAGCACACTAATTTGGCCTCAAAATGCCCTGTTCTCACCGTTTTTCCCGTTTGACCAAACAAATAGACTTGCCCACACACACGGGCAACACTAGGATGCTCCCCAACCTCCCTAGCATGCCCAGGTCAATTTTCGGCCCACGACACCCCCGAATTCTGGGCCCAACCCAGAACCGTGGGCTATAGCACACTAATTTGGCCCCAAAATGCCTTGTTTGCACTGTTTTGCCCGTTTGACACCACAAATGGCCCCTCCCACACAAACGGGCTACACTAGGATGCTCCCCAGCCTACTTAGTTTGCTCTGGTCAATTTTTGGCTCACGACACCCCTAGACCCACCCCGGGAACCATAGGCTATAACACACCGATTTTGCCCCAAAGTGCCCCATTCGCCCATTTGACCAACCAAATGGCCCCGCCTATATAAATGGACAATACTAGGATGCTTCCCCGCCTCCCTGGCACGCCCAGGTCGATTTTCGTCCCACAGTACCCCCAAACCCCCAGCCTACTCCCGGAACCGTGGGCTATATAACATATCGATTTAGCCCTTAAACGCCCTGTTCTTACCGGTTTGCTTATTTTACCTACCAAATTGCCCAGCCCACAAAAATTGAAAACACTAGGACGCTCCCCAGCCTCCTTGGCACGCCCAGGATGATTTTCGGCCTACGACACTCCCGGACACTAGGCCCATCCGCGAAACCATAGGCTGTTGCATTTCAATTTATCCTTAAATGCCCCGTTCACACCATTTTGCCCATTTGACCAACCAAATTGCCCATCCCACACAAACGGGAAACCCTAGAAAGCTCCACAGCCATCCTGGCATGCCCAGGTTGATTTTTGACCCGTGGTGCCCCCGGAACCCGAGCCCACCTCCCGAATCTGTGGGCTATAACACACTAATTTCCCCCCTAAAATGCCCCGTTTGAGCTGGTTTGCCCGTTTGACCAACCAAATGGCCCCGCCCACACAAACGGGAAATATTAGGATGCACCCCAGGCTCCCTGGCACGTACAGATTGATTATCGACCCACACTACCCCCGGACCCCAGCCCACCCTCGGAATCGTGGGCTATAGTACATCAATTTGGTCCCAAAATGCCACGTTCGCATCATTTTGTTCGTTTGACAAACCAATTGGCCCCGCCCACATAAACGGGCAATACTAGGATGTTCCCCAGCCTCCCTGGCACACCCAGGTCAATTTTCAACCCACAGCACCGTCGAACCCCGAGCACACCGATTTAGCCCCAAAATGCCCCATTCACACCATTTTGCCTGTTTGACTAACCAAATGGCTCCTCCCAAACAAACGGTGAACACTAGGACATTCCCCAGCCTCCCTGACACGCCCAGGTCAATTTTAGGCCCACGGAACTCCCGGACCTCCAGCCCATCCCCGGAACCATGGGCTATAGCACATCGATTTGGCCTCAAAATGCCCCGTTCGCGCCGTTTTGCTCGTTTGACTAACCAAATGGCCCCACCCACACAAATGGGAAACACTAGGATGCTCCCCAACCTCCCTGGCATGCCAGGTAAATTTTTGGCCCACGATACTCCCTAACCCCGGGCCCACCTCAGAACCGTGGACTATAGCACATCGATTTGGCCCCAAATCGCCCCGTTTCGCTCGTTTAACAAACCAAATGGCCCCTCCCACCGAAATGGCCAATACTAGGATGCTTTCCAGCCTCCTTGGCATACCCAGGTAAATTTTTAGCCCACGACACCCCCGAAACCCAGGCCCACCCCCAAAACTGAGGGCTGTAGCATACCGATTTTGCCCAAAATGCCCCGTACGCGCCGTTTTGCCCGTTTAACCAACCAAATGGCCAAGTCCACACAAACGGGAAACACTAGGATGCTCCCCAAGCTCCCCGATATGCCCAAGTCGATTATAGGCCCACGACACCCTCGAACCCCGAGCCCACCCCCAGAACCGTGGCCTATAGCACACCGATTTGGTCCCAAAATGCCACATTCACGCTGTTTCGCCCGTTTGATCAAGAAAATGGACTCGCCCATACAAACGGTTAACACTAGGAGACTCTCCAGCCTCGTGGCAAGCCTAGGTCAATTTTATTCTGACGGCACCCTCGAATCCCGAGCCCCACCCTGAAACCGTGGGCTATAACACATTGATCTGGCCCAAAATTGCCCCGTTCATGCCATTTCGCCCGTTTGACCAAACAAATGGCCCGGCTCATACAAACGGGCAACAATAGAATGCACCTAACCTCCCTGGCACGCGCAGGTCAATTTTTGGCCCACAAAACTACCGAACCTCGGGCCCACCCCCGAAACCAGGCGCAATAGCACATCGAATTGGCCCCAAAATTCCCCGTTTGCACTGTTTTGCTCGTTTGACCAACCAAATGGCCCCGCCTACACAAGGATACTCCCCATCCTCCCTGGCATGCCCAGGTAGATTTTTGGCCCACGCCATCCCCGAACCCCATGCCCACCCCCAGAACTGTGGGCTATAGCACACCGATTTGGCCCCCAAATATCCCGTTCGCATCGTTATGCTCGTTTGACCAACCAAATGGACCCACCTAGAAAAATGGTCAATACTAGGACACTTCTCAACATCCATGGCACGCCCAGGCCAATTTTTGACCCACAGGCCCCTCGAACCCCGGGCCCAACCCCGAAACCATGGGCTATGGCACACTGATTTGGCCCCAAAATGCCCCATTCATACTTTTTTGTCCATTTGACCAACCAAATGGACCATCCCACACAAACGGGTAACACTAGTATGCTCCCCAGTCTCCCCGGCACGCCCAGGTCGATTTTTGGCTCACGGCACCCCCGAACCCCGGGCCCACCCTCAGAATTGTAGGCTATAGCACACCGATTGGCCCTAAAATTCCCCGTTCACCCCGTTTTGCTTGTTTTACCAACCAAATGGCCCCGCCCACACAGCGAGAAATACTAGGGTGCTCTCCAGCCTCCCTGGCATGCCCAGAATGCCCTGTTCGCGCTGTTTCGCCTATTTGACCAACCAAATTGCCCCGCCCATACAAACGGTCAACACTAGGACGATTCCCAGCCTCCGTGGCACACCCAGGTCATTTTCAGCACACGGCACCCCTGGATCCCAGGCCCACCCCCGGAATCGTGGGCTATAACATACTGATTTGATCCCAAAATGCCCCATTCACGTCGTTTGACTAATCAAATAGCTCCACCCACACAAATGGGCAATACTAGGATGCTTTCCAGCCTCCCTGGCATGCCCAGATTAAGTTTCGGTCCACGAAACTCCCTAACCCTGGGCCCACCGCAAGAACCGTGGGCTATAACACTCCGATTTGGACCCATAATGCCCTGTTCACGCCGTTTCACCCGTTTGGCAAACCAAATGGCCCCTCCCACATAAACCGGTAATACTAGAATGCTTCCCAGCCTCTCGGGCACTTCGAGGTTGATTTTTGGCCCATAGCACCCCCAGAAACTGGGCATACCTCTGGAACCGTAGGCTATAGCACACCAATTTTAACCCAAAATGCCCCATTCATGCTGTTTTGCCTGTTTGACCAACCAAACGGCCCTTCCCAAAAAAATAGGCATCACTAGGATGCTCCACAACCTCCTTGTCATGACCAGGTTGATTTTCTGTCCACGGAACCCCTGGATCTCGAGTCCACCCCCGAAACCGTGGGCTATAGAACATCAATTTGGCCGTAAAATATCCCGTTCGCACCGTTTCACCCTCTTCACAAACCAAATAGCCCAACCCACACAAATATTTAACACAAGAAATCTCCCCAGACTCCCTGGCACGCCCATAGCAATTTTTGTCCCATGGCACCGCCGGACCCGGGGCCTACCCCCGGAGCTATGGGCTAAATCACCCTGATTTGGCCCCAAAATGCCCTGTTCTCGCTGTTTCGCCAAATTGACCAACCAAATTGACCTTCCCATACAAACGGGCTATATTGGGACGCTCCACAGCTTCCCTGGAATGCCCAAGTCGATTTTTGGCACACGATAACCTCGGACCCCAGGCCCACCCCCAGAACCGTAGGCTATAGCACACCGATTTGACCCCAAAATGCCAAGTTCACGTCGTTTTTCCTATTTGACCAACCAAATGGCCCCTCCCACATAAACAGGCAATACTAAGATACTTCCCAACCTCCTTGGCATGCCCAGGTTAATTTTTGGCCCACGGCAGCCCCGGACCCCAGGCCCACCCTAGAACCGTGGGCCATAGCACACTGATTTAGCCCCAAAATGCTCCATCCGTGCCCTTTCGCCCGTTAGACCCACCAAATAGCCCCGTCCATACAAACGGGCAACACTAAGATGCTACCTAGCCTCCCGGGCACGCCCAGGTAGATTTTTAACCCATGGCACCCCCGGACCCCGGGCCCATCAATTTAGCCCCAAAATACCCCGTTCGCACCGTTTTGCCTGTTTGACCAACAAAATAGCCCCGCCCATGTAAATGGGTAACACTAGGATTATATCCAGACTCCCTGGCATGCCCAGGTTAATTTTCGGCCCATGACAACCCCGGACCACGGGTCCATCCCTAAAACCGTGGGCTATAGCACGCTGATTTGGCCCCAAAATGCCCAATTCTAGTCGTTTTACCTGTTTTACCAACCAAATGGCCCCTACCACACAAACGGGAAACACTAGGACTCTCCCTAGCCTCCCAGCCATGCCTAGGTCAATTTTGGCCCACGATACCCCTGGATCCCGGGTGAACCACCAAAACCGTGGGCTATAGCACACCGATTTGGCTCCAAAATGCCCCGTTCTCGCCGTTTCCCCCGATTGACCAACCAAATGGAACCATCCACATAAAAAGGCAACACTAGGATGATCCCCAGCCTCTATGGCATACCCAGGTCAATGTTTGGCACATGGCACCCCCAAAACTTGCGCCTATCCTAGAACCGTAAGCTATAGCCCATCGATTTGTGCCTAAAATGCCTCGTTCTCGTAGTTTTGCCTATTTGACCAACCAAATAGCCCCGACCATACAAACGGGAAACTCTAGGATGCTCCCAAGCCTCCCAGGCATGCCTAGATCAATTTCAGCTCATGACACCCCTGGATCCCGAGCCCACCACCGGAACCGTAGGCTATAACACACCTATTTGGCCACAAAATGCCCCGTTCATGCCGTTTTGCCCGTTTGACTAAACAAATGGACCCGCCCATATAAACGGTCAACAAAAGGAACTTCCCCAGCCTCCGTGGTACGCCTAGGTCAATTTTCTGCCTACGGTACCCTCGAATCCCGAGGCCACCCCCAGAACCGTGGGTTATAGAACACCGATCTAGCCAAAAAATGTACCGTTCATACCATTTCGCCCGTTTGACCAACTAAATGGCCCCGTCCACACAAACGGGCAACACTAGGATGCACCCAGCCTCCTTGGTACGCCAAGGTCGATTTTTAGTCCACAAACCCCCGGACCCCCGGACCTCGGGCCCATTCTCAAAATCATGGACTATAGCATAATGATTTGGCCCCAAAATGCACCGTTCACGCCATTTCTCCTATTTTACCAACCAAATGACCCCAACCATTCAAACGGACAACACTAGAATGCTTCCCAGCCTTCCTGTCAAGCCCAGGTCTATTTTTGGCCCACGCCACCCCCGGACCACCCCTGGACCATATCTAGAACCGTGGGCAATAACCCACCGATTTGGCCCCACAATGCCTTGTTCGCTCCATTTTGCCCGTTTGATACCAAATGGCCCCGCCCACACAAATGGGAAACACTACGATGCTCCCAGCCTCCCTGTAATGTCCAGATTAATTTTTCACTCACCGCACCCCCAGAACCGTGGGCTATAGCACATCGATATGGCCCCAAAATGCCCAATTCACACCGTTTCGCCATTTGACCAACCAAATGGTGGCGCCCATACAAACGGGTGACACTAGGATGCTCCCCAGGCACTCTGGCTTTCCCTAGTCAATTTTTGGCCCACAGCACCCCCGAAACCCAAGCCCACCTCTGAAATCGTGGGCATAGTACACTGATTTTTCCCTCAAACAGCCCGTTCGCGCAGTTTTGCCATTTTGACCAACCAAATGGCCCCTCCCTCACAAATGGGAAATACTAGGACGCTCCCCAGCCTCCCTAGCACGCCCAGGTCTATTTTTAGCCAATGAAACTCCCAAACCCTAAGCCCACCCCTGGAACCATGGGTGCATATCGATTTAGCCTCAAAATGCACCGTTCTCGCCATTTTGCCCATTTGACCAACCAAATGGCTCTGCCCACACAAACGGACAACATTAGGAGGCTCCCCAGCCTCCCTGGCATGCCTAGTTCAATGTTTTGCCTACGACACCCTCAGACCCCGGGCCCACCCCAGAATCATGGGCTATAACACATCGATTTGACCCTAAAATGCCTCATTCGCACCGTTTTGCCCGATTGACAAACCAAATGGCCCCGTCTACACAAATGAGCAATAATAGGATGCTCCCCAGCCTCCCTGACATGACCAGGTCAATTTTAGGCCCACGATACCCCCGTACCCCGAGCCCACCCTCAAAACCGAGGGCTATAACACACCATATTTAGCCCAAAATACCCCATTTGTGCCGTTTTGCCCATTTGACCAATAAAATCACCCCGTCCACACAAACATGCAACACTAGGATGCTCCCCATCTTCCCCGACATGCCCTGGTCAATTCTTTGCTCACGACAAACCCGAACCCCGAGCCCTCCCCCAGAACCGTGGGCTATAGCATACCGATTTGGCCCCAAAATGCCCCGTTCACGCTGTTTTGCCCATTTGACCAACCAAATGCACCCGTCCGCACAAATGGTCAACACTAGAATGCTATCCAGCCTCTGAGGCATGCTTAGGTCAATTTTCTGCCGACGACACCCCCGAATCCAGGGCCCACCCCTGGAACCGTGCGCTATAGAACATCGATTTGGCTCTAAAATGCCCCGTTCATGCCATTTCGCCCGTTTGTTCAACCAAATGGCCCCGCCCACACAAACGGATAAAACTAGGATACTTCCAGACTCCCTAGCACACCCAGGTCAATTAATGGCCTGCGGAACCCCCGGACCTCGGGCCCACCCCCGAACCGTGGGCTATAGCACACCGATTTGGCCTGAAAATGCATCATTCATGCCATTTCACCTATTTGACCAACCAAATGGCCCTTCCAACACAAACGGGCAACACTAGGACACTCTTTAGCCTCTCTGGAATGCCCAGGTCAATTTTCGGCCCACAGCACCCCCGGAACCCGAGCCCACCTCCTGAATCGTGGGCTATAACACTAATTTTTCCCCAAAATGCCCTGTTCACGTCGTTTTTCCTGTTTGACCAACCAAATGGCCCCGCCTACACCAATGAGCAATACTAAGACACTCCCTAGGCTCCTTAGCACGCCCAGATCAATTTTTGACCCATGGCACCCTAGATCCCGAGCCTACACCAGAAACCATGGGCTATAGCACATCGCTTTGGCCCAAAAACTCCCCGTTTCACCCGTTTGACAAACCAAATGGCCCCGCCCATAAAAACAGGCAACACTAAGATGCTTCCCAGCCTCCCTCACACACCCAGGTTGATTTTCGGCCCACAACATCATTGAACCCCGATCCTACCCCCGGGATCATGGGCTATAACACACCGATTTGGCCCTAAAATGCCCCGTTTGCACCGTTTCTCCCGTTTGACCAAAAACATTCCCCCTCCCACACAAACAGTCAACACTAGGATGCTCCCCAGTTTTCCTGGCACGCCCAGGTCGATTTTTAGCCCACAAAACTCTTGAACCCCGGGCCCAGGCCTGGAACCATGGGCTACAACACACAGATTTGGAGTCAAACTACACCGTTCGCGCCGTTTCTCCTGTTTGACCAACTAAATGGCCCCGCCAACACAAACGGGCAACATTAGGAGGCTCTCTAGCCTCCCTGGCATGCCCAGGTAAATTTTTGACCCACGGATCCCCCGAACCACGGTCCCACCTCCGTAATCATGGGCTATAACACATCAATTTGACCCCTAAATGCCCCGTTCGCACCGTTTCTCCCGTTTAACAAAGAAAATGGCCCCACCCATATAAACAAGTAATACTAGGATTCTCCTAGCCTCCTTGGCACGACCAAGTCAATTTTCAGCCCACGATACCCTTGGACCCCGAGCCCACCCCCAAAATCGAGGGCTATAACACACCGATTTTGTCCCTAAATGCCCCGTTCGAACCGTTTTTCCCGTTTAACCAACCAAATGGCCCTGTTCACTCAAACAGGAAACACTAGTACGGTCCCCAGCCTCCCTGGCATGCCCTGGTCGATTTTCGGCCCTCCCCCAGAACCGTGGGCTATAGCACACCGATTTGGCCCCAAAATGCCTCGTTCATGCCATTTCGCTCGTTTGACCAACAAAATGGACCCGCCTATACAAAAGGTCAACACTAGGATGCTCTCCAGCCTCCGTGGCATGCCTAGGTCAATATTCTGCCCACAGCACTCCCGAATCCCGGGCCCATCCCCGGAATCGTGGGTTATAGAACACCAATCTGGCCCCAAAATGTCCCATTCAGGCCATTTCACCGTTTTGACTAACCAAATGGCCCCTCCCATACAAACGGGCAATACTAGGATGCTTCAAGCCTCCCTAGCACGCCCAAATCAATTTTAGGCCGATGAAACCCCCGGACCTCGAGCCTATCCCCAAAATCGTGGGCTATAGCATACTGATTTGGCCCCAAAATGCCCCATTTTCGCCGTTTTGCCTGTTTGACCAACCAATTAACTCCGCCCACCCAAACGGACAACACTAGGACATTCCCCAGCCTCCCTACCTTGCCCAGGTCAATTTTTCCGACACGCCACCCATGGAACCCAGGCTCTCCTCAAGAACCGTGGGCTATAGCACACCAATTTGGCTCTAAAATGCCCCGTTCACATCGTTATGCTTATTTGACCAACCAAATGGACCCTCCCACACAAACGGTCAACACTAGAACGTATCCCAGCCTCCCTAGCATGCCCAGGCTAATTTTTGGCCCATTGGAACCTCGGACCCTGGGATCACCGCTGAAACCGTGGGCTATAGCACACCGATTTGGCCCCAAAATGCCTCATTCACACCGTTTCACCCGTTTAACCAACCAAATGGACCCGCCCACACAAACGGGCAACTCTAGTATGCTCCCCAGCCTCCCTGGCATGCCCAGGTTGATTTTTAGCCCACGACACCCTCGGACCCCAGGCCCATCCCCAGAAGTGTGGGCTATAACACACAGATTTAGCTCCAAAATGCCTCGTTTGCGTCTTTCGCCTGTTTGACCAACCAAATGGCCCCGCCCTCACAAACGAGCAATACTAAAATGCTCCCCAGCCTCCCTAGCTTGCCTAGTTTGAATTTAGACATAGGTACCACCGGATCCCGGTCCCACCGCTGGAACCGTAGGCTATAACACACCATTTGGCCCTCAAATGCCTCGTTCATGCCGTTTCACCCCTTTGACCAACCAAATAGCCCCGTCCACATAAACGTGAAACACGAGGATGCTCTTCAGCCTCCCTGGCACGCCAATGTAAATTTTGACCCACGACACCCCTGGACCCCGGGTCCACCCCCAGAACCGTGGGCTATAGCACACCGATTTGGCCCTAAAATATCCCGTTCTAGCTGTTTCACCCATTTGACCAAACAAATGGCCCCGTCCGTACAAACAGGCTTTACTACGACGCTCTCCAGCCTCCCTGGCATACCCAAGTTGAATTTTGGCCTACGGTACCCCCGAACCCCGGGCCCACTCTCGGAACCGTGGGCTATAGCACATCAATTTACCCCAAAAATGCCCCATTCGCGTATTCTACCTACGACACCCCTAGAATCGTGCCCACACAAACGGTCAACACTAGGACGCTCTCCAGCCTCCTTGGCATGCCTAGGTCAATATTCTACCTACGACACCCCTAGAATCGTGGGCTATAACACACCGATCTGGACCCCAAAATGCCCCGTTTATGCTGTTTTGCCCGTTTGACCAACCAAATCACCCCGCCCTCACAAACGGGCAACACTAAGACACTCCCAGCCACCCTGGCAGCCCCAGATTGATTTTTGCCTCACCGCACCCCCGAAATCATGGGTTATAGCAGACCGATTTGGCCCCAAAATGCGCCATTCGTATCGTTTCTCCTGTTTGACCAACCAATGGCCCCACCCATACAAACGGGAAACACTACGATGCTCCCTAGCCTCTCTGGCATGCCCAGGTTGATTTTCAACCCATGACACCCATAAAACCCTAGCCCACCACCGGAATCGTGGGCTATAGCACACTTATTTTGCTCCAAAATGCCCCGTTCACGCCGTTTTGCTCGTTTGACAGACCAAATGGCCCCGCCCACACAAACAGGCAACACTAGATCGCACCTCAGCCTCCCTAGCATGCCCAGGTAGATTTTTGACATATAGCACCCCCGGACCCCAGGCCCACCCCCGGAACTAAGGGCTATAGCTCATTGATTTGGCCCCTAAATGCCCCGTTCGCACCGTTTTGCCTGTTTGACAAACCAAATGGCCCCACTCACACAAACTGGCAACACTAGGATGCTCCCCAGCCTCCCTGGCATGCCCAGGTAGATTTTCAGCCCACGAAACTGTCGGACCCCGAGCCTACCCCCGGAATAGTAGGTTATAACACATGCATATGGCCTAAAATTCCCCGTTCGGGCCATTTCGCCCATTTGATCAACCAAATGGCCCCTCCCACATAAACGGTCAACACTAGGACCCGAGTTCTCTGTCACTCCCAGGTCAATTTTTAGACCGCGAAACTCGCGGACCTCGAGCTCACCCCCGAAACCATGGGCAATAACACACTGATTTGGCCTCAAAATGCCCTTTTTGCGCCGTTTCACCCGTTTGACCAACCATATTTCCCCGCCCAGATAAACGGGCAACAGTAAGATGCTCCCCAGCCTCCCTGGCACCCCCAGGACAATTTTCAAATCATGGCACCCCTAGACCCCGTGCCCACCCCCAGAACCGTGGAATGTAACACATCGATTTGGCCCCAAAATTCCTCGTTCGCACTATTTGGCCCGTTTGTCAAACCAAATGGTCCCGCCCATATAAACGGGCAAAACTAGGATGCTCCCCAACTTTCCTGGCACGCCCAGGTCAAATTTTGGAACATGACACCCCCGAACCCCGGGCCCACCCCCAGAACCGTAGGCTATGGCGCACCGATTTGGCCCCAAAATGCCCCATTCACGCCATTTTGCCCGTTTGACCAACCAAATAGCTTCGCCCATAAAAAGGGCAACACTAGGACGCTTCCCAGGCTTTCTGGAATGCCTAGTTCAATTTTGGCCCACGACACCCCCAGACTCCGGGCCGACCCCTGGAACCGTGGGCTATAGCTCACCGGTTTGGCCCCAAATTACCCTGTTCTCTCTGTTTTACCTTTTTGACTAACCAAATAGCTCCGTCCACACAAACGGGCAACACTAGGATGCTTCCTAGTCTCCCTGGCATTCCCAAGTCAATTTTCATTCCACGACACTCCTGAACCCCGGGCCCACCCTCGGAACCCTGGGCTATAGCACACCAATTTTACCCCAAAACACCCCGATCTTGCAGTTTCGCCTGTTTGACCAGCTAAATGGCCCTGTCCACACAAACGGGAAACACTACGATGCTCTCCAACCTCCCAGGCATGCCCAGGTTTATTTTTAGCCCACGACACCCCCGGACCTCGGGGCCACCCCCGGAAACATGTGCTATAGCACACCAATTTGGCCCCAAAATGCCCCATTTGTGTCATTTCACTCGTTTGACCAACCGAATGGCTCCGCCCAAACAAACAGGCAACACTAGGATGCTTCCCAGCCTGCCCAAGTTGATTTTTGTCCCACTGCACCCCTGGACGTCGAGCCCACCCCCGGAACCATGGCCTATTGCACACCGATTCGGCCCTAAAATGCCCTGTTCGCGCTGTTTAAACTGTTTGACAAACAAAATGGCCCCACCCACACAAACGGGCTACACTAGGATGCTTTTCAGCAACCCTGGCACGCCTTGGTCGATTTTCGGCCAGCGGCACCCCCGGACCCCGGGCCTACCTCCACAACCGTGGGCAATTACATATCGATTTGGTCCTAAAATGCCCCGTTCACACTGTTTTTCCCCTTTGACCAACCAAATGTCCCTGCTCATACAAACATGTAATATTAGGATGCTCTCTAGCTTCTCTGGCAAGCCCAGGTCGATTTTCAGCCCACGAAACCCCCGGTCCCAGGCCCACACCGGAATCATGTGCTATAGCACACTGATTTGGCCCCAAAATGCCCCGTTCATGCCGTTTTGCCTGATTGACCAACCAAATGCCCCATCCCAAATAAACGAGCAATACTAGGATACTCCCCAGCCTCCCTGGCATGCCCAGGTCAATTTTTGGCCCACAACACCCCCAGACGCTGGGCCCACCCCCGTAACCATGGCCTATAGCATAATGATTTGGCCTCAAAATGCCCTGTTTACGCTATTTAACCCATTTGACAAACTAAATAGGCCCTTCCACAGAAACGAGCAACATTAGAAAACTCTGTAGCCTCCCTGGTAGTCCCAGGTCAATTTTTGTCCCACGACACCCCAGAACCGTGGGCTATAGGACACCGATTTAGCCTAAAAATTCTCTATTTGCACCGTTTTGGACGTTTGACCAACCAAATATCCTAGACTACACAAATGGGAAAAATTAGGATGCTTCCCAACTTTCCTGGCACGCCCAGGTTGATTTTCGGCCCACTTCACTGATGTGTGAGCAAAAGCTAACATATTTAATGCTTTTTAGCTCAAAATAATTGTGAATTCTGAAGCAACTCTTGTTGTTTTGATATGTTTGCTAATGATATTGCAGAAAAAGGCTGAAGAAATGAGAATAAACAATAATGGAGCAAAAGAGTTAAAAATCTGAGCAAAGTAGAAGAAAACATAGCTGACGACCTCCGTGATAAGTTGTCAGCCTCGTGATAGCCTATCAGCATTGGCGTCACCCTTAACCAGGGAGTTGCAATTTAAGGAGAATTTTGACGACACCGGTGATATGGCGTCAAAGTCGTGATAAGGCGTCAAGAATTGCGTCAGCCTTAAGCAGAAAGTTAGCATGGGAAGAAGATATCTGACGATGTTGGTGATACGCCATCAGATCCCTGACATGGAGTCAGCCACATCGTCAGCCTAAGATAGAACCTGAAGGCAACTGAAGCCTCTCTGATGCCATCCGTGATAGGGCGTCAACTTCTTGACGCGGCGTCAGCTTGGGCATCACCTATTCCGGACAATTTTTTTAATTTTGTTATTTTATTTCCTTAATTAGGCTTTAGTATAAATAGCATCTTTTAGGGTTTTTGATTCATTCATAATTCATCTATCAGACATCAACTCTAAGAAGAGAGACATATTTTTGCTCTCTTTCATAAAATATTCTTGTGTTTTCGTATCAACTATTTTTGGGGTCTCTACCTTGTGATTAAATCGGAGGAACTACTTGTTGTTTTCTATCCATTCGTAAGTTTATCATTATAATCATGAATTCAACTTGTTATTTCGTTCATCAAGTCATGAGCGGTTAATTTCATTAGCCGGAGTTATGGGATCCATGAATTAGGGTTTGACATGATACTAGGTGTTTAACGGATTCAAAAAGTAGTAAAACATCTTGAAATTCTGTTGTTTTAACTAAAATCTAGTGGTTGCAAACATTAGGTTATGCCTTAGGTTTTATTTGCTTTTAACGAAGAAATAGACTAGAGGACGTGAATTATCAACAGGGACTCGGAAGCTACCAACCTTCTGTTTAAAGATTAATGCCGTAACTGGATTAATCTACCTGAGATAACATCCTATTGGAAATATATAAGTTATCTAAGTTTGAGAGAATTAGATAATAAATTGTCTGGTGAGGTCGAGAGATAAGTCAGATAGTATAATCGTCAGGGATATTCTGCTGTTCTACTCATTTCGAGAATCTCTAGCATTACCTTGTTTCTGTCAATTCCCGAAACCCTTGGTCAACATAGCTCTGGTTTCCCATTTATCTTGATTACAAACACTGAAGTATTGAAAGTGATATTTAACACATCGTGAACTTAAACCCCCATCTTTCGGAAGCAGTAAACTACTAGTAAAATCTTTCGTAAACAAATCAAAGTTCACACCCTATTCCCTGTGGGATTCAACCCCAACCTAGTTGGGTTTTATATTGACAACTATCGCTTACACCCATTCAAGAGTGTAATTTGAGCGCTATCAAAAATGGCGCCGTTACCGGGGAATAATTTGGCGTATTGAGTTGGTTTGGAATTTTAGCCTACTTGCTTGAATTCAAACTTATAAATATTTGTTTTTAGTTTTCTTTTATTTCTTGTGTTAGGTAGATTTTTATTCTAATTTACTTATTACTATGGTATCTTGGAATGAACATGAGTTTGGTAGTTGGAAATTGTATCTTGATGATCCATGTTCATAGTGTGATGGACCTCACTTTTGGCAAGATTATAAATATGCTCCTCAGAGAGAGATGTGTGCACTATATCCAGCTTACTGGGAGTATAATTGTTCTTTATATGGTGGTCAAGATGTACATTGAAGTGATTTCCCAAATTCCCCTTCCCCCTATTGCGCTAACCCAGGTTCTAGTTCTTTTTATGAGTATGACAGGTTTTATGGTCAAGAAAAGGAAGAACGAAGCACTGGAAAGAGTGACATTAAAGCTATGCTTCAACTAATGTTGGATCGTACAGACCCAACGAATGATACCATATGTGACATACGTCAAGATATTAGGGCATTTAACGAGGGAAGAGAAAGGATAAAAGAGATGGATATCGAGGTCAATCATCCAAAACACTTTTATACATTGTGGTTATATGATATCTTGTCTGTGGAATCATTTAACATAATAGATGAGTGTGAAGATGAAGAGCAAGAACCCTATATCGATGTTGTGCTTGATGTTGAGCAGATTTTGGAGATCTTCCAACCAACGAACCAACCATAAGGGATGATGCCAAGATTGAGGAAATGGTGCTAGAGGCAAAAGAAAAAAATAAGCCAATCTCTTATGAAGACTCTAGCCCAATTCAAAGTGAAAATGTTGAGAAAATGAATAAAAGTGAATGTGTAGAGGATAGTGTAAATTTTTACGCAGGATTTGTTGGGCCACACTCGAAGCATTTTTCCACATTATGTTTAGATGATATCTTGTCTGTGGAATCATCTAAACTAGTGGAAGACTGTGAAGATGAGGAACAAGAATACTATATTCTTTATTTTACACTTGATAAACAACATAAAAACTCACCTCACTTTAAGGCCGAGTTGTTTACCAAGCATCATTCATTACTCGGCTTCTTAATCTTTGTACCACCTCCCTATGAGCGAGGCAAGAAGATGGACTCTAAGTTGGGGGTGAAATTCATATCCTCAAGGTGGTGGAAAATGCTGAGTTGGGTCGTGCCGCGACGTTAAACTAGGCGCTTCTTGGGAGGCAACCCAAGGTAATTTGTTGTTTGTATTCGTATTATGTGATTGACATCAGATCTTCGCACCCATGGTGCCACCGGTATGTTTCTAACTCTCTTGTTTTGATTTGACGTGTTGGGAATAATGCATGATATTAAGTTGATGGTGGGGCTACTTGTGGGCGTTGATGTCCTCCTGGGGTTTTTGTTGTCGTGCCTCTTTTCCTTGGAGTCTTGTTCCTAGTAGAGCCGGCATATTTAGGCGTATTATGTTTGTTTTGTGATGTGTTGTGGTTAACTGAAGAAAAATAAGTATCTAGAGCAGTTGACATATTTTTGTTGATTTTTAAGACTGATAAACACCTCTCCGTTGGTCTATTTTATAACTATGTGATATTCATTCATATGTGGCTACTGTGAATCTTTTTATGGAATTAGTACTAGGGACATGATAATCACTGCTAACAATTGCATGAACCGAATGGGTAGTAGCTTGTGATGTACCATTGTGCCATGTGTGTGTGAGGTCTTACTCAATTCCCTATGTGTGTTGAATCTAGAACTTGCCCAGTTAGTCTTACCTTGGTTGAAAGATAGGGGTTAGGAAAGGATTATAGACTGTTTTGATTTCTAAGTCACTTTTTTTTCCTAAATGACCTTCTTTGTGTGCATGATATCTCTTGATCCCTATTTTGAGCCTGAATTGACCATTTCATTCTATGACATCTATCACCTTCCCGTTTAGATCATAATGAACCTGTTTTGGCCTTGGTCCTCCTTGGACACTGTGCACCTAGACTTAGGTAAATAACCTAAGTTGAGGGTGGCTATCATAGGGGTGCGTGATGTAAATTGGGTATGAAGAAAGGTAGAATAAAAGGAAAAGAATAAGTGAAAAAGAATAAAAAGCTGGGTGGTGTGGAAGAAGAATAAGAAAAGAAAAAGAATGAAAAAGAAAAGCCACGTCCATCCTGAATAATGTGTGATCAAGAAAAGGAGAAAAAGAAGAAAAAGGTTAATAAGTGAACCCCAAAAGTTAAGGTAGTTCCAAAGAGGCTTAGTCACTCTAAATCCCATTGAATATTATACCATCCCTTAGCCTACATTACAAGATGAAGAAAAGACCTATAGTGATCCTAACTTATCTGTCTGGACACCTTGGTAATGAAAATAAGGGCAAGCATATGGTATTTGACATGCATTGATTGGAATTTCTTTCTGAGAGTGAGTGTCTCTTGAGCGTCACTGCATTGACATGCTTGAGTTCATATATGAGTGAGGAAGGACTTCTTTGTTGTAAGGGCACATCGGTTGCATTGCTAGCTGTTTACTTGTTTGGGTAGTGTAACTTGTACATATGCATGGTTATTGTTGCTGAATTGATGCCATATCTTGATTCCTTTAGGTCACATTGTTAATCTTCATGGATATGCACAATTGGATTTATAAGTAATTGAACATGGAGAGTGGCATGAGTTTTGAGCTAAACTTGATAATCAACTGTGATATGTATCTTATGTGTCTCTTGGTTAAGCATCGTAGTATGGTGTTATGTAGTTGCTTGAGGACAAGCAATTGTTTTAAGTTGAGGGTGTTGATGTGTGAGCAAAAGCTAACACATTTAATGTTTTTTAACTCAAAATAATTGTGAATTCTGAAGCAACTCTTGTTGTTTTGATGTGTTTGCTCATGATATTGCAGAAAAAGGCTGAAGAAATGAGAATAAACAATAATGGAGCAAAAGAGTTGAAAATCTGAGAAAAATAGAAGAAAACATGGCTGACAACCTTAGTGATAAGTCATCAGCGTCGTGATAGCCTATCAACATTGGCGTCAACCTTAATCGGGGAGTTGCAGTTTGAGGAGTAGTTCAGACGACACCGGTGATGTGGCGTCAAAGTCGTGATAAGGCGTCAAGAATGGCATCAGCCTTAAGCAAAAATTTAGCATGGGAAAAAGATATCTGACGACGTTGGTGATACGCCATCAGATCCCTGATGCGGCGTCATCCACATCGACAGCCTAAGATAGAACCTGAAGACAACCGAAGCCTCACTGACGACATCCGTGATAGGGCGTAGACTTCTTGACGCAGCGTCATCCTGGGCGTCACCTATTCCGGAAAATTTTATTAATTTTGTTATTTTATTTCCTTAATTAGGCTTTAGTATAAATAACATCTTTTAGGGTTTTTGATTCATTCATAATTCATCTATCAGACATCAACTCTAAGAAGAGAGACACATATTTTTGCTCTCTTTCATAAAATATTCTTGTGTTTTCGTATCAACTATTTTTGGGGTTTTTACCTTATGATTAAATCGGAGGAACTACTTGTTGTTTTCTATCCATTCATAATTTTATCATTATAATAATGAATTCAACTTGTTATTTCGTTCATCAAATCATGAGCGGCTAATTTCATTAGCCGAAGTTATGGGATCCATGGATTAGGGTTTGATATGATACTAGGTGTTTAACGGATTCAAAAAGTAGTAAAACATCTTGAAATTCTATTGTTTTAACTTAAAATCTAGTGGTTGCAAACATTAGTCTATACCTTAGGTTTTATTTGCTTCTAACGGAGAAATAGACTAGAGGACGTGAATTATCAACAGGGACCCGGAAGCTGCCAACCTTCTGTTTAATGATTAATGCCGCAACTGGATTAGTCTACCTGAGATAACATCCTATTGGAAATAGATAAGTTATCTAAGTTCGAGAGAATTAGATAATAAATTGTTTGGTGAGGTCGAGAGATAAGTCAAATAGTATAATCATCAGGGATATTCTTCTGTTCTACTCATTCCGAGAATCTCTAGCATTACCTAGTATTTGTCAATTCCCGAAACCCTTGGTCAACATAGCTTTGGTTTCCCATTTTTCTTGATTACAAACACTGAAGTATTGAAAGTGATATTTAACACACCGTGAATTTAAACCCCCATCTTTCGGAAGCAGTAAACTACTAGTAAAATCTTTCGTAAACAAATCAAAGTTCACACCCTATTCCCTGTGGGATTCAACCCCAACCTAGTTGGGTTTTATATTGACAACGATTGTTTACACCCATTCAAGAGTGTAATTTGAGCGTTATCATTCACCCCCGAACCCCGGGCCCACCTCCGGAACCGTGGGCTATAGCACACTGATTTGGACCCAAAATGACTCGATCGCGCCATTTCGCCCGTTTGACCAACCAAATGGCCCCGCCCACACAAACAGGCAATACTAGGACTCTCCCCAGCCTCCCTGGAATTCCTAGGTTAATTTTTTGCCCACGACACCCCCGAAACCCCGAACCCCCAGCCCATCCCCAGAACCGTGGTCTATAGGACACCGATTTGGTCCCAAAAGCTCCGTTCGCGCCGTTTTGCCCATTTGACCAACCAAATAGTCCCGCCTACTCAAACAGGAAAAAATGGGATGCTTGCCAGACTTCCTAGCAAGCCCAGATCGATTTTTAACTCATGAGACCCCCGGACCCTGGACCCACCCCCAAAACCATGGGCTATTGCCCTAAGACGCCCTGTTCGTGCCATTTTGCCCGTTTGACCAACCAAATAGCCCCGCCCAACCAAACGGGAAACACTAGGACGCTCCCCAGACTCCTTGGCACACCCAAGTCAATTTTTTGCTCTCAGCACCCCTGGACCAAAGGCCCTCCTCCGGAACCGTGGGCTATAGCACACCGATTTGTCGCCAAAATGCCTTGTTCACACCGTTTTGCCCTTTTGACAAACCAAATGGCCCCGCCCACACAAATGGGAAACACTAAAATGCTCCCCTGCCTCCCTGGCAAGCCCAGGTCAATTTTGTCTCACGGTACCCCCGAACCCCAGGCCCACCCTTAGAGCCGTGGGCTATAGCACTCCGATTTATCTCCAAAATGCCTTGTTCGCGCCGTTTGGCCTGTTTGACAAACTAAATGGCCCCGCCCACACAAACAGGAAACACTAAGATGCTTCCCAGCCTTCCTGTCACACCCAGGTCGATTTTTGTCCCACGACACCCCCGAACCCCGGACCACCCCCAAAACCGTGGGCTATAACACACTAATTTTTCCCCAAAATGCCCCGTTCGCGCCATTTTGCATGTTTGAAAAACCTAATGGACATACCCACACAAACGGGCAATACTAGGACGCTCCGCACCTTCCCTGTCACACCCAGGTCAATTTTTGGCCCATGGCATACCCGAACCCAGGGTCCACCTACGGAACCGTGGGCTATAGCACACCGATTTGGCTCTAAAATGTTCCGTTCATGCCGTTTCACCCGTTTGACAAACCAAATGGACCCACCCACTCAAACGTGCTATACTAGGACACTCCCCAGCATCCCTGGCACTCCCAGTTTTATTTTTGGCCAACGACACCCCCGAACCCCAGGCCCACCCCTAGAACCGTGGGCTATAGCACACCGATTTGGCACCAAAATACCCCGTTCATGCCGTTTCACCCATTTGACCAACTAAATGGCCTCGTCCATACAAATAGGCAACATTAGGATGCTCTCCAGCCTCCCTGTACACCGATTTGGCACAAAATTTTCCTATTTACGCCGTTTTGCCAATTTGACCAATCAAATGGCCCCACCCATAATAACGGGCAACACTAGGATTCTCCCCAGCCTCCCTGACACACCCAAATCAATTTTCGGCCCACATCACCCCCGGACCTCGGGCCCACACCCAGAACCGTGGTCCATAGCACACTGATTTAGCTACAAAATGCATCGTTAGCTCTGTTTTACCTTTTTGACCAACCAAATAGCCCCCCACACAAACAGGCAAAACTAGGATGCTCCCCAGCTTCCCTGGCATGCCCAGGTCGATTTTCAGCCCACGGCACCCCCTGACCCGGGCCCACCCTTGGAACCGTGGGCTATTGCACACCGATTTGGCCCTAAAATGCTCCGTTCGCGCCGTTTCACCTGTTTCACCAACCTAATGGCCAGGCCCACACAAATGGGCAACAATAGGACGCTCCCCAGCCTCCTTGGCATACCCAGGTTAATTTTCGTCGCACGGCACACCCGAACCCAGGGTCCATCCCCGAAACCGTGGGCTATAGCACACTGATTTGGCCCCAAAATGCCCCTTTTATGCTGTTTCGCCTGTTTGACCAACCAAATATCCCCACCCACTCAAATGTACAATACTAGGATGCTCCCCAGCCTCCCTGGATGATACGAGAAAGACAAGAAAAGGCTAAAAAACTACTCAAAATTGTCCACAAATCAACTAGAACCCGACCCCTTTGAGAGCAACTTTCGGCCAACAATAACAACACAAGGATTACAAGATAGAAGGTGTATTTTAACACCAAAACAACAACAATGACACAAGATGAAACAAGTCACGGATTCAACACAAACACAAGGGAAATTGCATAGAAAATAAAGATAGATAGTGAGACCAAGATTATTACAAGATTAAGAACCAAGTGTATTTCAACACTAACCCCTAATGAATGTAACCATCAAAACCACACTCTTACGGTGACCACCAGGGAATGAACTCACCTCAAGATCTACCGTTTCCAAGCAAAGATCAATATTGTCTTTTCCAAGCGCTATGCTAAGGATGACTTTTCCAAGCCCTACAACTAAGGGTGTTACACTCTCAAAAGAGAGAAAATATGTCTTTCAATTCTTCATCATTCAAAATCTGCCAAGAAATGAGCTAAAATGACCTATTTATAGTGTATTACAAAAGAAGACAAAAAGACCACTTTGCCCTTAATGATAGGTGCGGCCATGGTGTGTAAATACACCATGTGTAATGTCCAAAAAGCCCTTAATTAAGGTCCAAAACCGTGAGTCCTCAATATTAAATGCTCCAAGCAATCTTCCACATGCGAGTTGCTTTAAGTTATGCTCAAAACGGGTCCTCCATGCATGTTCTTGTATTCTCTAGGTGACCAAGTCTTGAGCCTCTATATGTTGGCCTCCAAAGATGTCATTAAAAGATAAGATGGCCATTTGTCCCATATCATCCTCCCCTCCTTGAAAAGGATTCAACCTCGAATCCAAACCTTGCAAAATCGAAGAGAGGACAAATAAATACAAACTCCTCATGGCATGAGGGTTAGGGTTAGCATAACAAATCATCTCAACATGCCAAGGTTACACATATTTGTAATATAACCAAGAATCCTTTGAAAGAAATATTAAAAACTCAATAAAAGGTGTACAAAGGATTTGGTTATAGGATACATCAAGAGTGACACTTTGCTTGTCATGTAGACCAAGCAACAAGTTTGGTGCACCAACATCACCATTTCTAAATTTGGCTTCGGGGTCAAATGGGAAAAGTGGCCATAGACACGGGTCTCGACAACACTTCCCTTTCCCATGGTCTACACCCAAACTAAATGACATACTCTCTATAATAACATACATATCATCCAAAGCAAATAGAGAGTAGAGAAAGGTATCACTCAAATCGACTTCTACTAAGGTGCTCTCATGTGTGTACTCACTACTAGTTTCCCAATAATCACCATGATTACTCTCAACAATGAAATCACACAAAGTAGAAGAAGAAGTAGCTTCCGCAACTACACATTCCTTACCCTTAAGAGTACTCTGATCTTCCAAGAAGAGATTTCCCTCTTTAGGAGGAATGTTGTCACACCATAGTGGGTTAGCATATAGGCTATAGCTTCCAAGGCAAGCTATACCATCATTTTCACCACTAGGTTCATTAGGAGTGTTTAAATCATCTTCAAGCAAGACATTTTACCTAAAAAGAGTGTGATCTACCTCACGGACAGATTTGGAACAAGCAAGTTCCTCACTCTCTAAATGATCAATATCAAGTTTCAAGGATGTTTCAAACACAATATTACCCCAAGAAGAGCTCTCGGGTTCATTATCACTTTGCTGACCAACATTTTCAAATACTTCACTCACTTGAGTCCTATTAAGTTCATCACACACATACTCAAGTGGCGGGACAGTTTTCACAAACAAGTTGATCAACACCCATTACATAAGACGATGTACTTCCATTCATCAACTAGTGTATCCACACTCACATTATGTACATCATCAACAAGAGGCAAGGAATCATTAGACTCATAAATAAGTAAGCTACTACTCACACTCAATGGATTACTAGCCATACAATTATCATTCACATGCATTAAAGTGTAAGAGTTAGCTATTTTACCTTGAAGATCTTGAGTAGACTCTTTCTTGCCGTGAGGTGAAGGTCCTCCATAAGCTTGGACAGCAACTTCCTTTTGACATTGGTCGCCTTCGCTTGCCATGTTGGTACCTACACAAATGTCCATAGAAATAGAAGTACAACCAAAGTTAGCACGGTTTGGTGGTAATCCCCTCACTTCGCTCAACACAACCTCTCCTTTTTCCACTCTCGTATTACCACCTTTCACTCCCTTACTCCTCTCAATCTTTTGTATCTCATAATAATTCAAATTGGAGTAGGTAGGAACTTCTTTTTGCGGCCCGGGAAGAATGTACATCTTGAGGCAATTTCCCCATCGGTCTCTTACAATATTAGGCCAATTTTGCATATTTGGAACTTTATGTTGTGCAAACCAATCGGTGCCCAAGCTCACATGACCATAGGTTATGGGAAAAAAATCACACCACACCTCCTCATGGTAATTAAATTGGGAGAAGACAACTTTTACCCTCTCGGTAACCTTAAACCTGTCCAAGAAGTATGGAATAAGTAAAGGATCGCAAAATAACCCCAAGTAATCAACCATGGATGGAATAATGTAGTTTCTATAGTACCTATCATTTAACACAATGAGGAAGCCCGGTATCCCATAAATGGTCACCTTTCCGGAGTGTACACTCCTTCTCGGATCAACATTGTAAAGCACATGAGTACCCCTCGGTTTTGGAGATGCATACCCTCTTCTTCTCATTGGACAACCTACACTATCGCTAGTATAACCATTAACACTATATCGACCTCTATAAAAAGTACTACAAGGTGGAGAATATGAATCTTCACACTCCTCATGTGTACTCTTATCATATCTCTCATAAGGTTTGCGAACAAAAGGGTTATACCTAACACCAAATCTAGGTTCGGAGTGGGGAGTGCAAGACTCCTCACATGTCCCAACTTCATCATAAGATCCATCACAAGGTCCTACATCATCTCCAAAGTCACCATAAGCACTAGGCACTTCATTCACCTCATTTTCTCCCTCAAAATAGTAACTTTCAAATCTGCCTATGTTTTGATCATGGCTATTTTCATAGCCTCCGCAATCTCCCTCAACTTTGTAGCCATAAAAACCCTCACTAAATTATAGTCTCCCATATTGTAGTCACAATAATTCCCGGCTATCGAAGTCATGTTCCCCTTATATCACCCTTTAAACCTACAAAATGAAAAAATAAGATTAGTAGTAAAGCTCCTCACCAACACTCGTATACACTCACCTTTGTGATTCTCACAATTGGAGCGGCGAATACTGAAAGTTGCTTATACTCCGGTAGTCAATAGGATGTCAATTCTTCTAGGTGGCCGGAATAGATTCTTGTTTGATCGACTCAAGACACAAAATAAAATTTACTTACGAACTTGAAATAAAGAAGTTACAACGAGTTAAAAACGAGAAGAGCTCACAAATAACGAAGACACGAAAGAAACAAATTCAACAATTAATCTACAACTAAGTAGGTGATTACTAGTTGTTAATTAATTCTAGAATCAAGACATGAAACTAATGAAACAATAAGATAAAACTAAGAATCTAAAATTTTGAGCTCGGAAATATTATGAATAGTAGCAGTGATGACATGGCAGCCACGTATTGGTTCGGTTTTATCAAGTTTTAATCACCATTATTGAAATTTTTATTCCTTATAGTTTTGGAATGGAAGACAATTAGTATTTGGAGGGAAAGAACAAATCTTGTAACTCTTTTCAAATTCAACTCAAAAGGTGAGATTTGACTTGTACTAGTTCCACAAAACAAGGCTCCTTGAAATATGGAAAAATGGTTGAAAAAAATTTTGATGTCAAGTCTATGAGTGATGTGAACTAGTCCTTTCACCAACAACTACTACAACTTTTCTTTCACCTTTTGTAGATTTAAAGTTCACTTTTCTTGTGGTAACAAAAGATGAAAGGGTGAAGAACAACAAGAACACAACAACAATGTTTCAAGAACGACAACAACAAGTCCAACACCCAACTACGAGGTCACCTTCGGCCAAGCTATAACAACAACATCAACACGGCCAACTTCAAATCGATAACAACAAGAACAACAACAATTGGCCAAGCTTATGTTCACAACAACAACTTTCAACAAGTTCAAGCTCAAGTTTAGATCTAGACTCAAAGTGTTAGTGGATAAGAAAACTAACACTAGAAACAACAAAACAAATAAGAACACTACTAGATCTAGACATACAACAAACAAATCTCGACCAAGACACAACAAGAACACAATTTTGGCCAAGAACACAAACACGGACAGATTGCTATTTTCGGAAAATTTCAGTTTTTTTTTTTTTGTAGTTTTCAAGTCTCAAGCCCAAGATTGATCTTGTTAGAACAAAATCAACGATGGATTTGATACCAAATGATATGGGAAAGACAAGAGAAGGTCAAAAACTACTCAAAACAGTCCACAAATCAACTAGAACCCGAGGACCTCTTTGAGAGAAACTTTTGGCCAACAATAACAACACAAGGATTACAAGATACAAGGTGTATTTTAACACCAAAACAGCAACAATGACACAAGATGAAACAAGTCATGGATTCAACACAAACACAAGGGAAATTGCATAGAAAATAAAGATAGATAGTGAGACCAAAATTATTACAAGATTAAGAACCAAGTGTATTTCAACACTAACCCCTAATGAATGTAAAAATTAAAACCACACTCTTACGGTGACCACCAAGGGAATGAACTCACCTCAAGATCTACCATTTCCAAGCAAAGATCAATATTGGCTTTTCCATGCCCTATGCTAAGGATGGCTTTTCCAAGCCCTACAACTAAGGGTGTTACACTCTCAAAAGAGAGAAAATATGTCTTTCAATTCTTCATCATTCAAAGTCTGCCAAGAAATGAGCTAAAATGACCTATTTATAGTGTATTACAAAAGAAGACAAAAAGACCACTTTGCCCTTACTGATAGGTGCGGCCATGGTGTGTAAATACACCATGTGTAATGTCCAAAAAGCCCTTAATTAAGGTCCAAAACCGTGAGTCCTCAATTATAAATGATCCAAGCAATCTTCCATACGCGAGATTGCTTTAAGTTATGCTCAAAATGGGTCCTCCATGCATGTTCTTGTATTCTCGAGGTGACCAAGTCTTGAGCCTCTATATGTTGGCCTCCAAAGATGTCATCAAAAGATAAGATGGCCATTTGTCCCGTATCACTGGCACTCCCAGGTCAATTTTGGCCCACAGCACCCCCGGACCCCGGGCCCACCCCAGAACCGTGGGCTATAGAACACCGATTTTGCCCCAAAACACCCCAGTCATGCCGTTTCGCCCGTTTGACCAACTAAATTGCCTCGTCCATAAACATGGGCAACACTAGGATTCTCCCCAGCCTTCCTGGCATGCCCTGGTTGATTTTTAGCCCATGAAACCCCCAGACCTTGGGCCCACCCTTGGAACCATGGGCTATAGTACATCGAGTTGGCCCTAAAATGCCCCGTTTGCGTTGTTTTGCCTCTTTGACCAACCAAATAGATCCGCCCACTCATATGGGCAACACTAAGATGCTACCCAGCCTCCCTGGCACGCCCAAATTGATTTTTGGCCCACAGCACCCTCGGACCCCAGGCCCACCACCGGAACCGTGGGCTACATATTGATTTGGACTTAAAATGCCTCGTTCACGCCGTTTCGCCCATTTGACCAACTAATGGCCCCGCCCACACAAACAGGAAACACTAGGATGCTCCCCAGCCTCCTGGCATGACCATGTCGATTTTCAAACCACGGCACTCCCGGACTCCAGGCCCACCCCCGAAATTGTGGGCTATAGCACACCAATTTGGCCCCAAAATGCCCCGTTCACGCCGTTTCACCCGTTTAACCAACCAATTGGCCCTGCCTACATAAAATGGCAACACTAGGACACTCCCTAGTCTCCTAGGCATGCCCAGGTCAATTTTTGGCCCACGGCACCCCCTAAACCGTGGGCCATATCACATCAATTTAGCCTAAACATACCCCGTTTGCACCATTTTGCCCATTTGACCAACCAAATAGCCCCGCCAATACAAAAGGGCAACACTAGGATGCTTCCCAATTTCCTTGGAATGCATATGTCAATTTTTAGCCCACGGAACCCACAGACCTCGGGCGCACCTTTGGAACCGTGGGCTATATCTTGCCAGTTTGGCCCCAAAACGTCTTTTCGCACCGTTTTGCAGGTTTGACCAACCAAATAGCCCCACCCATTGATCTTGGGTGTATTTATACGCCTAAGCACCATAATTTATCCATATTTTAGCTATGTTTAGAGAACAAAGTGCCTAGTTTCTTAAGTTATTACTCTACTTCTATGTAATTGATCTAACCGATGTGATTAGCGTGATTTTAGGTATTAATGAGGTAGATGAAAACATTATGGGACTATGGAATTCGGATGGCATATGACACAAGAGAGAGTAGCAATCTGGACCAAATGTGCCGCCTAGAAACTATATCCAAGACTAGTTTGTCATTTATAATTAGTTCAGGGACTTAGAAGACAATTATGAGAGAAAAGATTATTAAAAGGCTTAATGCTGAATTTTTATTCATTAGTGAATTATTATGTATTATTCTGAACAAGGAGAGTGGCGGCTTAGCCTGGAGAGAGAGAAAAACATTTTCTCTCTTATTTTCACGATTCACACACCAAGATCTTCTTCTAGTTTTTGGTATGATGAATATATTTATGATGCTTTTCATTTTATTCATGAGTAGCTAAGTTTATTAGTTAGGGTTATGGAAGCCTTGTAGCATACAATCTATCACTTTGGGTTTTGAATTCATTATGCATTGATTAGTTTACATCATACTCTCTTCGCTTATCTTGAATTCTCGTGGTTACAAACATAGAGGATATGCCTTAAAACACAACTTATTCGAAAGAAAGGTTGATGTTTGGAAAAGAGAGTAGTGACAAAAAAATAGGATTACCAACCCCTATTTCATAAGTTAATGCTTTAGCAGGATTAACTACTTGGAGATTTCGTATTGTTTTTGGTAAACGTTTTTTATTCGAGAGAACTAAAGTGAATTAGTCCTTGATGGTTGAGAAACACTAGGATTATGTTATTAAATACAATACATTTCTATGTAAGCACGATGCATGTATGAATTCATAAAGCCCATAGTTAGTAAGTAGTGAAAACTACAAGGTGGACATAACCCTAGCTTGCTATTTCTCTGAATTTGAATGCTACTACACATATTTCATCTTGTTAAACTGAAACCATTAATTTGTGAGCTGAACCAAATCCCCCCTATTTATTTTACGAAAACAAACGATTAAAAGTCAACTAATCTGCATACAACTTAATTAGCACCATATTCCCTGTGGGATTCGACCCCAACCTAGTTGGGTTATATATTTGACAACGACCGCTTATTCTCTCGTAAGAGAGGTGTAATTTGGGCGTATCACCCATACAAATGGGAAACAGTAGGACTCTTTCCAGCCTCCCTGGCACACCCAGGTCGAGTTTCAACCAATGACACCTCCGGACCCTAGGCCCACCCCCAGAACCGTGGGCTATAGCACACTAATTTGGCCCCAAAATACCCTATTCGCGCTGTTTCGCCCATTTGAACAACCAAATGGCCCCGCCAACACAAAACGACAATACTAGGACTCTCCCCAGCTTCCCTGGCACGCCCAGGTCAATTTTTAGCCCACGGTACCCACAAACCCCAAGCCCACCCCTGAAACCATGGGCTATAACACACCGATTAGGACCCAATATGCCCCATTCGCGCCTTTTTGGCCCATTTGACCAACCAAATGGCCACATCCACTTAAACGGGAAACACTAGGATGCTCCCCAGCCTCTCTGGCATGCCCAAGTCATGTTTCGGCCCTACGACACCCCCTGACCCCGGGCCCACCCCCGGGATCGTGGGCTATAGAACATCGATTTTGCCTCAAAATGCCCCGTTCATGCTGTTTTGCCCGTTTGACATACCAAATGGCCCCACCCACACAAACGGGCACACTAGGATGCTCCCCATCCTCCCTGGAATGCCTCAGTCAATTTTCAGCCCACGACACCCCCGGAGCCCGGGCCCACCGCTAGAACTGTGGGCTATAGCACACTGATTTGGCCCTAAAATGTCATTTACGTACCGTTTCGCTTGTTTGACCAACCAAATGGACCCGCACACACAAAAGGGAAACACTAAAATGCTCCTTAGCCTCACTGGTACGCCCAGGTCAATTTTTAGCCCACAGCACCCACGGACCCCAGGCCCACCCTCAAAACCGTGGGCTATAGCACACCAATTTGGACCCAAAATGCCCTGTTCACGTCTATTCACCCATTTGACAAACCAAATGGCCCCGATCACATAAACGGACAACACTAGGACACTTCCCAGTCTCCCTGGCATGCCCAGGTCAATTTTTGGCCCATGGCACCTCCGAACTCCGGGCCCACCCTCGGAACCGTAGGCTATAGCACACCGGTTTGGCCCCAAAATACCTATTTCGCCCCGTTTCACCCATTTGACCAACAAAATATTCCCGCACAAACAAACGAGATACTACTAGGACGCTCTCCAGCCTTAATGGCATGCCCAAGTTAATTTTTGGTTCATGACACCCCCAGACCTTGGGCCCACCCCTGGAATCGTGGGCTATAGCATACCGATTTGTCCCCAAAATGCCCCGTTTGCGCCATTTTGCCTGTTTAACTAACCAAATAGCCCTGCCCATATAAACGGGCAACACTAGGACACTCCCAGCCTCCCTAGCATACCCAGGTTGATTTTCGGTCCACGGCACCCACGGATACTGAGCCCCCACCCCTCCGAAACCGTAGGCTATAACACATTGATTTGACTCTAAAATGCCCCGTTCGCGCCGTTTTGCTCGTTTGACCAACCAAATGGCCCCTCCCACATAAAAGGCAACACTAGGATGCTTCCGAGCCTCCCTGGCATACCCAGGTTAATTTTTGGCTCACAATACACCTGGACCCCGGGCCCACCCCCAAAACCGTGGGCTACACCAATTTGGCCCCAAAATGGCCTGTTTGCGCCATTTTGCCCTTTTGACCAACCAAATAACCCCGCCCACGCAAACGGGCAACACTAGGACGCTCCCTAGCCTCCCTGGCACGTCTAGGTTGATTTTTGGCCTATGGAACCACCGGACCCTGGACCCACCCCCAAAAACGTGGGCTATAGCACACCGATTTAGCCCCAAAATGTCCTATTTGCACTGTTTCACCCTTTTAACAAACCAAATGGCCCTGACCACACAAACGGGCCATACTAGGACGCTCCCCAACCTCCCTGGAATGCCCAGGTCGATTTTTGGCCCACGACACCCACGGACCCCGGGGCCACCCCAGAACCGTGGGCTATAGCATATTGATTTGACCCTAAAATACATCGTTCGCGCCATTTGCTTGTTTGACCAACCAAATAGCCCCTACTACATAAACGAGCAAGACGAGGATGCTCCCCAGCCTACCTGGAATGCCCAGTTTGATTTTCGGCCCACGACACCCCCGGACCCTGGGCCCACGCCCAAAACCGTAGGCTATTGCACACCAATTTGGCCCCAAAATACCCCGTTTGCGCCATTTCGATCGTTTGACCAACTAAACTTCCCCACCAACACAAACTGATAACAGTAGGACGCTCCCCAGCCTCCCTAGCATGCCCAAATCAATTTTCGACCCACGGCACCCCCGGACCTTGGGCCCTCCCCCAGAACCGTGGGCTATAGCACATTAATTTGGCCCCATAATGCCCTGTTCATGCTGTTTCGCCCATTTCACCAACCAATTAGCCTCTCCCACACAAACAGGCAACACTAGGATGCTCCCCAACCTCCTGGCACGCTCAGGTCAATTTTTGACCCAGGACATAATAACACACCAATTTGGCCACAAAACACCTCGTTCACTCCGTTTCACTTATTTTACCAACCAAATGGCACCGCCCACACAAACGGGTAACACAAGTACGCTCCCTAGCCTCCTAGGCACGCCCAGGTCGATTTTTGGCCTCGGTACTCCTCGATCCTCAGCCCTCCCCTAGAATCGTGGGCTATAGCACATCGATTTATTCCCAAAATGCCCTGTTCGTACTGTTTCGCCAATTTGACCAACCAAATGTCCTCGCCCACATAAACGGGCAACACTAGGATGCTTTCTAGATTCCCTAGCACGCCCAGTTCAATTTTTGGCCCACAACACCCCCGGAACTTGGGCCCACCCCCAAAACCGTGGGCTATAGCACACCGGTTTAGCCCCAAAATGCCTATTTCGCATTATTTTTCCCGTTTGACCAACCAAATGGCCCGACCTAGACAAACAGGCAACACTAGGACTCTCCCCAGCCTACCTGGCACACCCAGGATAATTTTTGACCCATGACACCTCCGTACCCTGGGCCCACCCCCAGAACCCTGCACATCGATTTGGCCCTAAAATGTACCGTTCGCATCGTTTCACCCGTTTGACCAACCAAATGGCACCGCCAACACAAACGGGAAATTCTAGCACGTTTCCCAGCCTCCCTGGCATGCCCATGTTGATTTTTGACCCACGACACTTACGAAACATAGGCCCACCACCAGAACTGTGGGCTATAGCACACCGATTTGGCCCCAAAATGCCCCGTTCGCACCTTTTGGCCTGTTTGACCAACCAAATGGCCCCACATAAATTGGAAACATTAGGCCGCTCTCCAGCCTCCCTGGCATACCCAGGTTAATTTTTGGACAACGGTACCCCCGAACCCCGAGCCCACCCCCGGGACCATGGGCTATAGCACACCGATTTGGTCCCAAAATGCCCCGTTCACGCTGTTTTGCCCATTTGACCAATAAAATGGACCAACACGCACAAACGAGAAGCACTAGGATGCTCCCCAACCACCCTGGCATGCCCAGGTCAATTTTTGGCTCACGACACCCCCGGACCCTGGGCCCATCCCCGGAACCGTGGGCTATAGGACATCGATTTGGCGACAAAATGCCCCATTCATTTCTTTTCGCTTGTTTGACAAACTAAATGGCCCTGCCCATACAAACGGGCAACACAAAGATGCTTCCCAGCCTCCCTGTTAAGTCCAGGTCAATTTCGGCTCATGGTACCCCGAACCCCAGGCCCAACCCTAGAACCGTGGGCTATAGCACACTGATTTGGCCGAAAAATGTCCCGTTCACGCCGTTTTGACCGTTTGACAAACAAAATGGCCCCGCCCACACAAACGGACAGTACTAAGATGCTCCCTAGCCTTGCTAGCATGTCCAGGTTGATTTTCGACCCACGAAACCAACGGACCTCAAGCCCACCCCCGAAATCATGGGTAATAGCACACCAATTTGGCTACAAAATCCCCCGTTCACGTTGTTTTGCCCATTTCATTAAACCTAGTGGCCACACCCACACACACGGGTAACCCTAGGATGCTCCCCAGCCTCCCTGGTATGCCCAGGTCAATTTTCGGCCAACGACATACCCGAACCCAGGGTCCACTCTCGAACTGTGGGCTATAACACTTCGATTTAGCCTCAAAATGCCCCGTTCGCGGCGTTTCACCTATTTGACCAACCAAATGGCCCACACACTCAAATATACAACACTAGGATGCTTCCTATCCTTCCTGTCACTCCCAGGTCGATTTTTGGCCCACAGCACCCCGGACCCTGGGCCCACCCCCAGAACCGTGGGCTATAGCACACCAATTTAGCCCTAAAATGCCCCATTCGTATTGTTTCACCCATTTGACAAACTAAATGGCCTCGCACACAAAAATGAGAAACACTAGTATGTTCCCCAGCCTCCCTGGCACGCCCAGGTCAATTTTTGGCCCATGGCATCCCCGAACCCCGGGCACACCGATTTTGCCCCAAAAATCCCCGTTCACGCCGTTTCTACCATTTGACCAACCAATAGGACCCTCCCACATAAACAGGCAACACTAAGATGCTCCTCAGCCTTCCTGGAATGCCCAGGTCAATTTTTGGCCGGCGGCACCCTCAAACCCTGAACCCACCCCCAGAACCGTGGGCTATAACACACTGATTTTGCCCCAAAATGCGCCGTTCGTGCCGTTTTGGCCGTTTCACGAACCTAATGGTCATTCCCACACAAGAAGGCATCACTAGGATGCTCCCCAGTCTCCCTGGCACGCCCTGGTCAATTTTTGGCCTACTACACACCCGAACCCAGTGTTCACCCCCAGAACCGTGGGCTATAGCACACCAATTTAGCCCCAAAATGCCTCTTTTATGCCATTTAGCCGGTTTGACCAACCAAATGGCCTCACCCACTCAAGCGTGCAATACTAGGATACTCCCCAACCTCCCTGCCACTCCGAGGTCAATTTTGGCCCATGGCACCCTCGGACCCCGAGCCCACCCACTCAACTATGGGCTATAGCGCACTGATTTGGCCCCAAAATGCCCCATTTGTGCCGTTTCACCCATTTGACTGACTAAATAGCCTCTTACACACAAACAGGAAATACTAGGATGCTCCGCAACCTCCCTGGCACGTCCAGGTCAATTTTTGTCCCACGACACCCCCGAACCCTGGGTCCATCCCTGGAACCATGGTCTATAGTACACCGATTTGGCCCCAAAATGCCCGTTCGTGCCATTTCACCTTTTTGACCAACCAAATGGCCTCGCCCACACAAACGGGAAACACTAGGATGCTCCCTAGCCTTCCTGGCATGCCCAAGTCAATTTTCAGCCCACAACAACCCTTGGACCCCAAGCCCACCCCCAGAACCGTGGGTTATAGCACACCGACTTGGCCCCAAAATGCCCCGTTTGCGCCGTTTTGCCCATTTTATCAAACAAATGACCCCACCCACCCAAAAGGGAAATAATAGGATGCTCCCCAGCCTCCTGACATTCCCATGTCAATTTTCAACCCACGAATCCTCCGGACCCTAGGCCCACCCCTGGAACCGTGGGCTATAGCATATTGATTTAGCCCAAAAATTCTCCATTCATGATGTTTCTCCTGTTTGAATAACCAAATAGCCCCGCCAACACAAACGGGAAATACCAGGATGCTCCCCAGCCTCCCTGGTGATAACGCTCAGACTACACCTCTCATACGAGAATGTAAGTAATCGTTGTCAATATATAACCCAACTAGGTTAGGGTCGAATCCCATAGAGAATATGGTGTGAATTTGAGTTATCTGTGGGTTAATCAACTGATAGTTAACAGTCTCCTGTGAATAGGGGTTTTTAGGAAGGAAGCACATAATTAACTCTCAATTCAGTATTTGAAATCAATATGATAAGGAAAACCAGAGTTATGTTCACTATGGGTGTTGGGATTTGACAGACGCTAGTAACGGTTTAAGATTCTTGTGGTAGGTGATAACGCTCAAACTATACCTCTCTAATGAGAATGTAAGTGATCGTTGTAAATATATAACCCAACTAGGTTGGGGTCGAATCCCACAGGGAATATGGTGTGAACTTAAGTTGTTTGCGATTTAATCAACTGATAGTTGGATGTTTCCTGAAATAGAGATTTTGGAGATTAGCCAATAATTGTTGGTCACTTTAGTTTCAGTGTTTGAAATCAAGAGTTTATGGAAAACTAGAATTATGTTCACGATGGGTTTTAGTACTTGACAGATGCTAATAGTGATTCAAGATTCTTACAGTAGGTAGGACAACAAATTATCTTTATCAAAGTTATGCCTAAATATCTCTCGACCTACTTAAGCCTTTAATACCTAATCCTCTCGGACTTAGAGAATTTATATTTACTAACCAGACTTCACCTCAGGTTAATCAACCTTGTTACAACGTTAATTATTAAATAGAAGTTAGTGTTTCCAAGTCCCTGTCAATAATTCACTTCCTACTATAATTGATTTCTTATCTCAAGCAAATCAAAGCAGGTGCTATCTATCGTTTGCAACCAATAGACAATAATTAAATCCTTGGAATTATCATGGAGTCCTATTACCTTTAGAATCTTGAACACTTAGCATCTTACCAAGACTTAACCCATAGATCCCATAATTCGGGTTAAAGGGATTTAGCCACTCATGATGTAAAAATCAAAACAACTAGTTGTACTCATAATCTGAAAGATGAACTTACCACAAGATGAGTAGTAACTAGTATTTCTTAGATTAGATCACAATAGAAATCCCAAAATATTGATGAAAATCTCTTCAAAGTTAATTGTTTTTCAAGCCAAGAAACTAGAGAGAGAAATTACAAAAATACGTGTGTTCCAAAATAGGTTCCGTCCTCTCTAGAAAACCCTAAACCATACTTTAAATAGTTTAGCCTAATTAAGGAAACAAAATCACAGAGTTTAATAATTTATTAAATTAGGCGACAACATTCGTGACATCTTATCAGGAGTCTGACGACTTATCACAGATGTCGTCAGCTCCTCTTTACTTTTGACATTTACTGCCTTAGGCTGATGATGAAGCATGACGGCTTATCAGATCTTTGATGACTTATCACAGATGTCGTCGATGATTTACTTTAGCTATCATGTTCTGCCTTAAGCTAACGATGATCTTGACGACTTATCACAACTCTGACGGCTTATCACATGTCGTCGTGACTTCTTCCAGCTGAATCCCATTCTCTGTCTAAGGCTGACGGTATCTCTGATAACTTATCACAGGGCTGACAACTTATCAGGAATGTCGTCAGACACACTTTTCTTCTATTTGCTTCAGAATTGAACTTATTTTCTTCCATCCATGTTGGTTCTCTTGCATCTTGGCTTCTACTGCATAATCAAAGATAAAATAATCAAAAACGACAAAATTTGCTCAAGACCTTGCAATTATTTTCAGTTAAAAGCCTCAAATGTGTTAGCATCTACTCACACATCAACACCCTCAACTTAAAACAATTGCTTGTCCTCAAGCAACTCAAACACAACCAAGAGGATACAAAGTACATTCGACAGTCAATTATCTATATTATCTCAAAACATCTTCACCATCTCCAAGGTCAGTTAATTCAAGAACAACTGTGTATATTATTGAAGAACAACAATGCAACACACAAGAATCAAAATACGACATCAATTCAACTATAACAACCATGCATAGACTAGTATTACTCTATCCAAACAAGTTAACAACTAGCAACATATCTGGTGTGCCCTCACAACAAAGAAATCCCCCTTTTCTTATATCAACAATCATATATGTAACCATGGGGACAATCAAAAGACACTCACTCTCAGAATGATGTTCCAATCAATGCATGCCAAGTACCATAGGCTTGCCCTTATTTTTATTACCAAGGTTTTCAGTCAGGTTAGCTAAGATCACTATAGGTCTTCTCTTTGGCTTGTAATGTAGGCTAGTGGCTGTTATGATACTTGATGATATTTATAGTGACTAAGCCTCCTTGACACTACAATAGCTCCTGGGATTCACTTATTAACCTTTTTCTATTCTTCTCTTTTCTTGATCACACTTATTCAGTATGGGTGCTATCTTTCCTACAATCACCTTTTTTTTTCTCAACTTTTCTTTTCTTGTTCTTTTCCACTACACCCAGATTTTTATTCTTTTCTTTTATTCTACCTATATTCATACTCATTTGAGATCATGCACCCCTATGATAGCCACCCTCAACTTAGGCCATTTGCCTATGTTAAAGTGCACAGTGTCCAAAGAGGACCAGGGCCAAAACAAATTCATTGTAATAAAAACAAGAAGGCGACAGGTGTCACAAAAAAATAGGCTAATCAGGCTCAAAGTAGGGATCAAGGGATATTCTACATACAGGAAAGGTCATTTAGGCTAAAAGTGGGCTAATATCAAAACGACCTATGATCCTTTCCTAATCTCTATCCTTCAACCAAGGTAAGACTAACCGGGCAAGTTCTGAATCCAACATACAAAGGGAACTAAGTAAAATCTCACACGAATATGGCACACAAGTATATCACAAGTTACTACTTATCTGGTTCATGCAATTGGTTAGAAATGGTTATCAAGTCACTAGAACTAATACCATACAAAGATGCACAGTGGTCACAATTTGATGCAAATCACACAGTTAAATAATTAGCCCACTTGAGAGGTGTTCATAAAATAAAAAAACTATGTTAACTGCCTCAGGAACTTGTATTTATCCTAGTCAACTACAAAATGTTACAATAATAATTTACCCTACACCTTCAACTTAAAATAAAAAAAAACTAAACTAAGGGTTAGGGTATACCTGGAGTAGATCAAGCACGGGAATCATGGGTTCCTGACTCTGCTGCAGCATCCTTAGCTTCCTTATATCCATCGGGAGCCTCACTCTATTCTGGTGCAGCTGGTCTAGAGGTTTCTGGAGGCCTACTAGTAGAGGAACCTACAGATCTCGCTCGGATGGCTGCCTCCCATTTCTCATTGTCAACTAAGGACTCAATCATCGCCTTCTTTGTCTCCTCTTTTTCAGCCTTTTTTCTCACCCTCTTCTCTTCTTTTCTTTCTTCATCACTATCAAGCCTCTCTCTCTCTTACCCTTGCCTTTCTTCTCACCCTTCTTCTTCTTTTTCTTCACTGGTTCCTCTGTGAGATCAAGCAATGGGATTTCTACCTTAGATTCATCAAAATCTAGATCTGCTGACACCATAAATTAGTGTTGCTGTGGCTTTCCAACCTTCGCTTTTACCTTGTCTAGGTCTAATCTGAATAGTGCAATCTCTGGAACTGACCTCTCTTTCGACCGCGCATTGAAACGGTTCTCCAATTCATCAATCCTACCTGACAGAGCCTTGTAGGGACCAAGTGCAGCCTTAACCCTCTTGTCTACCGCAACCACAAATTATCTGGCAAAGAGTTGCAGATGAGCTTCACACTATTTGGCTTGTTTTGCCACTCTCCTAGAGTTCATCGGGTTGAAGGCAAATTCTGTTGTAGGCACTGCAGCTGAAGGGTTTGTCTCATTTCCATGCACTGGATCTGCTCGTGCTGAGGATGTAGGTGGTACAGCTTCAGAATCCTATACTTCTACATTAGGTGCTGAGCTGGTACCTATAATTGGTGGATCTGTTAGAACCTCTACTCCACTGTCAATTGTCAGCCTCGATTGATTTTCATCATATCGAATAGGATTGTGGGTCTTCTTGGCAAGCAGTTCTTTGTCTAACCCTACAACCTTAGGCACATTAGCTGCCTTACATAACCTCGTAATTAGACAAGGGAAAGGATATGCCGTATCGGACCTTAAGACCTGAATTTTCATCTCTTCGGCGATAATCTCTCTAAAGTTCAATTTGAGGTTAGCCATAAGACTTGCGACTAGTATTGCTCTATCATCCCTAAGGATATTATCTCCATCTTTGGGCATCAACCAGATACATACAATACCCCACCAAAATCTTGCCTTTGTATTCAGGGAGTCTTTGAAGATCCTTTCACTCTGGTTGGTCAGCCATTTAGGTTCTCCATCAGCTATGAGTGTGGCTAACCAAGACCGTTGATTTTCCCGATGCTTCAACCGAGCGTAGAATGAAGGTAAAGTGGTCTGAGGAGTGAAGTTTGGGCTATGAAGGAATCTATTAATTGTCACTTCAGAAACATCCACCATTACACCCCGTACTGGAACTTTATCCAACAAAGGCTGATCTGCTGATTTCTCCCCTTCTTTACACATCTTTTCCAAGAGAGCCTGATAGTTCGCATAGAACTCCCTAACTAGTGTAGGGAAAAATGAGTTTCCTCCTCTTGTAGTCCATCCCAAGTCGTAGTCATAAATTTTTTGCTCCACTTTACGATATCTACTCAAACTTTTAGTGACGATCCTCTTTTCTTCAAAGATTGGCCTTTTAACAGCTCTTCTATTAGTTCTGCGAAGCCCATCAAAGAAGATCTTTTGTTCTTTGGGAATTTGCTACCTAGTGCTGTCTCGAACTTTGGGGTTCTTGCATTTAACCATAGTTCCCCGAATCGGAGGTTCTTCATTATTCTGTTGCTCAACAGAAGGGGAATTAGATAATGGTCCCTCGGATTCAGGTTTCCCAGACTCATGTTTCTCAGACTCAGGATGATCTGAATCATACTCTTCAGATTCAGCATATTCAGACTCTTGTTGCTCAGAGGCCGTCTGCTCAGAAGTTGAATGTTCAGACTTTGTTGGCTCAGTATCACTCCACTCTCCTCCACCTCAACTGGTGGGGGTGGTAGAGGTTTTTTCGTTCTTATCTTCTTTCTTTGCTTTCTGAGCAGTGGCTCTTCTTTCTCATAATCAGATTCATCGAAGAGCTTCCGGGGTACACTTCCCTTGGTCACTTTCTTTGTAGATTTTGAGTTCTTTCCTTTGGGTGCCATTATAAGACATGATAGATGCCTTTAACTTGGTTACATGAGTAAGAGAAAGTAGATGAAAAAAGATTTCTTGATTTTGACTTCAAACCCACACATACTAGGAAGGGAGTTTTCTTTTGTTTTACTTGGAAACACTTTAGAAAGGGAAAAAAATAAACTAAGTATGGAAGGAAATAAAACTTAAAGGAAATAAAAGTAGAAAAGCGGGAATTTGAAAAAGGTTTTCTTTCGGGCCGGGTCGGATTTCTTTACTTGGGCCCAGAATTTTCTGATAGCAGATCTTGGGTTTTTCTGACGACATTTTCTGACGACTTATCACAAGTGTGATAGCCCGTCACAAATGTCATCAACCTTAACAGAACCTACCTCAGAACTAATTTTTCTGACGGTAAACTCGGCAGCTTATCACAATTGTGATAGCTCGTCACATATGCCGTCAGGATCAATTAACTGGCCATATTAACTTCACCTCGACCACAACATACCTTATCAGTTCCTCACAATTTCTATCTAACTATAAATGAAAGTAACTTGCATTAAAACATAAAAATTTTGGGTTGCCTCCCAATAGTGCTTGATTTAATGTCGCGGCACGAATTGGTTATCTTGACTACTTGGACTTCGCCAAGACAACCTTCTGATTCCTCTTTACCATCTTCATAAAATTCATCCATGATTGAGAAAGCACTCATCTTCTTTTGCTGTGTCATGGATGAGTGTATTCTTAATCTTGCTTCTTTGTTATTGAGCCTGAACTTTAGCTCATTCAGCTCCATGCCCACTATCACTCTCCCAGTTGCAAGGAATGGTCTACCCAGGATGATGGGCACTTTGAAATCCACCTCACAGTCTAGGACTACAAAATCAGTAGGCAGTATAAAGTCGGCCACCTTTACCAATACATTATCTAATATGCCCACTGGCCGTTTTACAGACCTATCCGCCATCACCAATCGCATGTTTGTTAGGGTAGGATCCCCCACACCCAGATTCTTGTACACAACGAGTGGCATTAGGTTTATATTGGCTCCTAGATCACATAGGGCCTTAGCAAATTTAGAGACTCGATTGCACATGGAATAGTGAATGCTCCAGGGTCGGCCTTCTTCTGCACTAAGAATTGTGTAAAAATGGAACTATAATGGTGGAGATTATCCACTGGTTCATAGCTTTCTACCCGCTTCTTTGTTACCAGATTCTTCATGAATTTGGCATATCCTGGGATTTGCTCCAGTTCCTCAACCAATAACACATTCAATGTCAATTGTTTGAGCATTGCCATGAACTTGCTGAATTTTGCATCATCAATTTTTTTCTTCAATCGTTGAGGAAAGGGAGGTGGTGGTGTTGGGAGAGTTTTCACCACAACTTCCTTTTCCTTTTCTTTCTCTTTTTCAAGAGCATAATCAGAACTATCCAGCTTCTCAGACTCCACTGGACCACCTTCTTCCGGTTTATCATCAACCACCTTATCAACTATATTTTTTCCCACAGAAGGGCCAGATAATATGTTACCACTCCTAGTGGTAATATCCATACATGAGCCATCATTTCACGGATTCTAGACCGTATCACTTGGTAACGTTCCACTCTTTATCTGGTTAAATGCTGCAGAGAGTTGGCTTATCTGCTACTCCAACTATTTGATTACGGTGGAGTATAAGTTTACCAACTGACTAATAGATGGCAAATCGATCTTCATGGTGGTCACAATAGAGTTGGTAGCCTACACTCCCTTTAGCAACTTAGCCATCATGTCCTCCATGGATATCTTTTTAGAACTTGTTGTAGCAACCTCACAATTTCCAGGAGGAACATATAGCCCTCTCCTATCATTATTTCTTCTTCAGTTTCCCTGCTCCCTATCTTTATAACCAGTCTTATCATAATAATTCCGACCTTGATTCCCTTGGCTATTTCCTCAGAACCCCCTGATTATTAACATAGTTCCCTTCTTCTTCTGGATCAGCATCAACTCTATCTTGAGATCCCACAACTTTTACCTTCTCAATCTTGCCTGATAACAAGTGCTTAGTTAGAAAGTCCATCTGAGTTTTCAGGTGCGCCATGTCTTAATTATGCTTCTCATATCTACTGTGTTGTTCCACAGTCATACCCACAGAAATGGTGGGGCTTGCTACCCATGATGTAAAAATCAAAACAACTAGTTGTACTCATAATTTGAAAGATGAACTTACCACAAGATGAGTAGTAACTAGTAATTCTCAGATTAGATCACAATAGAAATCCCAAAATATTGATGAAAATCTCTTCAAAGTTAATTGTTTTTCAAGCCAAGAAACTAGAGAGAGAAATAACAAAAATACGTGTGTTCAAAAATAGGTTCCGTCCTCTCTAGAAAACCCTAAACAATAATTTAAATAGTTCAACCTAATTAAGGAAACAAAATCACAGAGTTTAATAATTTCTCGAATTAGGCGACGACATTCGTGACACCTTATCAGGAGTCTGATGACTTATCACAGATGTCGTCAGATCCTCTTCACTTTTGACATTCGCTGCCTTAGGCTGACAGTGAAGTGTGATGGCTTATCAAATTTTTGACGACTTATCACAGATGTTATCGATGATTTACTTTAGCTCTCATGTTCTGCCTTAAGCTAACGATGATCTTGACGGCTTATCACAACTCTGACGGCTTATCACATGCCGTCGTCACTTCTTCCAACTGAATCCCATTCTCTGTCTAAGGATGATAGTATCTCTAATAACTTATCACAGGGCTGACGACTTATCAGGAATGTCGTCAGACACACTTCTCTTCTATTTGCTTCAGATTTGAACTCCTTTGCTTCCATCCATGTTGGTTATCTTTCATCTTGGTTTCTACTGCAAAATCAAAGATAAAACAATTAAAAACGACAAAAGTTGCTTAAGACCTTGAAATTATTCTCAGTTAAAAGCCTCAAATGTGTTAGCATCTGCTCATACATCAGTAGGTAGGAATAATAGACTATCCTTATCGAAGTTATGTCTAAATGTTTCTCAACCAATTTAGAAAATTAATCACCTAATTCTCTCGAACTTAGGGAATTTATATTTCATAACAAGATATTGTCTCAAGTTAATTAATCTTGTTACAACATTAATTATTAAATGGAAGTTTAATGCTTCCAAGTTCCTGTTGATAATTCGCTTCTTACTAGGGTTGATTTCTTATGTCAAGCAAATCCCTCGTAAGTAAAGCCTATTATTTGCAACCAATAGCCAGCATGTAAAATAATGGAATTAACAAGAAGTTCCTACCTCCGTTAGAATCTTGATCACTTAGTTACGTTACAAACCCAAACCCATAGATTCAACAACTCGGGTTAAGGGAATTTAGATACTCATAATAAAATAAGCAAGACAACAAGTTGAATTCATACTTTGATAGATGATCTTACAGGAAGATGAATAGCAACATGTATTTCTCAGATTTGATCCAGTAGAAAATCCTAAAAACAATAGTAATAATCTCTCCAAAAATAATTGTAAAGTTAAAGTCAGAAAATAGAGAGAAATATTGCTCAAAACGTCAGTTCCAATCTATCCCGATTCGTCAATGAAAACCCTAATATATGCTTTAAATACTTTAGTCTAATTATGGAAACAAAATCATAGATCATAGCATTTTCTCGGACAGGTGACGACGTGTGTGACGGCTTGTCAGGAGTCTCACGGCTTATCAGTAATGTCGTTAACTTCTCTTCACTTTAATAATCTTTGCCTTGGGCTGGCGATGAGGCTTGACGGTTTATCAGACATGTGATGAATTATCAGAGATGTCATCACTTCTCCACTTCAAAATCCATTCCCTGCCTAAGCCTGACGACGAGCCTGATGGCTTATCACTCTTTTGACAGCCTATCACAGATGTCGTCTCACATTCCAGCTGAAAGCCATTCTCTGTCTAAGCCGAACGACAACTCTGATAGCTTATCACAAGGCTGATGACTTATCAGACAAGTCTTCAGCTATTCTTCCTTCTCTACTTGCTCAGAAATCAACTCTTTTACTTCCATTACAGCTGATTCTCTTGCATCTAGACTTTTACTGTAATCTCAAAGAGAAAACAAATAAAAAACGACAAAAGTTGCTTAAGACTGCAATTATTCTCGGTTAAAAGCCTCAAATATGTTAGCATCTTCTCACACATCACCTGGCACGCCCAGGTTAATTTTTGTCCCACGATACCCATGGACCCTAGGCCCACCCCCCGAACCGTGGGCTATAGCACACTGATTTGGACCCAACATGCCCCGTTCGCGCCTTTCCGCCCGTTTGACCAACCAAATAGCCATGCCCCCTGGCACGCCCAAGTCAATTTTTGGCCGAAGACACCCCCTGACCCCGGGCCCATCCCTGGGACCATGGGCTATAGCACACCGATTTAGCACCAAAATGCCCCGTTCGTGCTGTTTCGCTCGTTTGACCAAAAAAATGGCCCCGCACACATAAATAGGAAATACTAGGACGTTCCAGCTCCCTGGCATGCCCAGGTCAATTTTTGGCCCACTACACACCCGAACCCCGGGCCCACCCCCAGAAATGAGGGCTATAGCACACCGATTTTTCCCCAAAATGCCCCATTCGCGCTGTTTTGCCCGTTTGACCAACCAAATGACCCCGCCCACACAAACTGGAAATACTAGGATGCTCCCCAGCCTCCCTGGCATGCCCAGGTTAATTTTTTTCTCATGGCACCCCCGAAACCCAGGCCCACCCATGGAACCGTGGGCTATGTCACACCGATTTGGCCCCAAAATTCCCCGTTTGCGTCGTTTCGCCCGATTGACCAACCAAATGGCTACGTCCACACAAACGAGAAACACTAGGATGCTCCCCAGCCTCCTTGACATACCCAGGTCAATTTTCAGCCCATGATACCCATGAACCTCGGGCCCACCCCCGGAACCGTAGGCTATAGCACATCGATTTGGCCCCAAAATGCCTCGTTTGCGGCGTTTCGCCTGTTTGACCAGCCAAATTTCCCCTCCCACACAAATGGGAAACACTAGGATGCTCCCCAACCTCCCTGGCATGCCCAGGTTGATTTTCGGCCCCAGGCACACCCGAACCCAGGTCCCACCCTTTGAACCATGGGCTATAGCACACTGATTTGGCCTCGAAATGCCTTGTTCACTCCGTTTTGCCCGTTTGACACACCAAATGGCCCCAACCACACAAACAGTCAACACTAGGATGCTCTCCAGCCTCCTTGGAATGGCTCGTTCAATTTTGGGCCCACAGCACCCCCCGGAGCCCGGGCCCACCGCTTGAACCGTGGGCTATAACATACCGATTTGGCCCCAAAATGCCCCGTTCATGCCGTTTTGCTTGTTTGACGAACCAAATGGACCCACCCACACAAACGGGAAACACTAGGATGCTCCCTAGTCTCTCTGGCAAGCCCAGGTCAATTTTTGGCCCACGGCACCCACGGACCCCAGGCCCACCCCCGGAACCGTGGGCTATAGCACATCGATTTGGACCAAAAATACCCCGTTCGCGCCTTTTCACCCGTCTCACTACTTTGGTATATTGAGGGCCCACTCTAATTCCATCACCAGAAATAATATGGCTAAGGAAAGATACTGATCTTATCTAAAATTCGCACTTAATGAATTTGGCGAACAACGAATGGGCTCTAAAGGTCTACAATACAATTCTGAGATGGTCTGCATGATAATTTTCACTATGAGAATAGACAAAAATATCATCAATGAAGACTATGACAAACATGTCTAAGTACTACTTGAATAATCTGATCATCAAGTCCATGAAAGTTACATGAGCATTTGTTAGTCCAAAGGACATAACTAGAAATTTGAAGTAACCATACCGAGCTTTAACCAAATGGCCTCGCCCATATAAACGGGCAACACTAGGAAGCTCCCCAGTCTCCCTGGCATGCCCAGGTCAATTTTCTGCCGATGGAACCTCCGGACTCCAGGCCCACCCCCGGGACCGTGGGCTATAGCATACTGGTTTTGCCCCAAAATGCCTATTTCGCACTGTTTTGCCAGTTTGACCAACAAAATGGCCCCGCACACACAAACGGGCAAACACTAGGATGCTTCCCATCCTCCCTGGCATACCCAGGTAAATATTTGGCCCACGACACTCCCAGACCCCGGGCCCATCCTTGGAATCATGGGCTATAGCACACCAATTTGGCCCCAAAATACGCCGTTCATGCCGTTTCGCCCGTTTGACAACCCAAATGGCCCCTCCCACACAAATGGGTAACACTAGGATGCTCACCAGCCTCCTTGGCACGCACAGGTCGATTTTTGGCCCACGACAACCCCGAATTCTAAGACCCCACCCCTACGGAACCGTGGTCTATAGCACACTAATTTAGCCCCAAAATGTCCCATTTGAGCCGTTTTGCCCGTTTGACCAACCAAATGGCCCCGTCCACACAAAAGGCAACACTAGGATGCTTCCAAGCCTCCCTGTCACACCCAGGTCGATTTTTGGCCCGCGGTACCCATGGACCCCAGACCCGCCCCCAGAACCGTGGGCTATAGCACACCAATTTGGCCCCAAAATGGCCTGTTTGCACCATTTTGCCTATTTGACCAACCAAATGACCCTGCCCACGTAAACGGGCAACACTAGGATGCTCCCTAGCCTCCCTGGCATGCCCAGGTTGAGTTTTGTCCCATGGAACCTCCGGACCCTGGACCCACCCCTAAAACCGTGGGCTATAGCACACCGATTTGGCCCCAAAATGCCCTGTTCGAGTTGTTTCGCCCTTTTAACCAACCAAAGAGCCCCGCCCATACAAATGGGCAATACTAGGATTCTCCCCAGCCTCCCTGGCACACCCTAGTCATTTTTTAGCCCAAGGCACCCCAAACCCTGGGCCCACCCCCGGAATCATGGGCTATAGCACTCCGATTTGGCCCTAAAATGCCCTGTTCATGCCGTTTGGCCCATTTGTCCATCCAAATGGTCCCATCCATACAAACTGGTAACACTAGGATGCTCTCCATCCTCCTTGGCATGCCCAGGTCGATTTTCAGCCCACGGGACCCCCGAACCCCGAGCCCACCCCTAGAACTGTGGGCTATAGCATATCAATTTGGCGTCAAAATGCCCTGTTCATGACGTTTCGCCTGTTTGACCAACCGAATAGCCTCTTCCACATAAACGGGCAAGACTAAGACGCTCCTAGCCTACCTGAAATGCCTAGTTTGAGTTTTGGCCCACGACATCCCCGGACCCTGGGTCCACCCCCGGAACCATGGGCTATTTCACACCGATTTGTCCTCAAAATGTCCCGTTTGTGAGAATTCGATCGTTTGACCAAAAAAATGGCCCCATACACACAAACAAGAAATACTAGGGTGCTCCCCAGCCCCCTAGCACGCCCATGTCTATTTTTGGCCCACGGTACCCTTGGAACTCTGGCCCTCCCTCGGAACCGTGGGCGATAGCACACCGATTTGGCCCCAAAATGCCCCGTTCGTGCTGATTTGCCCATTGGACTACCCAAATGTCCCCGCCCACACAAACAGAAAACACTAAGATTCTACCCAGCCTCCTGGAATGCTCAGGTCAATTTATGACCCACAGCACCCTCGAACCTCGGGACCACCCCAGGAACCGTGGGCAATTGCACACCGATTTGGCCATAAAACACCCCGTTCGCACCGTGTCACCCGTTTTATCAACCAAATGGCCCCTCCCACACAAACGGGCAACACTAGAACGCTTCCTAGCCTCCTAGGCACGCCCAGGTTGATTTTCGGCCTCGGTACCCTCAGATCCCGAGCCCTCCCATAGAAACATGGGCTACAACACACCGATTTAGCCCCAAAATTCCCCATTCATGCTGTGTTGCCCGTTTTACCAACCAAATGTCCACGTCCACTCAAACGGGTAATACTAGGACGCTTCCCAGCCTCCCTGGCACGTCCAGGTCAATTTTTGGCCCACGGCACCCTCAGACTCTGGGCCCACCCCGGAACCGAGGGCTATAGCACACTGGTTTGGCCCTAAAATGCCTATTTCGCATTGTTTTTCTCATTTGAACAAGCAAATGGCCCCACCTACACAAACGGGCAATACTAGGTCTCTCCCCAGCCTACCTGGCACACCCAGGTCAATTTTTGACCCACGGTACCTTCAAACCTTAGGGACACCCCCCAGAACCGTGGGCTATGACACACCAATTTGGCCCCAAAATGCCCCGTTCGTGCCGTTTCTCCCGTTTGACCAACCAATTGGTCCCGCAAACACAAACGGCCAACACTAGGACATTCCCTATCCTCCCTGGCATGTCTTGGTCAATTTTTGACCCACGACACCCACGAACCCTAGGAACACCCCCAGAACTGTGGGCTATAACATATCGATTTGGCCTCAAAATGCCCCGTTCGCCCTTTTCGCCCGTTTGACCAACCAAATGGACCCGCCCACAAAAATGAGCAACACTAAGATGCTCCCCAGCCTCCCTGGCAAACCCAGGTCAATTTCAGCCCATGGTACCCCCGGACCCCAAGCCCACTCCTGGAACCGTGGGTTATAGTACTCCGATTTAGCCCTAAAATGCCCCATTCGCACCGTTTCGACCATTTGACCAACCAAATGACCCCGTCCACACAAATAGGAAATACTAAGACACTCCCAAACCTTACTGTCATGCCCAGGTCAATTTTCGACCCATGGCACCCCCGAAACCCGAGCCCACCCCCAGAACCGTGGGCTATAACACACCAGTTTGGCCCAAAAATGCCCCGTTTATGCCATTTCGCTCGTTTCACCAACCAAATGTCCACGCCCAAATAAATGTCAAACACTAGAATGCTCCCCAGCCTCTCTGGCATACCCAGGTCGATTTTTGTCCCACAGCACACCTGAACCCAGGGTTCACCCCCAAACCCCTGAGCTATAGCACACCGATTTGGGCCCAAAATGGCCCTTCCACGCTGTTTTGCCTATTAGACCAACCAAATGGCCTCACCCACTCAAACGTGCAACACTAAGATGCTCCCCAGTCTCCCTGGAACTCGCAGGTCAATTTTTGGCCCACGGCACCCCCGAACCCCAGGCCCACCCTCAGAATCGTGGGTTATATCACACCGATTTGGCCCCAAAATATACCGTTCATGCTGTTTCACCAGTTTGACCAACTAAATAGCCTCGTCCACATAAACGGGCAACACTAAAACACTCCCCAACCTTCTAGCATGCCCATGTCGATTTTCAATCCACGGCACCCCTGGACCCCAGGTCCACCCCCGGAATCGTGGGCTATAGCACAATGATTTGGCCCCAAAACGCCCGTTCATTCCTTTTCGCCCGTTTAATGATGTGTGAGCTTATGCTAACACATTTGAAGTTTTTAACTCTAAATAATTGCAAGGTCTTGAGCAACTTTAGTTGTTTTTGATTAGTTTACTTTGATTTTTGCAGTAACAGAGAAGATGCATGGGAACCAACAATAATGGAAGCAAAAAGGTTGAATTCTGAAGCAAATAAAGGACAAGTGTGGTTGACGACATTCATGATAAGTCATCATCCAGGTGATAAGCTATCAAGTCCATCATCACCTTTAACTAGAGAATGGGAGTTGATAAGAAATTATGATGATATTTTGTGATAAGGCGTCAGGATGGTGATAAGGCGTCAAGGATACCGTCCGACGTAGGCAAAACATGGAAGTTGAGAAGAAGTCTTGACGACATTGGTGATAAGCCATCAAAATCTTGATAAGCCATCGTCGTCGTCGTCATCCTTAGACAGCAAGAGCCAAAAGTGAAGAGGAGCTGACGACATCCGTGATGAGTCGTCAGACTCCTGATAAACTATCACGGATATCGTCGTCTATTCCAAGGAAAAGATGTAACCTTGATTTTGTTTTTATAATTAGGTTAAACTATTTAAAGATTTATTTTAGGGTTTTCTAGGAATCATTATTCAGAATTATTCGACATTATTCCACACAACATTCGACACTTTGAGTTTTGGAACATACTTTGATATTTTCTCTCTCTACTTCTAGACTTAACAACACAACTATTTTGAGAGATTATTATCAGTCTTGGGGGATTTTCCCTTTGTGATTTAATCTATAATTCACTATTTTTTATTCATCACTGTAAGTTTATCTTTCAAATCAAGAATTCAATTATGTGTTTCGTTCTTTGCGTCATTAGAGGCTAAACTCCATTAAGCTGAATTATTGGATCTAGGGTTAAGTCTTGATAAGGTGCTAAGTATTCAAGATTCAATAGGTGGTAGGATTTCTTGATAATTCTGAAGCTTTAATTAACGTCTGTTGGTTGAAAACAGTAGACACACCTGCTTTGATTTGCTTGAGAAAGAAATCAAATATAGTGGAAGTGAATTATCAACAGGGAATCGAAAATACTTCATTTAATAATCAACGCTGTAACAAGGTTGGTTAACCTGAGGTTAAATCTGGGCAGTAAATAGAAATTCCCTAAGTTCGAGAGGATTAGGAAATTAAATGCTTAAGTAGATCGAGAGACATTTGAGCATAACATCGATAAAGATAGCTTGTTATCCTACCCACCATGAGAATCTTGAATCACCTTTAGCATCTGTCATGTACCGTAAGCCCTAGTGAACATAATTCTGGTTATTTCATACACTCTTGGTTACAAACATCGAATTTAAAGTGACAAGCAATTATTCGTGAAACTTAAACCCCCCATTTCAAGAAACATTAAACTATCAGTGAATTAAATCGCAAACAACTTGGGTTCACACCTTATACCCTGTGGGATTTGACCCCAACCTAGTTGGGTTTTATATTGATAACAATATCTTACACCCATTCAAGAGTATAATACGAGCGTTATAAAAAATGGCGCCGTTGCTGGGGAATACAGTCGTAAACTGAAAGTTTGTGTGTGCTAATTGACTGTTAGTTAAGTTTTCTAGATTTACATTTGTTTGTTGTTTTTGTTATTTGCAGGATTTTGTTGTCTTTGCCAAAAACAAGAAGTTCCGGAGAACCATTATTACCAATTAATCTGGAACCACAGCTGATCAAGAGAATGGTAGAACAGCAAGAGACTGACAGACTAGCAGCCTTGGCCAGGGCTCAGGTGAACGTACAGAACGAGGGTCAACAAGTACGTTATCCAAACCCTGATGATGAAGACTTGGGTGATGAGGAATTAATGAATCCTCAAAACTCGAGGCGAGCAGAGCAAATTGCTGCACTAGTGCAGCGAAATTTCAATAGAAACCGTCCAGTCATAAGAAGGTATGGTCAATAGCCTGTCCAATATGAGGTTGATGATGATGATGAAGGACTGGACGGAGCAGGTGCAACGGGTGCTATCATTCCTCCACCATTGGCACCTGGTGCAAAATTCAGCATAACAAGTACCATGATTCAACTCCAGAATCTAAAGGGATTGTTCAGTGGCTTGCCTGGTGATGATCCGAACATACACTTGGTGAACTTTATCACCATTTGCAAATCTTTTGATAATCCGGGAGTGATCCAGAATGCGATCCAATTGAGATTGTTTCCATTGTCTCTGTTTGGAGAGGCAATAATGTGGTTAAATGAGCTTACGACTGATTCCATCACCCACTGGAGGGAGTTGAAAGAAACGTTCCTAGAACAGTTTTTTCCACCCTCCAGGAGGGTACAATTGTGAGACGAGATCAATAACTTTAGACAGCTTCCTACCAATGCTTTGCATGAGACATGGGAGAGGTTCAAGAAGAAGCTGGCACAATGTCCAAACCACAATATGACAGACGTATACTTGATGGAGACTTTGTACAGGGCTCTCAACTCTGTAACAAAGCTGATTGTAGATAATGCTGGTGGTGGTTCATTTGCTTATCTATCTTTTCAAGATCCCTTAGATATACTGAATAGGATGACCAAACAGAGTCGGGCTTGGCATACCAGGGATTCTGTGGTAGCTAGCCCAACTATTTCTGTTGGTATGACTACAAAGCTGCACAGAAGAGATGAGGAGCGAGACCAAGACATGGCCCACCTAAAGACACAGATGGACTTTCTGACCAAGCACTTGTTGTCAAACAAAACTGAAAAGGTCAAAGCTATGGAATTTCAGTGCACTGTGGCTACTAATGCAGATGAGGAGGTAAACTATGTGAGTAATTAGGGGGATTTCCGAGGCAGTAGACAAGGGAGTCAAGGTCAGAACTTTTATGACAAGCCTAATTATAAAGATAGGGAGCAAGGAAACTGGAGAAGCAATAACAATAGGAGTGGTTTATATGTTCCTCCTGGAAGTCGGGATGTTGCACCAACTAGCTCTGGCAAGATGTTCATAGAGGACATGATGGAAAAATTATTGAAGGGAGTTGAGGCTACCAACTCGGGGGTAACTACTATGAAGAGTGAATTATCTACCCTAAGTCAGTTGGTTAGTTTACACTCCACTTCTATCAAGCAGTTGGAGCAGCAGATGAGTCAACTTTCAGCAACACTGAACCAGAGAAAAAGTGGTACTTTACCTAGTGATACGGTTTAGAATCCGCAAAATAATGGCTCATGTATGGAAATTACCACTAGAAGTGGTAAGACGTTACTTGGCCCATCTGTGGCCAAATCTGTAGATGGTGAAGTAATGGTTGATGAATCCGAAGAAAGCAATCTAGCGGAGTCTGAGAAGCTGAATAGTTCAGTTGATGCTTCGGATAAGGAAACTGAGAAGGAATAGAAAGTGGTGTTGAAAACTATTCCAAGACCACCACCTCCCTTTCCTCAACGATTGAAGAAAAAGGTTAAGTATGTAAAATTCAGCAAATTCATGGCAATGCTCAAGCAATTGACAATAAATGTGCCTTTGATTGAGGCACTTAAGCAAATTCCAGGATACGCGAAGTTCATGAAAGACCTTGTAACCAAGAAACAGAAGGTTAGCCATGATCTAGAGGACAATCTTCTCTATTGTGGTGCTATCTCTACAAGGTCTTTAGTGCAAAAAAAGGCAGATCCGGGAGCATTTACCATCCCGTGTACTATTGGTTCCCTGAAGTTCACAAAAGCACTTTGCGATTTGGGAGCCAGTATAAATCTAATGCCACTGGATGTGTACAAGAAATTGGGTTAGGGGGATCCTACCCCAATAAATATGCGGTTGGTAATGGCAGATAGGTCTGTGAAGCGGCCTGTGGGCATACTACATGATGTTTTGTTAAAGGTAGCCGATTTTATTCTGCCTGCTGATTTTGTGGTCCTAGATTGTGAGGTGGATTTTGAAGTGCCCATCATCTTAGGTAGGCCATTACTTGCAACTGGGAGAGTGCAAGTAGATATGGAGTTGAACGAGCTAAAGTTCAGGTTCAATGACAAAGAAACATGCTTCAAAATACACTCATCTATGATTCAACAAAAAGAGATGAGTGCTTTCTCTATCGTTGACGTTTTCTATGATGATGGTAAAGGGGTATCAACAGGTTGTCTTGGCGAAGTCTGAGTAGTCAAGATAATCAAGTAGTGTCGTGATAGTAAATCAGGCGCTATTAGGAGGCAACCCAAAGTTTTTATGTTTAAGCAAGTGTTTTTACTTTTATAATTAGGATTTAGTACAGAGAAGGTGAAAAATGAGGATGTCAAATGAAAGGTCATGACGGCATATCTGATAAGCCATCACAACTGTGATAAGCTATCAAAAATATCGTCAGATAGGCCAAACTCGAGGCAGTTTCTGTTAAGGCTGACGAAATCAGTGATAAGCTATCACACTTGTGATAAGCCATCACAAGATATCGTCAAGAAGGCGTTGATCTCATTACTAAACCATTTTGGGCCCAGTTTAGAAAATTCAACCCGCCCACAATCGAACCTCCTCATGTTCCCACCTATGTTATTTTCTTTCCTTCTTTAGTTTATTTCTTTCTTTACTTAGTTTATTTACTTACTCATTCCAAATAATTTCCCAAACTTAATCAAGGAAAACAAGTTCCCTTGTGTGTGGGTTTGCAATTCAAAATCAAGAATTTTTTCCTACTTCTTCTTGTGCGTGTAGTCTCAGTGTGGGCTCTCATTAGGTATGCTCTAAATTTAACTTTTCTATTCTTGAGGTAAGTGATAGAATGATGAAAAACCAAGTTCCCAAGAGGCTTGAACCAAGTTCAACTTGGTTAGGAGCTAAAAAATGCACCTAAGGTTTGCTATGCAAGCCTAAGGCTTAAAATTCAGCTCACAAATCGGAACTCGAGTGGATTTTGAGAAATAATGGGACCAAAAATTGAGTTGAGGTCAAAAGTGGGGTTCTGATAAAAGATGATGACATTCATGATAAGCTATCTATCACACGTGTGACGGATTATCAGAAATGTTATCAAAGGCTGCTAAAGATGAAACGGTTTATGTTTAGAGCTGATGACATTATTGATAGGCTATCACATTTGTGATGGCTTATCAGAAATGTCATTAGATGTTGATAAAGTTCATAGGTTTTGTCTAAGGTTGACGACAATTATGATAAGCTATCACAGTCGTGATAGCTTATCAAGAAATGTCATCACACCTGGAATCTGAAGCATGAATGAACCTTCTCAAAGGAGGTGAAGCTTAAATAATTAATGTGTTTGTGTTTATGCTCTTGAGGATTGACTAATGTTTTTCTATTGCTACAGGAACCTTATAATGGCACCCAAAGGAAAGAGTCCTCAACTTACCAAGAAGGAACAACAGAAAAGTGTACATCGGAGACTTATCGATGAGGAGTCTGATTATAAAGAGGAAGAACCTCTGCTCTGGAAGTGAAAGAAGAAGCAAAGCCCTACAAAACCTCTACCACCCCTACCATTTGAGGTGGAGGATAGTGAAGACACTGAAATAACAACAGCTTCTGAGCAGGAGGCATCTGAACATTCTGAATATGAGCAGCATGAGTCTGAACATACTAAATCTGAAAAAGAGGAAAAAGAAGGCTCTGAGGAGTCTGAGTCTGAGGGAACAACATCCGGATCCCCATCTAATGAAATACAAGATGATGAAGAGTCTCCATCTCGGGGAATACTTATAAAATGTAAGAACCCTGAGGTTCGAGACAATGCTAGATGGAAAATTCCCAAAGCAGAGGGCATCTTTACTGTTGGGCTTTGTAGAACTGATAGAAGAAGAGCTAAAAGGCTGATTCAGGAAGAAAAATGGATTATCACCCAAGGGTTGAGCAGGTACCTTAAAGTAGAATAGAAGTTCCAAGAGTATGGCTTGGGATAGACCACAAAAGGGGGAGACTCATTTTTCCCTGCACTGGTCCGGGAGTTATACGCAAACTACCAAGCTCAGTTAGAAAACATGTGTAGATCAGGAGAAAGAGTTACAGACCAGCCACTATTGGATAGAGTTCAGGTAAGGGGCGTAAGGGTTGATGTCTCAATCAGATCAATCAAAAAGTTCTTGCATGTCCCCAACTTTACTCCTCAGGACACTGCACCATCAGTCTATGCTCGGATGAAGAATCGAGAAAAACAACGGCCGTGATTGGAAAACATCATAGCCGAAGAAGAACCAGCATGGGTGACCAACCTAAATAAGAGAATCTATAAGTCCTCTTTGACACAAGAGGTAAAGTTTTGGTGGGGTATAGTGCATATCTGGCTGATGCCCACTGATGAAAACAACATTCTGGGTGATGACCGAGCTATCCTAGTAGCAAGCATAGTGCAAAAGCTCCCCTAAATTTCGAGGAAATTATTGCTGATGAGATGAAGATTAGAATGTCGAGAACTGACACTGCTTATCCTTTTCCTTGTCTTATCACAGAGTTGTGCCGAGCTGCTAATGAGTCAAAGATTGCAGGGGTTGATGATGATATTCTTGCCCGAAAGACTCACAAACCCATATGGTATGATGAAAATCATCCAGGACTGAGACTTGATAGAGGTGCAGGAGTAGCAGCAGACCCTCCAGTTACAGATGCCGGTTCAACACCTAATGTGGAGGGGCAAGATTCTGAGACTGTGCACCCAACTTCTTCAACACATGCAGGTTCAGTGCCTGAGAATGAATCCAACCCCTTAGCTCCTACAACAGTAGCATGATTTGTAGTTCATCCAATTGATATCTGAAAAGTAGCTAAACAAGCCAAATGGTGTGAGGAACAGTTACATGTATTTTCCAAATAGTTTGCTGTTGCAGTAGACAAGAGAATCAAGGCTGCCTTTGAGCCTTTTGTGACTTTGCCGAACGGGTTGCAGATTTGGAGAGCTAATTCGATGCACGGGCAAAAGAAATGTCAGGGGCTGATCTTGCTAAATTTAGAGCGACATTGGACAAGGTAAAGGTAGATGTTGGGGTGTTGCAGTAGTACTAATTTATGGTGACGACAGGTCCGGCTGTGGATAATCTGAGGAAGAAATTCCAATACTTGACCTCACTGGAGGTTCACCAAAGAAAAAGAAAAAAAAGGGGGAGAAGAAGGGCAAAGATAAGAGAGAAGAACCGGACAACGAGGAAGAAAGAAGAGTGAAAAAGAAAGTGAAAAATAAGGACAAAAAGGAGGAATTGAAGAAAGAAAAAATAGAGTCCCTAGCGGACAACGAGAAATAGAAGACAACCATCTGAGCTAGGGCTGCAGGTGCCTCATCTAGCAGGGCTCCAACCACTGCAAGGCCAGGTGCTCTCGGTGGAGAGAAAACAGAAGATGATGCAGCAGCAGGGTCGGAGACCCATAAGCCTCACGCTTGATTCACTCCAGGTATGCCCTAAACCCTGAGTTTATTTTATTTTCAATTTTAAGTTGAGGGTGTAGGGCAGAATGTTGTTGTAAAAGTTTGTGGTAGATAACTAGGAGTAATACGGGTACTTGAGGCAGTTAGCTTGTTTTGTGACTATTGAGCACCTCTCCATTGGTCTGATATATTACTATGTGAATTGTATCCATTTGTGACCATGGTGTATCTTTTTGTGGCATTAATCTTGCAACTGAATAACCTTTGTTAAACAAGTACATGAACTGGATAAGTAGTGATATGCGAGATACTTGTATTCCATGTGTGTGTAAGGTTTTACTCAGTTCCCGTTGTGTGTTGAATCTAGAACTTTCCCTGATAGTCTTGCCATGGTCATAGGATAGGAGTTAGGAAAGGATCATAGGCCATTTTTGATTTTAGCCAACTTTAGCCAAAATAACCTTCCCTATGTGCATGATATCTCTTGATCCCTATTTTTAGCCTAATTAGCCTATTTGTTTCTATGACATCTCTCACCTTCCCGTTTACATCACAATGAACCTGTTTTGGCCCTGGTCCTCCTTGGACACTGTACACCTTGACTTAGGCAAACAACCTAAGTTGAGGGTGGCTATCATAGGGGTACGTGATGCGAAATGAGTACGAAGAGAGGAAGAATAAAAGAAAAGAATAAAAATTTGGGTGCAGTGAAAAGAGAATAAGAAAAGAAAAAGCTGTGTAAAAGATGATAAAAAGATAATATGATAATTGGAAAGACCGCATCCATCTTGAGCATGTGTGATCAATAAAAGAGAGGAAGAAAAGAAAAATTGAGAGTTGAAACCCCAAGAGTTTAGTGTACTGTCAAGGAGGCATAGTCACTCTAAAATATCCATGAATATCATACCAGCCCCTGACCTACGTTACAAGCTTAAGAAAAGCCCTATAGTGATCCTAACTGACCTGTCTGAAGACTTGGGTACTGACTATAAGGGCAAGTCTATGGCATTTGAAATACAATGTTTGGAATTTCATTCTGACAGTGAGTCTTGTGATTATACCTATGTTATGTATGTGAATTATGATATGAGTTAAAACGGGATTTCTTTGTTGTGAGGGCACACTGGGTATGTTGCTAGTCACTGACTTGTTTAGATAGTGTGATCTTGGTATGGCACGGTTGTTATTGATGAATTTTTGCTGCATTTTGATGCTTGTGAGTTGCATGGTTGTTCTTCAAAACATCAATAGTGAATTTTAAAGTGACTGACCTTGGAGATAGTGAATATATTCTGAACTAATATGAGTAGTTAGCTGCCAGATTTTACTTTGTATTCTCTTAGTTATGTTATGGTTGCTTGAGGATAAGCTATTGTTTAAGTTGAGGGTGTTGATGCGTGAGCTTATGCTAACATATTTGAAGCTTTTAACTCTAAATAATTGCAAGGTCTTGATCAAATTTAGTTGTTTTTGATTAGTTTACTTTGATTTTTGCAGTAACAGAGGAGATGCTGGGGAACCAACAGTAATGGAAGCAAAAAGGTTGAATTCTAAAGCCAATAAAGGACAAGTGTGGATGACGACATCCATGATAAGTCGTCAGCCTGGTGATAAGCTATCAAGTCCATCGTCAGCTTTAACCAGAGAATGGGAGTTGAAGAGAAGTTGTGATGACATTTTGTGATAAGGCGTCAGGATGGTGATAAGGCATCAAGGATACCGTTAGACTTAGGCAGAATATGGAAGCTGAGAAGAAGTCTTGACGACATTGGTGATAAGCTGTCAAAATCCTGATAAGCCATCGTCGTCGTCGTCAGCCTTAGACAGCAAGAGCCAAAAGTGAAGAGGAGCTGATGACATCCGTGATAAGTCGTCAGACTCCTGATAAGCTATCACGGATGTCATCGTCTATTTTGAGGAAAAGCTGTAACCTTGATTTTGTTTCCATAATTAGGTTAAACTATTTAAAGCTTTGTTTTAGGGTTTTATAGGAATCATTATTCAGAATTATTCGACATTATTCCACACAACATTTGACTCTTTGAGTTTTAGAACATACTTTGATATTTTCTGTCTCTACTTCTAGACTTAACAATGCAACTATTTTGAGAGATTATTATCAGTATTGGGGGATTTACCCTTTGTGATCTAATCTATGATTCACTGGTTTTTATTCATCACTGTAGGTTTATCTTTCAAATCATTAATTCAATTATGTGTTTCGTTGTTTGCATCATGAGAGGCTAAACTCCATTAACCTGAATTAGGGGATCTTGGGTTAGGTCTTGATAAGGTGCTAAGTATTCAAGATTCAATAGGTAGTAGGATTTCTTGATAATTCTGAAGCTTTAATTAATGTCTGTTGGTTGCAAACAGTAGACACACCTGCTTTGATTTTCTTGAGAAAGAAATCAAATATAGTGGAAGTGAATTATCAACAGGGACTCGGAAATACTTCGTTTAATAATCAGCGCTGTAACAAGGTTGGTTAACCTGAGGTAAAATTTGGGCAGTAAATAGAAATTCCCTAAGTTCGAGAGGATTAGGAAATTAAACGCTTAGTAGGTCGAGAGACATTTGAGCATAACATCGATAAAGATAGCTTGTTATCCTACCCACCATGAGAATCTTGAATCACCTTTAGCATTTGTCATGTACCGTAAGCCCTAGTGAATATAATTCTGGATATTTTATAAACTCTTGGTTACAAACATCGAATTTAAAGTGACAAACAATTATTCGTGAAACTTAAACCCCCCATTTCAGGAAACATTAAACTATCAGTGAATTAAATCGCAAACGACTTGGGTTCACACCGTATTCCCTGTGGGATTCGACTCCAACCTAGTTGGGTTTTATATTGACAACGAGCCCTTACACCCATTCAAGAGTGTAATTTGAGCGTTATCATTTAACCAACCAAATGGACCTGCCCACACAAACACGCAACACTAGGACACTCCCTAGTCTCCTAGTCATGCCCAGGTCGATTTTCGGCCCATGGCACCCCCGGAACTGTGGGCTATAGCACACTGTTTTGCCAGTTTGGCCAACCAAATTGACCCACCCATACAAACGGGCTACACTAGAACTCTCCCTAGCCTCCCTGTCACACCCAGGTTGAGTTTTGACCAACGGAACCTCCGAACCCTGGGCCCACCCCCAGAACCGTGGGCTATAGCATACTGATTTAGTCCCAAAATGTCCCATTCGCGCTGTTTCGCCCATTTTAACAAGGAAATGGCCCCACCAACACAAACGGGCAATACTAAGATGCTTCCCAGCCTCCCTGGCACGTCCAGGTCAATTTTTGGCCCATAGTATCCCTGGACCCAGGCCCATCCCCGGAACCGTGCGCTATAGCACACCGATTTGGAACCAACATGCCCCTTTCGCGCCTTTTCGCCAGTTTGACCAACCAAATAGCCCCGCACAGATAAACAGGCAACACTAGGATGCTCCTCAGCCTCCCTGGTACACCCATGTCAATTTTAAGGCTACGATACCCTTGACCCCGGGCCCACCCCTGGGACCGTGTGCTATAGCACACCGATTTTTCCCAAAAATGCCCCGTTTGCGCTGTTTTGCCCGTTTAACCAACAAAATATCCCTGCACACATAAACAAGAAACACTAGGATGCTCCCCAGCCTCCCTGGCATACCCAGGTCAATTTTTGGCCCACGGTACACCTGGACCCCGAGCCCACCCCCGGAACTGTGGGTTATAGCACATCAATTTTTCCCCAAGACGGCCCGTTCACGCTGTTTTGCCCATTTAGCCAACCAAATGGCCCCGCCCACACAAAATGGCAACACTAAGGTGCTCCCCAGCCTCTCTGGCACGTCCAGGTTAATTTTTGGCTCACGACACACTTGGACCTCGGGCCCACCCCTGGAACCGTGGGCTATAGCACATCGATTTTGCCCCAAAATGCCCCGTTCCTGCCGTTTCGCCCGTTTGACCAACCAAATAGCCCCTCCCAAACAAATGGTCAACCCTAGGATGCTCTCCAGCCTCCATGACATGCTTAGGTTGATTTTCAACCCACGATACCCCCGGACCTCGGGTCCAGCCTGAGAACCGTACGCTATAGCACACCGATTTAGCCCCAAAATGCTCCATTCGCGCCGTTTTGCCTGTTTGACCAGCCAAATTTCGATGCCCACACAAATGGGAAACACTAGGACGCTCCCCAGCCTCCCTGGCATACCCAAGTTGATTTTTGGCCCAAGGCACACTCGAACCCAGGGCCCACCCCTTGAACCGTGGGCTATAGGAAACCGATTTGGCCTCATAATGCCCCGTTCGCTCTGTTTTGCCCGTTTGAACCACCTAATGGCACCACCCACATAAACTGGTAATACTAAGATGTTTCCCAGCCTCCCTGGCACGCCTCGGTCAATTTTAGGCCCACGGTGCCCCCGAACCCAACGCTAGAACCCTGGGCTATAGAACATCGATTTGGCCCCAAAATTCCCCGTTCGTGCCGTTTCGCTTGTTTGACCAACCAAAAGGCCTCGCCCATAAAAATGGGCAATAGTAGGACACTATACAGCCTCCCTGGCACGCCCTGGTAAATTTTTGGACCACGGAACCCAGGGACCCCAGGCCCACCCTCGGAACCGTGGGCTTATAACACCGATTTAGATCCAAAATGCCCCGTTCGCGCCTTTTTGCCCGTTTGACCAACCAAATGGCCCCGACCACATAAAAAGTGCAATATTAGGACGCTCCCCAGTCTCCCTGACACACCCAGGTTGATTTTTGTCCCATGGCACCTCTGGACCCCGAACCCACCCCTGGGATCGTGGGCTATAACACACCGGTTTGGCCCCAAAATGCCTATTTCACATGGTTTAGCCCGTATGACCAACAAAATGGCCCCGCACACATAAACGGGCAAACACTAGGATGCTCCCCAGCCTCCCTGGCACACCCAGGTTAACTTTTGGCTCACGGCACCCCCAGACCCCAGGTCCACCCCTGGAATCGTGGGATATACCTCACCGATTTTGCCCCAAAATGCCCTGTTCATGCCGTTTCGCTTATTTGACCAACCAAATGGCCACGCCCATACAAATAGGAAACAATAGGACACTTCCCAACCTCCCTGGCACGCCCAGGTTGATTTTAGGTCCATGACACCCCCAGTCCCTGAGCCCCCACCCCTCTGGAACCATGGGCTATAGTATACTGATTTGGCCCTAAAATACCCCGTTCGTGCCGTTTTGCCCTTTTGACTAACCAAATGGCCCCACTTACTTAAATGGCAACACTAGGATGCTCTCTAGCCTCTCTGGCAATCCCAGGTTGATTTTAGGCCCGCGGTACCCCCGAACTCTGGGCCCACCCTGGAACCGTGGGCTATAGCACACCAATTTGGCCCCAAAATGGCCAGTTTGGCTATTTCACTCGTTTCACCAACAAAATGACCTCTCCCACGCAAACTAGAAACACTAGGATGCTCCTTAGCCTCCCTGGCACGCCCAGGTTTATTTTTGGCCCATGGAACCCCCGGACCCTAGACCCACCCCCGAAACCGTGGGTTATATCACACCAATTTGGCCCCAAAATGCCCTGTTCGCGCTATTTAGCTCTTTTAACCAACCAAATGGCCCCACCCGCAAAATGTTCCCCAGCCTCCCTGGTATGCCCAGGTCATTATTTGGCCCACGGCACCCCCAAACTCCGTGTCCACCCCCAGAACCGTGGGCTATAACACATTGATTTGGCCCCAAAATGCCCCATTCGTGACGTTTCGCCCGTTTGACCATCAAAATGGCCCCACCCACACAAACGGGTAACAGTAGGATGCTATCCAGCCTCCCTGGCATACCCAAGTTAATTTTTGACCCACGGGATCCTCGTACCCCAGGCCCACCCCAAGAACCGTAGACTAAAGCACATTGATTTGTCCCCAAAATGCCTCGTTCATGCCATTTTGCCTGTTTGACCAACTAAATTGCCCCGCCTACACAAATGGGCAAGACTAGGATGCTCCCCATCCTACCTGGTATGCCTATTTTGATTTTTGGCCCACGACACCCCCGGACCCCAGGCCCACCCCCGGAACCGTGGGCTATTGCACACCAATTTGGCTCCAAAATGGCTCGTTTGCGCAATTTCGCTCGTTTGACAAACATAATGGACCTGCTCACACAAACGGGAAATACTAGGATGCTCCCCAGATTTCCTAGCACGCCCAAGTCAATTTGCGGCCCATGACACCCCCAGACCTCGGGCCCTCCCCCAGAACCGTGGGCTATAGCACACCGATTTGGCCCCAAAATGTCCCGTTCGTGCCGTTTTGCCGATTTGACCAACCAAAAGGCCCCACCCATACAAACAGGTAACACTAGGATTCTCCCCAGCCTCCTGGTACACTCAGGTCAATTTTTAACCCACGACACCCTTGGACCCCGGGCCCACCCCCGGAACCGTGGGTAATAATAGTACACTGATTTGACCATAAAACACCCTGTTCACGTCGTTTCACCCGTTTTACCAACCAAATGCCCCTCTCACACAAACAGGAAACACTAGGATGCTCTATAGCCTCCTAGGCATGCCAAGGTCGATTTTCGGCCCCGGTACCCCCAAATCCCAGACCTTTCCGTAGAACCGTGGGCTATAGCACACCGATTTATCCCCAAAATGCTCCGTTCGCGCTGTTATGCCCGTTTGACAAACCAAATGTCTCCGCCCACACAAACGGGCAACACTAGGATGCTTCCTAGCCTCCCTGACAAGCCCAGGTCAATTTTCGGCCCACGGCACCCCCCGGACCCCGTGCCCATCCCCAGAACCGTGGGTAATAGCACACCGGTTTGGTCCCAAAATGCAAATTTTGCATCGTTTTTCCTATTTGACAAACTAAATGGCCCCGCCTACACAAACGGGCAACACTAACTCTCCTCAGCCTCCCTGGCACACCCAGGTCAATTTTTAAGAAACGACACCTTTGAACCCTGGGCCCACCCCTTGAACCGTGGGCTATAGCACATCGATTTGTCCCCAAAATGCCCCGTTCGCGCTGTTCGCCAGTTTGACCAACCAAATGGCCCCTCCATCACAAACGGGCAATACTAAGACGCTTCCCAGCCTCCCTGGAAAGCCCAGGTTAATTTTGGCCCATGGTACTCATGAACCCTAGGCCCACCCCCGAAACTGTGGGCAACACACCGATTTGGCCCCAAAATGCCCCGTTCGCGCCTTGTCGCCCGTTTGACCAACCAAATGGCCCCGCCCATACAAACGGGTAATACTAAGATGCTCTCCATCTTTCCTGGCACACCCAGGTCAATTTTTGGCCCACGGACCCCCCGGACCCTGAGCCCACTCTCGGGACCGTGGGCTATAGCAAACCAATTTGGCCCAAAAATTCCCCGTTCGCGTCGTTTCGCCCATTTCACTAACCTAATGGCCACTACCACATAAATGGGCAATAATAGGATGCTCCCCAGCTTCCCTGGAATGTCCAGGTTAATTTTCGGCCAACGGCACACCCGAACTCAGGGTCTACCCCCGGAACCATGGGCTATAACACACCAATTTGGCCCCAAAATGCCCCATTCACCCCATTCACGCTGTTTCATCTTTTTGACCAACTAAATGGCCCCACCCACTCAATCGTGCAATACTAGGATGCTTCCCAGCTTCCCTGGCACTCCCAAGTCGATTTTTGGCCTACGACACCCTCGGAGCCCGGGCCCACCCCCGGAATCGGGGGCTATAGCACACTGATTTAGCCCCAAATTGCCCCGTTTGTGCCGTTTCACCCGTTTGACAAACTAAATAGCCTCGACCATACAAACTGGGAACACTAAGACGTTCCCTAGCCTCCCTGTCATGCCCAGGTCAATTTTCGACCAACGGTACCCCCAAAACCCAGGCCCACCCCCAGGACTGGTGGCGATAGCACACCGATTTGGCCCTAAAATGCCCCGTTCATGCCGTTTTGACCGTTTGACCAACCAAATGGTCCTGCCCACTTAAACGGGCAACACTAAGATGATCCCCAACCTTCCTGCCACGCCTAGGCCAATTTTTAACCCACGGCATCCCCGGACCCCGAGCCCACCCCCAAAACCATTGGGTATAACATACTGATTTGGCCCCAAATTGCCCCGTTCACGCTGTTTTGCCTGTTTCACCAACCTAATGGACACGCCCAAATAAACGGGAAACACTAGAACGCTCCCTAGTCTCCCTGGCATGCCCAGGTCGATATTTGGCCTACAACACACCTGAACCCAGGGTCCACTCCCAGAACCGTGGGCTATAGCACACCGATTTTGCCCCAAAACACCCCTTTCGCGCCATTTCACCTATTTGACCAACCAAATATCCCAATCCACTCAAACGTGAAACACTTTTGGCCCATGACACCCCCTGCCCCCGGGTCCACCACCGGAACCGTGGGCTATAGCACACCGATTTGGCCCCAAAATGACCCGTTCGTGCCGTTTCACCCATTTGACCAACTAAATAGCCTCGTCCACACAAACGGGCAACACTAGGATACTCCCCAGCCTAGCTGGAATGCCCAGGTCAATTTTTGACTCACGACACCCCCAAACCCCCGGCCCACCTCCGGAACCATGGGCTATAGTATATTGATTTGGCCCCAAAATGTCCTGTTAGCGCCGTTTTGCCTCTTTGACCAACCAAATAGAGCCGCCCATACAAACGGGCAATAGAAGAATGCTCTCCAGCCTCCCTCACATGCCCAAGTCGATTTTTGTCCCACATCACCCCCGAACCCCAGGCCCTCCCCCGGAACCGTGGGCTATAGCACATCGATTTGGCCCCAAAATGCCCTGTTCGTGCTGTTTTGCCCATTTGATCAACCAAACGGCCCCTCCCATAAAAACGGGCAACACTAGGATGCTCCCCAGCCTCCTGGAACATCCATGTCAATTTTTAACCCATGACACCCCGATCCCCAGGCCCACCCCTAGAACCGTGGGCTATAGCACATCGATTTGGCCCCAAAATATCCCGTTCATACCGTTTTGCCCTTTTAACCAACTAAATTTCCCTGCCCACACAAACGGGAAACACCATGAAACTCCCTAGTCTCGTAGGCACGCCCAGGTAAATTTTTGGCCCCTGGTACCCCCAGAACCGTGGGCTATAGCACACCGATTTGGCCCAAAAATGCCCCGTTCGCGCCATTTTGCCTGTTTGACCAACCAAATAGCTCCGCCCATACAAACGGGTAATACTAGGATGCTTCCCAGCCTCTCTGTCATGCCCAGGTTGATTTTTAGCCCACGAAACCCCCGTTCCCACCCCCGGAATCGTGGGCTATAGCACACCGGTTTGGCCCCCAAATGCCTATTTCGCACCGTTTTGCCCATTTGACCAACCAAATGCCCCCCCCCATAAAAATGGGAAACACTAGGACTCTCCCCAACCTTTCTAGCACACCTTGGTCGAGTTTCAACCAACGGCACCTCCAGACCCCGGGCCCACCATCGGAACCGTGGGCTATATCACATTGATTTGGCCCCAAAATGCCTGATTCTCACAATTTCGCCCGTATGAACAACCAAATGGCCCCGCCAATACAAATGGGAAATACTAGGATGCTTCCTTGACTCCCTGGCTTCCTTGACCCCAGGCCCACCCCCAAAACCGTGGGCTTATAGTACACCGATTTGGACCTAAAATGCCCCATTCACGTCTTTTTGCTTGTTTGACAAACCAAATGGCCCCGCCCACATAAACGGGCAATACTAGGATGCTCCCCATTCTCCCTGGAATGCCCAGGTCGATTTTTAGCCTACGGTACCCCCTTACCCCAGGCCCACCCCCGGAACTGTGGGATATAGCACACCGATTTGTCCTTAAAATGCCCTGTTTGTGCCTTTTCGCCCATTTGACAAACCAAATGGCCCCGACCACACAAATGAGCAACATTACGATTCTCCCCAGCCTCCCTAGCATACCCAGGTAAATTTTTGGCACACGGCACCCCCGGACCTCGAGCCCACCCCCGGGATCGTCGGCTATAACACACCAATTTGGCCCCGAAATGCCCCATTCATGCTGTTTTGCATGTTTGACCAACTAAATGGCCCCTCATACACAAACTGGCCTCACTAGGAAGCTCCCCATCCTCCCTGGCACGCCCAGGTTAATTTTTGGCTCATGACACCTGATGTGTGAGCAATTGCTAACACATTTAAGACCTTTAACCAAGAATAATTGCGAATTCTTAAGCAACTTTTGTCGTTTTTGATTTTCTTATGTCTGATTTTATAGTTTAAGCTGATGGGATAGAGAAACAACAAGAATGGAAGCAAGTAAGTTAAAATTTGGAGGAATCTGAAGAGAAGTGTGGTTGACGACATCTGTGATAAGTCACCAGCCTTGTGATAGGCTATCATAGTTGTTGTCAGAATTAAGTATGAGTTGAAGTATGTGACGATATCTGGTGATATGACGTCAAAAGTGTGATACGCCGTCATGAATGTCATCATCCTTAAACAGAGAATGGGAGTTGAAGACATTTTTGTGACGATGTTTGTTATAAGTCGTTAGGTTGGTGATAAGGCATCAACGTCGTTGTTAGCCTTAGACAGCAGAAGCCAAAAGTACATAGGAGCTGACGACATTTGTGATAAGCCGTCAAACTTCTGATAAGCTGTCACAGATGTCGTCGTCTATTCGAGAAAAAGATGTAACTTTAATTCTATTTCCTTATTTAGGTTGAACTATTTAAAGCTTTGTTTTAGGGTTTTCTGGAGGCATTCATTCATCATCATCATTATTCTAAAGAGAGTTCGATACTTTGAGTCTTGGAGAATATTTTTTGATATTTCTTTCTCTATCTTTTTGGATTCGAACAATACAACTATTTTGGGGATTTTCCTTTGTGATCTAATCTACGATTCACTAATTATTATTCATCTCTGTAAGTTAATCTTCTCAATTATGAATTCAATTATGTGTTTTGTTCTTTGCATCATGAGTGGCTAAACTTAGTTAACCTGAATTATGGGATCTAGGGTTAGGTCATGATGATGTGCTAAACACTCAAGATTTAATAGGTGTTAGGATTTCTTGATAATTCTGATATTTTAATTAACGTCTGTTGGTTGCAAACAGTAGACACACCTACTTTGATTTGCTTGAGAAAGAAATCATATACAGTAGGAAGTGAATTATCAACAGGGACTCGAAAATACTTCATTTAACAATCAACGCTGTAACAAGGTTGATTAACCTGAGGTAAAATCTGGGCAGTGAATAATGATTTCCTAAGTCTGAGAGGATTAGGAAATTAGACGCTTAAATAGGTCGAGAGAAATTTGAGCATATCATCGATAAAGATAGCTTGTTATCCTAACCACCGTGAGAATCATGAACCACTTTTAGCATCTGTCATGTACCGGAAGCCCTAGTGAACATAATTCTGGTTATTTCATAAGCTCTTGATTTACAAACACTGAAACTAAAGTGACCAACAATTATTTGTTGATCATCAAAAGCCCCCACTTTATCTTTTCATATCATCTGTTTGAATTCAACTTGTAGCTATAGTCTCAAATTAATTTAATTGCCACTTACATTGTTCCCTGTGGATTCGACCCTGACTCTAAAAGTTGGGTAAATATATTGACGACGACTGCCTTGCACTAAATTGACGTGTAAGTTGAGCGTTATCAGCACCCCCGGACCCCGGGCCTACCCCTGGAACCGTGGGTTATAGCACACCGATTTGGCCCCAAAATGCCCCGTTCGCGCCGTTTCGCCCATTTGACCAACCAGATTGCCCTGCCCACACAAATGGAAAAAACTAGGATGCTCCCCAGCCTCCATGGCACGTCCAGGTTGATTTTCGTCCCACGACTCATCCGAACCCAGGGTCCACCCTCGGAACCATGGGCAATAGCACACCGATTTGGCCCCAAAATGCCCCGTTCACGCTGTTTCACCCGTTTGACCAGTCAAATTAACCCGACCACATAAATGAGCAATACTATGACGCTCCCCAACCTCCCTGGCATGTCCATGTCGATTTTCGACCCAAGGAATGCCTGAACCCAGGGCCCACCCCTTGAATCGTGAGCTAAAGCACACCGATTAGGCCCCAAAATGCCCCGTTCGCTCCGTTTTGCCTGTTTGACATACCAACTGGCCCCACCCACACAAACGGGAAACACTAGGATGCTCCCCAACCTTGCTAGCACACCTCGGCCAATTATCGGACCATAAAACCCTCGAAGCCCGGGCCTACCGCTAGAACCGTTGGCTATAGCACACCAATTTGGCCCCAAAATGCCCCATTCGTGCCATTTCGCTTGTTTGAAAAAACAAATGGCCCCGACCATACAAACGGGCAACACTAGGACACTTCCCAGCCTCCCTGGCTCGCCCAAGTCAAGTTTTGGCCCACGGTACCCACGGACCCCAGGCCCACCCCCGGAACCGTGTGCTTATAGCACACCCATTTGGACCCAAAATTCCCCGTTCGCGACTTTTCGCCCGTTTTACCAACCAAATGGACCTGCCCACATAAACGGGCAACACTAGGATGCTCCCAAGTTTCCCGGGCACGCTCAGGTTGAGTTTTCTTCCATGGCACCTTCGAAACTCGGGCCCACCACCGGGACCGTGGGCTATAGAACACCAGTTTGGCCCCAAATCACCTATTTCGCACCTTTTCGCCTGTTTAACCAGCAAAATGGACCCACACACACAAACGGGCAAACACTATGATGCTTCCCAGCCTCCCTGGCATGCCCAGGTTATATTTTGGCTCACGACACCACCAGACCCCGGGCCCACCCCTAGAATCATGGGTTATTGCACACTGATTTGGCCCCAAAATACCCCGTTGGCGCCGTTTCGCCCATTTGACCAACCAAATGGCCCCGCCCACACAAACGGTCAATACTAGAATGCTCCCCTGCCTCGCTGGCACGCCCAGGTCAAATTTTGGCCCACGGCACCCCCGGACCTTTAACCCCCACCCCTCCGAAACCGTAGTCTATAGCACATTGATTAGTCCCCAAAATACCCCGTTTGCCCGTTTGACCAACCAAATTTCCCCGCCCACATAAAAGGCAACACTAGGATTCTCCCGTGCCTCCCTGGCACACCCAGTTCAATTTTTGGCGCGAGGTACCCCTGGACCCCAGGACAACCCTCAGAACCGTGGGCTATAGCACACCAATTTGGCCCCAAAATAGCCTGTTTATGCCATTTCGCTCGTTTGACCAACCAAATGACCCCGCGCACGCAAACGGGCAATATAAGGATGCTTCTCAGCCTCCCTGGCATGCCCAGGTTGATTTTCGGCCTATGGAACCCCCAAACCCTGGAACCACCCTAGAAAATGTGGGCTATAGCACACCGATTTGGCCCCAAAATGCCCCATTCGCGCTGTTCGCCCTTTTAACAAACCAAATGCCCCTACACAAACGGTCGACACTAGGATACTCCCCAACCTCCCTAGCACGTCCAAGTCGATTTTCGGCCCACGAAACCCCCGGACGAAATGGCCTCGCCCACACAAACAGGCAACACTAGGATACTCCCCAGCCTCCTGGCATGCTCAGGTCGATTTTTAACCCATGGCACCCCCGAACCCCGGGCCCACTCCCGAAATCGTGGGCTATAGCACACTGATTTGGCCATCCCCGTTCGCGCCGTTTCACCCATTTTACAAACCAAATGGCCCCGCACACACAAATGGGAAATACTAGGATGCTCCCTAGCCTTCTAGGCACGCCCAGGTCAATTTTGGGCTCCGTTACCCCCGAATCCCAGGTCCACCCCTAGAACCGTGGGCTATAGCACAACGATTTGGCCTCAAAATGCCTCGTTCGCGCTGTTTCGCCCGTTTGACCAACCAAATGTCCCCGCTAAAACTAACGGGAAAAACTAGGATGCTTCCCAGCCTCTCTGGCACGCTTAGGTCAATTTTTAGCCCACGGCACCCCCGAACCCCACACCCCTCCCCTGAACCGTGCGCTATAGCACAACGGTTTTGCCTTAAAATGCCTATTTCGCATCGTTTTTCCCATTTGACCAATCAAATGGCCCCGCCTACACAAATGGGAAACACTAGGACTCTCCCCAGCTTCCCTGGAACACCCAGGTCAATTTTTGACCCATGGCACCTCCGGACCCTAGGCACAGCCCCAGAACTGTGGGCTATAGCACACCGATTTAACCCTAAAACACCCCGTTCGTACCATTTCGCCTGTTTGACAAACCAAATAACCCCGCCAACACAAATGGGAATTACTAGGATATTCCGTAGCCTCCCTGGCATGCCCAGGTTGATTTTTTACCCACGGAACCCTAGGTCCACCCCCAGAACTGTGGGCTATAGCACATCAATTTATCCCTAAAATCCCCCGTTCGCGCGTTTTCGCCCATTTGACCAACCAAATGGCCCCGCCCACATAAACGAGCAATGTTAGGCCGTTCCCTAGCCTCCCTGGTTCACCCAGGTAAAATTTTGGCCCATGGTACCCCCAGACCCCGAGCCCACCCTCGGGACCGTCAGCTATAGCACACCGATTTGGCCCCAAAATGCCCCGTTCGTGCCATTTCACATGTTTGACCAATAAAATAGACCCGCACACACAAACGGGCAACACTAGGGTGCTCTCCAGCCTTCCAAGAATGTCCAGGTCAATTTTTGGCTCACGGCATCCCCGGACCCCAGGCCCATCCCCGGAACCGTGGGCTATAGGAAACCGATTTGGCGCCAAAATGCCCTGTTCGTGCCGTTTCACCTGTTTGACAAACCAAATGGCCCCACCCTCACAAACGGTAAACACTAAGATGCTCCCCAGCTTCCCTGGAAAGCCCAGGTCGATTTTGGTCTGAGGTACCCCCGGACCCCAGGTCCACCCCTGGAACCGTGGGCTATAGCACACCGATTGAGCCCCCAAATGCCATGTTTGTGCCTTTTTGACTGTTTAACCAACCATATGGCCCCGCCCAGCTAAACGGCCAACACTAAGATACTCCCGAGCCTTCCTGGCATGCTCAGGTTGATTTTTGGCCCACGGCACCCCCGAACCCCGTGCCCACCCTCGGAACCGTGGGCTATAGCACACCAATTTTTCCCCAAAATACCCCGTACGCGGCGTTTCGCCCATTTTACCAACCTAATGGCCACGCCCACATAAACGGGCAACACTAGGATGCTCCCCAGCCTCCCTGGCACGGCCAGATCAATTTTTGGCCCACGACACACCCAAACCCAGAGTCCACTCCCGGAACCGTGGGCTATAGCACACCGATTTGGCCCTAAAATGCCCCGTTCGCGCCGTTTCACCCGTTTGACCAACCAAATGGATCCACCCACTCAAATATGCAAAACTAAGATGCTGCCCAGCCTTCCTGTCACTTCCAGGTCAATTTTTAGCCCACGACATGCCCGAACCCCGGGCCCACGCCCGGAACCGTGGGCTATAGCACAGCGATTTAGTCCTAAAATGCCCCATTCATGCCGTTTTAACTGTTTAACCAACCAAATAGCCCCACACAAAAAAATGGTCAATACTAAGATACTCCCCTGCCTTCCTGTCACACCCAGGTCAATTTTCGGAGCGCGGCACCCCCGAACCCCGAGCCCACCCCCAAAACCATGCGCTATAGCACACTAATTTGGCCTGAAAATGCGCCATTCATGCCGTTTTGCCCGTTTCACCAACCTAATGGCCACGCCCACACAAATGGGTAATACTAGGAGGCTCCCCAGCCTCCCTGGCATGCCCAGGTTGATTTTCAGCCAACGACAAACTCGAATCCAGGGTCCACCTCCAGAACCGTGGTCTATAGAACTTAGATTTGGCCCCAAAACGCTCCATTTGCGCTGTTTTTCCCATTTGACTAACCAAATGGCCCCACCCACTCAAATGTGAAATACTAGGATGCTCCCCAGCCTCTCTGGCTCTCCCAGGTTAATTTTTGGCCCACGGCATCCCCGAACCCTTGGACCCACCCCCAGAACCGTGGGCTATAGCACACCGATTTGGCCCCAAAATGCCCTGTTCGTGCCACTTTTCCCGTTTGACAAACTAAATGGCCTCGCCCATATAAACGGGAAAAACTAGGATGCTATCCAGCCTCCCTTGCACGCCCAGGTCAATTTTTAGCCCACGTCACCCCAGAACCCCGAGCCCACCCTCGGAATCGTGGGTTATAACACACCGATTTGGCATGAAATTACTTTGTTTATGCTATTTCACCCATTTGACCAACGAAATGGACCAATCCACACAAATGGGCAACACTAGGATGCTCCCCAGCCTCCCTGGCATGTCCAGGTCGATTTTTGGCCCACAGCACCCCCGGACCCCGGGCCCACCCTCAAAACCGTGCGCCATAGCACACCGATTTTGCCCAAAAATTCCCCATTCATGCCGTTTCTCCTGTTTGACAAACCAAATAGCCCCGCTCACACAAACGAGCAACACTAGGATGCTCCTTAGCCTCCTTGGCACGCCCAGGTTGATTTTTAGCCCACGACACCCCCGGACCCCGGGCTCACCCCCGGAACCATGGGCTATATAGTACAATGATTTGGCCCCAAGAAGCCACATTCGCGCCATTTTTCCTGTTTGACCAACCAAATGGCCCCGCCCACATAAAAGGGCAACACTAGGACGCTCCCCAGCCTCTCTGACATACCCAAGTTGATTTTTGGCCCACAGCACCCTCAGACCCCGGGGCCATCCCTGGAATCGTGGGCTATATAGCACACCGATTTGACTCCAAAATGCCCCGTTTGTGCCGTTTCGTCCATTTGACCAACCAAATGGCCCCGCCAATACAAACAGGCAACAATAGGATGCTCCTCAGCCTCCTAGCATGCCCAAGTTAATTTTCAACCCACGACACCCTTGGACACCAGGCCCACCCCCAAAATCGTGGGCTATAGCACACCAATTTGGCACCTAAATGCCCCGTTCATACTGTTTTGCCCGTTTAACCACCCAAATGGCCCCACCCACATAAACGGCCAACACGAGGACACTCGCTATCCTCCTACGCACACCCAGGTCGATATTTGGCCTACGGCACCCCCGGAACCGTGGGCTATAGCATATCGATTTGGCCCAAAAATGCCCCGTTCATGCCATTTCTTCCATTTAACCAATCAAAAAGCCCCACCCTCACAAAAGGGCAATACTAGGATGTTTCCCAGCCTCCCTGTCATGACCAGGTCATTTTTTGGCCTACGACACCCCCGGAACCGTGGGCTATAGAACACCGGTTTGGCCCTAAAATGCCTATTTCGTATCATTTTGCCCGTTTGACCAACCAAATGGCCCCGTCCATACAAACGGGAAACACTAGGACTCATCCCAGGCTCCCTGGCATACCCAGGTCAATGTTTGATCTGCGGAACCTCCAGATCCTGGGCCCACCCCCATAACCGTGGGCTATAGCACACTAATTTAGCCAAAAAATAACCCGTTCGCGCTGTTTCGGCCAATTGAACAACCAAATAGCTCGGCCAACACAAGAGGGAAATACTACGGTGCTCCCCAGCCTCCCTGGCACGCCCAAGTCAACTTTTGGCCTACGGTACCCACAGAACCCATGCCCCCCAGAAACGTGGGATATAGCACACTGATTTGGACCCAAAATGCCCCGTTCACGCCTTTTCGCCTGTTTGACCAACCAAATGTCCCCATCCACATAATCAGGCAAAACTAGGACACTCCCCAGCCTCCATGCCATGCTCAAGTTGATTTTCGGCCCACGGTACCCCCTGACCCCATGCCAACCCCCGGGACCATGGGCTAGAGCACACTAATTTGGCCCCAAAATGCCTTGTTCGCACCGTATCGCTTGTTTGACCAAAAAAATGGCCCTGCAGACACAAAAAGTCAACACTAGGACTCTCCCCAGCCTCCCTGGCATGCCCAGATTAATTTTTGGCCCACGACACACCCGGATCCCCGGCCCACCCCCAGAACTGTGGGCTATAGCACACCGATTTTACCCCATAATGCCCTGTTTACGCCGTTTTGCTTATTTGACCAACCAAATGGCCCCTCCCACACTAACTGGAAATACCAGGATGTTTCCCAGCCTCCCTGGCATGCCCAGGTTAAATTTTAGCTCAATGAACCCCGGGCCTACCCCTGGAACTGTGGGCTATAGCAAACCGATTTCTCCCCCAAATGCCCCGTTCGTGCTGTTTTGATCGATTAACCAACCAAATGGCCCCGCTCACACAAACGGGAAATACTAGGATGTTTCCCAACCTCCTTGACATGCCCAGTTCAATATTTAGCCCAGAAAACCCTCGAACCCCGAGCCCACCCCCAAAACCGCAGGCTATAGCACACCGATTTGGCCCTAAAATGCACCATTTCGCCCATTTGACTTATCAAATTACCCCTACCACACAAACGGGAAACAATAGGACGCTCCCCAGCCTCCTTTGCATGCCCAGGTCTATTTTTGCCCCACGAAACCCACGGACCCCATGTCCACTCCTAGAACCGTGGGCTATAGCACACTGATTTGGACCCAAAATAGCCCGTTCGCACCTTTCTACCCGTTTGAAAAACCAAATGGCCACGTCCACATAATCAAACAACACTAGAATTCTCCCCAGCCTCCCTGGCACTCTCGGGCCAATCTTTGGCCGACGTCACCCCCTGACCCCAGACCCACCCCCAGGATCGTAGGCTATAGCACATCAATTTGGCCTCAAAATGCCTCGTTCGCGTCGTTTCTCTTGTTTGACCAGAAAAATAGCCCCCCACACACAAACAGGAAATACTAGGACTCTCCCCAGCATCCTTAGCATGCCCAGGTCGATTGACAACCCATGACACACCCATACCCCAGGCCCATCCCAAGAATTATGAGCTATAGCACACCGATTTTTCCCCATAATGCTTCGTTCGCTCCGTTTCGCCCATTTGACCAACCAAATGGCCCCTCCCATACTAAATGGTAACACTACGATGCTTCCTAACCTCCCTGGCAGGCCCAGGTTAATTTTTGGCTCACGACACCCCCGGACCCCAGTCCCATCCCCAGAACCGTGGGTAATAGCACACTGATTTAGCTTCAAAATTCCCCGTTCACGCCGTTTCGCCCGGTTGATCAGCCAAATGTCCCTGCCCACATAAATAGGAAACACTAGGACACTCCCCACCCTCCCTGGCATGGCTAGGTAAATTTTCAGCCCACGACACCCCCGGACCCCGAGCTCACCCCCAGAACCGTAGGTTATAGCACACCGATTTGGCCCTAAAATGCCCCGTTTGTGCCTTTTCGCCCGTTTGACCAATCAAAATGCCTCACCCACACAAATGAGCAATACTAGGATGCTCCCCAACCTCTCTATCACGCCCAGATCAATTTTCGACCCACGACACCCCCGAACCCCGGGCCCACCCCTAGAATTATAGGCTATAGCACACTGATTTTACCCTAAAATGCCCCGTTCGTGCTGTTTCGCCCGTTTGACCAACCAAATGGCCCCGTCCACATAAAAGGAAAATACTAGGATACTGCTCAGCCTTCCTAGCATGCCTAGGTTAATTTTTGGCCTATGGCACCCTCGAACCCCGGGCCCACCCTGAAAACCGTGGGCTATAGCACACCAGTTTGGCCCCAAAATGCCTATTTCGTATCTTTTTCCCCATTTGACCAACCAAATTGCCTTGCCAACCCAAACGGGAAATAATAGGACACTCCCCAGCCTCCTTGGCATACCCAAGTCAATTTTTAACCCACGACACCTCCGAACCCTGGACCCACCTCTGGAACCGTGGGCTATACCACAACGATTTGGCCTCAAAATTCACTATTCATGTTGTTTCACCCGTTTGACCAACAAAATGGCTCCGCCAATACAAACGAGCGACAGTAGGACGTTCCCTAGCCTTCTTGGCATGTCCAAGTCAATTTTTGACCCATGGTGCCCATGAACCCTAGGCCCTCCCCCGAAATCGTGGGCTATAAGACACTGATTTGGCCCCAAAATACCCCGTTCGCATCTTAATGCCTATTTGACTAACCAAATAGCCCCGCCCACACAAACGGGAAACATTAGGATGCTCCTCAGCCTCCCTAGCACGCCCAGGTCAATTTTTGGCCCACGGCACCCCTGGACCCCGAGCCCACCCCCAGGACCGTGGGTTATAGCACACTGATTTGGCCCTAAAATGCCACGTTCACACCATTTCTCCCGTTTGACCAACAAAATAGCCCCGTACACACAAACGGGCAACACTAGGATGCTCTCTAGCCTCCGTGGCATGCCCAAGTTAATTTTTGGCTCACGTCACCCCCAGAACTCGGGCCTATCCACGGAACTGTGGGCTATAGGAAACCGATTTGGTGCTAAAATGCCCCGTTCGTGTCGTTTCACCCATTTGACAAACCAAATTTCCTCTCCCACACAAACAGGCAATATTAAGATGCCCCCCAGCCTACCTGGTAAGCCCAGGTTGATTTTGGCCCCCGGTACCCCCGGAACCCAGGCCCACACCTGGAACCGTGGGCTATAGCACACCGATTTGACCCCAAAATCCCCCGTTCATGCCGTTTCGACCGTTTGACCAACCAAATAGCCCCGCCCATACAAACGGGCAATACTAAGATGCTCCCCAACCTTCCTGGCATGTCCAGGTCAATTTTCATCCCACGAAACCCCCAAACCCTGAGCCCACCCCCAGAACCGTGGGCTATAGCACATCGATTTAGCCTCAAAATGCCCCGTTCGATCCGTTTCACCAACCTATTGGCCACGCCCACACAAACGGGCAATTATATGATGCTCCATAGCCTCCCTGGCATGCCCAAGTCAAGTTTTGGCCCACGGCACACCTGAACCCAGGGTCCACCCCCGGAACCGTGGGCTACAACCCACCGATTTGGCCCCAAAATGCCCCGTTCGTGCCCTTTCGATAGTTTGACTAACAAAATAGCTCTACCCACTCAAACGTTCAACATTAAGATACTCCCCAGCCTCCCTGGCACTCCGAGTTTGATTTTTGGCCCACGGCACCCCCGGACCCCAGGCCCATCCTCGGAACCGTAGGCTACAACACACCGATTTAGCCCCAAAACACCTCGTTCATGATGTTTTGTCCGTTTGACAAACTAAATAGCCTCGCCCACATAAAAGGGAAACACTAGGATGCTCCCCAACCTCTCTGGCACGTTCAGGTCAAATTTTGGCCTACGGCACCCCCGAACCCCTGGCCCACCCCTGGAACCGTGGGCTATAGAACACAATTTGGCACCAAGTTATCCTGTTTACACCGTGTCACCCGTTTGACTAACCAAATGGACCCACCCACATAAATGGGAATTACTAGGATGCTCCCCAACTTCCCTGGCACGCCCAAGTCAATTTTTGGCCCAATGCACCCCCGGACCCGAGGCCCACCCCCAGAACCGTGGGCAATAGCACACCAATTTGGCACCAAAATGCCCCATTCATGCCTTTTTGCCTGTTTGACTAACCAAATAGCCTCACTCACACAAACGGGCAATACTAGGATGTTCTCCAGCCTCCCAGGCACGCCCAGGTCGATTTTCAGCCCACAAAACCCTCGGACCCTAGGCCCACCCCCGGAACCATGGGCTATAGTACACTGATTTGGCCCCAAAATGACCCGTTCACACCATTTTTCCTGTTTAACCAACCAGATGGACCCTCCCAAACAAACAGGAAACACTAGGACATTCCCCAGCCTCCCTGTCATGCCCAAGTCAATTTTTGGCCCTCAACACCCCTAAACCGCGGGCCCACCCCCAGAATTGTGGGCTATAGCACACCGATTTGGCTCCAAATAGCCCCGTGATGTGTGAGCAGATGCTAACATATTTTAGGCTTTTAACTGAGAATAATTGCAAAGTCTTAAGTAACTTTTGTCATTTTTTATTATTTTATCTTTGATTTTGCAGTGGAAGTCAAGATGCAAGAGAACCAAGAATGATGGAAGTAAAAGAGTTGAAATCTGAAGCAAATAGCAGAGAAGTATGGCTGTCGATATTCCTAATAAGTCATCCGCAATATTATAGGTTATTAGCTTTATCGTCAGCCTTAAACAAAGAAAGTGATTAAGTGGAAGAAGTGACGACGACATGTGATAAGCCGTCAGCCTTGTGATAAGCCGTCAGAGTCACCGTCAGCCTTAGATAGAACATGGGAGCTGAGGTGGAGAAGTGACGACATTGTGTGATATGTCATCACAGTTTTGATAAGCCGTCAGGATTCATCATCAGCCTTAAGCAGAAATTATGAAAATGGAAGAAGAGTTGACGACATCCGTGATAAGTCGTTAGCCTCTTGATAAGGCGTCACGCATGTCATCACCTAATCTGAGAAGAATAATGAACTCTGTGATTTTGTTTCCATAATTAGGCTAAAGTGTTTAAAGCATAGTTTAGGGTTTTCTAAGGAAGAGGATTATTATTCTGAACCTATTTTGGAATGGACGTATTTTTATTTTCTCTCTAGTTTCTTGGCTTGTACAAAATAATTAAGTTTGAAAAGATTATTATCAATATTTTGGGATTTTTACTTTGATCTAATATGAGAAACACTTATTCCTATTCATCTTGCTATAAGTTCATCTTTTAAATTATGAATTCAACTTGTTGTATCGATTATTACATTATGAGTGGCTAAATCCCTTTAACCCGAATTATGGGATCTATGGGTTAGGTCTTGATAAGTTTCTAAGTGTTCAAGATTGTAAAGGTAATAGGACTCCTTGATAATTCTGATGTTTCAATTATTGTCTATTGGTTGCAAACGATAGATAGTACCTACTTTGATTTGCTTGAGATAAGAAATCAACTATAGTAGGAAGTGAATTATTGACAGGGACATGGAAGCTACCAACCTTCCATTTAATAATTGACGTTGTAACAAGGTTAATTAAACTGAGGTAAAGTTTGGTCAGTGAATATAAATTCCCTAATTCAGAGAGGATTAGGTAATTAAATGCTTAAGTAGGTCGAGAGACATTTAGGCATAACTTCGATAAATACAATCTGTTGTTCCTACCTATTGTGAGAATCTTGAATCACTATTAGCATCTATCAAGTACCAAAACCCATAAAGAACAAAATTTTTGTTTTCCATAAAATCTTGATTACAAACACTGAAACTAAAGTGACCAACAATTATTTGCTTAATTCTCATAACCCCTAATTTATCAAAAATTACTAACTATAAGTTGATTAACTTGCATAAAACTTAGATTCACACCATATTCCCTGTGGGATTCGACCCCAACCTAGTTGGATTATATATTGACAACGATCGCTTATATTCTCATTAGAGAGGTGTAGTTTGAGCGTTATCAAAAATGGCACTGTTGCCAGGGAATACGGTTGTAAATTAAAGTTTGTGTGCGCTAATTGAATGTTAGTCAAGTTTCCTAGTTTTACGTTTATTTGTTGTTTTTGTTTTCTACAGGACTTTTGTGGTGTATTCCAAGAACCAGAAGATCCTAAGGACCATTATTACCATTTAATCCGGAACCGCAACTAATTGGCAGAATGGCAGACTAGCAGGAGGCTGACAGGTTAAAATCCTTAGCTAGAGCTCAGGTGAATGTACAGAATGTCGGTCAACAAGTACGGTATCCAAATCCTGAGGATGAATATTTGGGAGATGAGGAGTTTCTAAACCCTAGTAACCTAAGGCGTGTAGAGTAAGTAGCTGCACTAGTACAACGTAATGCTAACAGGAACCGTCCGTTCTGAAGAAAGAAAGATTACCAGCTAGTCCAGTATGACCTCAATGATGATGATGATGGAATGGATGGAGAAGGTTCAATGGGTGAATTTATTCCTCCACCGTTGGCACTTGGGAAAAAATTCAACATTACAAGTACTATGATTCAACTCCTCAATTTGAAGGGGTTGTTTGGTGGCCTTCTTGGAGATGAACCAAACTTGCATCTGGTGAACTTTGTCACCATCTGTAAATATTTTGATAACCTAGGAGTGGGTCAGAATGCTATCCGTTTGAGATTGTTTCTATTGTCTCTATTTGGGGAGGCAACATTATGGCTTAATAAGCTGACACCTGATTCTATAACCAACTGGAAGTAGTAGAAAGGAGCTTTCCTAGAAAGGTTCTTTCCACTTTTTAAGAGGGTATAGTTGAGGGATAAGATCAGTAACTTTAGACAGCTCCCAACTGAAGCTTTGCATAAAACCTGGGAGATATTAAAAAAGAAGCTGATGAAGTGTTCGAAACACAATATGACGGACATACACTTGATGGAGACTTTGTACAGGGCTCTTAAATCTGTAACAAAACCAATTATAGATAATGCTACTGGTGGTTCATTTATTGATCTTACATTCCTAGAGGCTTCAAAAATACTCGAGAGAATGACCAAACTGAGCCGAGCATGGAATACCAGAGACTCTATGGTAGAAAGCACCACTATTTCTGTGGGTATGATTGCAGAACAACGCAGGAGAGACAAGGAGCGTGATCAAGATATGGCAAGATTGAAAAGGTGAAAGTTGTGGGATCTCAAGATAGATTTAATGCTGACCCAGAAGAAAAGGCGAACTATGTTAATAATCATGGGGGTTTTCGAGGCAATAGACAAGGGAATCAAGGTCAGAATTATTTTGATAAGCCTGATTATAAAGATAGAGAGCAGGGAAATTAAAGGAACAATAATGATAGGAGCAGGCTATATGTCCCTCCTGAAAATCATGATGCTGCTACAACAAGTTCTGAAAAGATGTCCATGGAGGACATAATGGCTAAATTGTTAAAGAGAGTGGAGGCTACCAACTCAGGAGTGACTACCATGAAGACCGATCTGTTATCTATTAGTCAGTTGGTAAACTCGCACTCCACTTCAATCAAGTAGCTGGAATAGAAAATAAACCAACTCTCCGCAACGTTGAATCAGAGGAAGAGTGGAACATTACCTAGTGATACAGTCCAGAATCTGCAGAATGATGGCTCATGTATGGAGATTACCACTAGAAGTAGTAAGATATTACCTGGACCTTCTGTGGGCAAAAATATAGTTGATGAGATAGTTGGTGATGAATCGGAAGAAGGTGTTCCAATGGAGTCTGAGAAGCTGGATGGTTCTGATGATGCTTCGAAAAAAGGGAAAGAGAAGAAGAAGAAGGTAGTGGTAAAAAATCTCCCAAGACCACCACCTCCATTTCCTTAACGATTATAGAAAAAAGATGATGATACAAAATTTAGAAAGTTCATGATGATGTTGAAGCAGTTAACAATAAATGTCCCTTTGGTGGAGGCACTTGAGCAAATGCCAGGATACGCTAAGTTTATGAAAGACCTTGTCACGAAGAAATAGAAGGTTATCCATGAGCCGGAGGACAATCTCCATAATTGTGGTGCTATATCCATAAGGTCTTTGGTGCAGAAAAAGACAGACCCAGGAGCATTCACTATTTCTTGTACGATTGGGTCTCTGGAATTCGCTAAGCCATTATGTGATTTGGGAGCGAGCATTAATCTGATGCCGTTGGCTATATATAGAAAGCTAGGTTTGGGAAATCCTACACCCACCAACATGCGATTTGTAATGGCGGATGGGTCATTAAAATGACCTATTGGTATTTTGTATGATGTGGGTTGGTAAAGGTAGCTAGCTTCATATTCTTTGCGGATTTTGTCATTTTGGATTGCAAGGTGGACTTCGAGGTGCCCATAATCTTAGGTTGACCTTTCCTCGCAACCAAAAGTATGTTGATCGACTTACAAGCTAATGAGCTCTTATTCAGGATGAATGATAAAGTGATATGCTTTGATGTGTGCAAATCGATGAAGCAACATAAGAAAATGAGTATGTTCTCAATTATTGAAGTATATTATGAGGATAACCAGAAAGTACCAATATAGGAGAAGTTTTTTGTCGAGCCTTTAGCTGCAGTGCTTATGAATTTTGATCGTAAAGGCAATGAGAAGTACGAAGAGACTGTTTGGGCTCTAACAGGAATGGGTTCATACACTTATACTCCAAAAAAGTTAGATATTGATCTTTCTAATCGACCAACACCACTGGCTAAGCCATCTGTAAAAGAGCCACCAGTGTTGGAATTGAAAGAACTACTAGGGCATCTGAGGTACGTGTTTCTGGGTAATGGAAACACGCTACCTGTTATTATTGCAGCTAATTTAGGCGACCAACAGGTGGAAACACTTATTTTGGTAATTCAGAGGTACAAGAGAGCAATAGGGTGGACTATTGCAGATATTATTGGTATTCCTCCTGGCATCTGCACTCATAAGATACAACTTGAAGAAGATTGTACTCCGACCATCGAGCACCAATGCCATCTTAACCCACCAATGCAAAAGGTGGTTAAGATGGAAATTATGAAGTGGTTGGATGCAGGGGTGGTTTATCCTATTTTCGACAGTAAATGGATGAGCCCAGTTCAATGCGTGCCCAAGAAAGGGGGCATGACTGTTGTTGCAAATGAATGAAATGAGTTGATTCCACTCAGGCCTGTGACTGGGTGAAGAGTTTGCATAGACTATCACAAACTAAACTCATGGACCTTAAAGGACCACTTCCCTATACCTTTCATGGATCAAATGGTTGATCAGTTGGCAGAAAGGGGGTGGTATATCTTCTTGGATGGATATTTGGGCTACAACCAGATCTATTTTTCTCCTGAAGATTAGGAGAAAATGACATTTACATGACCGTATGGTACCTTTTTTTTTTAAAGAGGATGCTATTTGGGTTATGTAATGCACTAGCCACTTTTCAAAGGTGCATGATGTCTATTTTCTCAGATATGGTGGAGGACACCCTGGAGGTGTTCATGGATGATTTTTCTGTGGTTGGAGATTCGTTTGAGCTTTGTTTGGCAAACCTGAGTATGGCCTTGCAATGATGCGTTGAATTTAATTTGGTTCTTAATTGGGATAAATGCCACTTTATGGTAAAGGAGGGCATCGTTCTCGGCACAAAATTTCAGCAAAAGGGATAGAGGTTGATCGAGCCAAGGTTGAAGTTATTAAGAAACAACCACCTCCCATTTCAGTAAAGGGAGTGCGTAGTTTTCTTGGACATGCTGGCTTTTACCGGAGGTTTATAAGAGACTTCTCGAAGGTTTCAAATCCACTTTTCAAACTTTTGGAGAAAGAAGTGAAGTTCTCCTTCGATGATGATTTCTTGAAGGCATTTGAATGACTTAAAAAGAAGATGGTCGAGGCCCCTATCATTGTTGCACCGGATTGGTCAAAACCATTTGAGATCATGTGTGATACAAGCGGTGTTACCCTTGGAGCTGTATTGGGAAAAATGAAGGACAAATTGTTCCATCCAATATATTATGCCAGCAAAGCATTGAATGGAGCACAAAATAACTACACCGTCACTGAGCAGGAACTCCTAGCTGTAGTGTATGCTTTTGAGAAATTCAGGGCTTATCTGCTTGGGACCAAGGTGGTAGTCCACACTGACCATGCAGCCTTGAGGTAATTGATGGCTAAGAAGGATGCAAAACTAAGGCTGATTAGATGGGTGTTTCTGCTACAAGAATTTGACTTTGAATTCAAAGATAGAAAGGGTTGTGAAAACGAGGTTGCAGGTCATCTATCTAGAATGGAAGGTGAGTAGGCAATTAGTGATGAAATGGAGATAAATGATGCACATCCTTATGAGGAGATCTTGGTTGCTGCTGTGGATAAATTTCCTTGATACGCTGATTTTGCAAATTATGTTGTGAGTGAGGTCATTCCAGAAAATCTTTCTTTCCATCAAAGAAAGAAATTCCTTTATAATGTGACACATTACTTTTGGGATGAGCCGTATCTTTTTCGGAGATATGCTGACAATATTATAAGGAGGTGTGTGCCAGAAATGGATGTATTGTGTATATTGGAAGCATGTCATGCTTCCCTAGTTGGAGGTCACCATGTAGGTGACCAAACGACTAGGAAGGTGTTGCAGAGCGGCTACTATTGGCCCATGTTGTTCAAGGATGCTCATGAGTTTGTGCTGAAATATGACCACTGTCAGAGGTAGGGGTCGATCTCCAAAAGACATGAGATGCCTTTGACTAAGATGCTTGAAGTGGAATTATTTGACTTCTGGGGCATCGATTTCATGGGCCCTTTTGTAAGCTCGTATGGGATGAAGTGTATTTTAGATGTTGTTGACTATGTCGCAAAATGGGTTAAAGTTGTTGCCTTGTCTGATAATGAAGGAAATGGGGTTGTTGATTTTCTCAAGAAGAATATTTTCTCTCGCTTTGAAGTACCACATACTATTATAAGCGATGGAGGATCTCATTTTTACAACAAAGTGTTTCGGCTGCCTTAGCAAAATATGGGGTAAAATAGGATAGAGTAGCCACTCCATATCACCCACAAACTAGTGGACAAATGGAGGTTTCAGATTGATAGATTAAAGCCATCCTAGCCAAAATGGTGAATGCTAGTCGGAAAGACTAGTCTCAAAAGCTCGATGATGCCTTGTGGGCATATCAGACTGCTTTTAAGACACCCATTAGCATGTCACCATTCCAGTTGGTCCATGGCAAAACATTCCATTTACCAATCGAGCTAGAGCACAAGGCTTTATGGTCACTCAAAAGGTTAAATTTGAGTTGGAAGTAGGCAACAGAGCTAAGACTGGGCAACTGAATGAGATGGATGAATTTCATCTCAAGGCATATGAAAGAGCATACCTATATAAAAAAAAGATGAAGAAGTATCATGATTGGAGGATCGAGAAACGAGATTTCCAAAAAGGTGACTTGGTACTTCTGTTCAATTCCAGACTCAAACTTTTCCCAGGTAAGCTTAAATCCAAGTGGTCAGGACCGTTTAGAGTTAGTCAAGTCTACTCATCTAGAGTAGTGGAACTTGAAAATGAAGACGACAATATCTTCAAGGTAAATGGGCAACGAGTCAAACTTTATATCGGTCTAAATGACTCAATGAAAAGTATTGCTACTATCTGTCTCGATGAAGTATGAAGTAATTGAGATACCTGAGTCATGTTGCGATGTTAAATCAGGCGCTACATGGGAGACAACTCATGATCCCTGTGATTGATCTACTCCAGGTATACCCTAACCCTTAGTTCTATTTTTATTGATTTTAAGTTGAGGGTATAGGGTGAGTTGTTGTTGTAAAATTTTGTAGTTGACTAGGAGAAATACAAGTACCTGAGGTAGTTAACATGTTTTTGTTATTTTGTGAACATCTCTCAAGTGGTCTAATTCTTTAACTGTGTGATTTGCATCTAATTGTGACCACTGTGCATCTTTGTATGGTATTAGTTCTAGTGACTTGATAACCATTACTAAATAATTGCATGAACTGGATAAGTATTAACTGGTGATATACTTGTGTGCCGTGTGTGTGTGAGATTGTACATAGTTCCCTTTATATGTTGAGTCTAGAACTTGTCCAGTTAGTTATACCTAGGTTGAAGGATAGGGGTTAGGAAAATATCATAGGCCACTTTGATATTAGCCCACTTTAGCCTAAATGACCTTCCCTGTATGTATAATATCCCTTGATCCCTATTTTGAGACTGAATCGCCTATTTCTTTTTATGATACCTATCACCGTCCTAATTTTATATCATAATGAACCTGTTTTGGCCCTGTTCCTCCTTGGACACTGTGCACCTTGACTTAGGCAAATGGCCTAAGTTGAGGGTGGCTATCATAGGGGTGCGTGATGTAAAATGAGTATGAAGAAAGGTAGAGTAAAAGAAAAGAATAAAAAGTTGGGTGCGGTGGAAAACAACAAGAAAAGAAAAGTTGTGAAAAAAAGAAGTGATTGTAGAAAAGAACCTCACCCATCCGGAATAAGTGTGATCAAGAAAAGAGAAGAGTAGAAAAGGCTAATGAGTGAAACCCCAAAAGTTAGTGTAGTGTCAAGGAGGCTTAGTCACTTTAAATATCATCGAGTATCATACCAGCTTCTAGCTACATTACAAGCCAAAGAGAAGACCTATAGTGATCCTAGCTGACCTATCTGAAGATGTCGGTAATAAAAATAAGGGAAAGCCTATGGTATTCGGCATACGTTGATTGGAACTTCATTTTGAGAGTGAGTGTATTTTGATTGTCCCTATGATTACATATGTGATGTCTGATATAAGTGAAGTAGGACTTCTTTGTAGTGAGGGCACACTGGTTACATTGCTAGTTTCTAACTTATTTGGATAGTGTAATCTTGATACATGCATGGTTGTTGTTGCTGAATTGATGACATATCTTGATTCCTGTGTGTCCCATTGTTGTTCTTCAATAGCATACACAGTTGATTTAGAATTAATTGACCTTGGATAAGGTAAAGATGGTTTTGAGATAATATAGATGATTGACTGCCAAATGTACTTTGTATCCTCTTGGTTGTGTTTTAGTTGCTTGAGGACAAGCAATTGTTTTAAGTTGAGGGTGTTGATGTGTGCGCAGATGCTAACACATTTGAGGCTTTTAACTGAGAATAATTGTAAAGTCTTAATCAACTTTTGTCGTTTTTGATTGTTTTATCTTTGATTTTGCAGTGGAAGTCAAAATGCAAGAAACCAACAATAATGGAAGTAAAAGAGTTAAAATCTGAAGCAAATAGAAGAGAAGTGTGGCTGACGAAATTCCTGATAAGTCGTCAGCACTCTGATAGGTTATCAGCTTCATCGTCATGCTTAAATAGAGAATAGGATTTAGTGGAAGAAGTGACAACGGTATGTGATAAGTCGTCAGCCTTGTGCTAAGCCGTTAGAGTCGCTGTTAGCCTTAGACAGAACATGAGAGCTGAGGTGGAGAAGTGACGACATTGTCTGATATGTCATCATAGTTTTGATAAGCCATTAGGATTCACCGTCAGCCTTAAGCAGAAATTGTCAAAATGGAAGAAGAGCTTATGACATCCGTGATAAGTCGTTAGCCTCCTGATAAGACGTCACGCATGTCATCATCTAATCTGAGAAGAACACTGAACTCTGTGATTTTGTTTCCATAATTAGGATGAAGTATTTAAAGCATAGTTTAGGGTTTTCTAAGGAAGAGGATTATTATTCTGAACCTATTTTGGAACACACATATTTTTATTTTCTCTCTAGTTTCTTGGCTTGAACAAAACAATTAACTTTGAAGAGATTATCATCAATATTTTGGGATTTATACTTTGATCTAATCTGAGAAACACTCTTTTCTATTTATCTTGCTATAAGTTCATCTTTCAAATTATGAATTCAACTTGTTGTATCGATTATTACATTATGAGTGGCTAAATCCCTTTAACCCGAATTATGGGATCTATGGGTTAGGTCTTGGTAAGTTGCTAAGTGTTCAAGATTGTAAAGGTAATAGGACTCCTTGATAATTTCGAGGTTTTAATTATTGTCTATTGGTTGCAAATGATAGATAGAACCTACTTTGATTTGCTTGAGATAAGAAATCAACTATAGTAGGAAGTGAATTATTGATAGAGACTTGGAAGCTACAAATCTTTCGTTTAATAATTGACGCTGTAACAAGGTTAATTAACCTGAGGTGAAGTATGGTCAGTGAATATAAATTCCCTAATTCAGAGAGGATTAGGTAATTAAATACTTAAGTAGGTCGAGAGACATTTAGGCATAAATTCGATAAAGACAATATGTTGTTCCTACCTATCGTGAGAATCTTGAATCACAATTAGCATCTGTCAAGTACCAAAACCCATAGTGAACATAATTTTGGTTTTCCATAAACTCTTGATTACAAACACTGAAACTAAAGTGACCAACAATTATTTGCTAAATTCTCATAACCCCCAATTTACCCGAAACTACTAACTATCAGTTGATTAACTCGCATAAAACTCTGATTCACACCATATTCCCTTTGGGATTCAACCCCAACGTAGTTGGGTTATTTATTGACAACGATCGCTTACATTCTCATTAGAGAGGTGTAGTTTGAGAGTTATCAAAAATGGCGCCGTTGCCGGGGAATACAATTGTAAATTAAAGTTTGTGTGCGCTAATTGACTGTTAGCCAAGTTTCCTAGTTTTACGTTTATTTGTTGTTTTTGTTTTCTACGAGACTTTTGTGGTGTATTCCAAGAACCAGAAGTTTCGGAGGACCATTATTACCATTTAATTTGGAACCGCAACTAATCGGTAGAATGGAAGACCAGCAGCAGGCTGACAAGTCAGCAGCCTTGCTAGAGCTCAGGTGAATGTGCAGAATGTCGGTCAAAAAATACGGCATTCAAATCCTGAGGATGAAGATTTGGGAGACGAGGAGTTGCTAAACCCTGGTAACACAAGGCGTGCAGAGCAAGCAACTGCACCAGTACAACGTAATGCTAACAGGAACCGTCCCTTCCGAGGAAGGCAAGATTTCCAGTCGGTCCAGTATGACCTAAATGATGATAATGATGTAATGGATGGAGCAGGTACAACAGGTGAAATTATTCCTCCACCGTTGGCACCTGGGAAAAAATTCAACATTACGAGTACTATGATTCAACTCCTCAATCTGAAGAGGTTGTTTGGTGGCCTTCCTGGGGATGACCCGAACTTGCATCTGGTGAACTTTGTCACCATCTGTAAATCTTTTGATAACCCAGGCGTGGGTCAGAATGCTATCCGTTTGAGATTTTTTCCGTTGTCTCTGTCTGGGGAGGCAACATTGTGGCTTAATGAGCTGACACTTGATTCTATAACCAACTGGAGGCAGTTGAAAAGGAGCTTTCCTAGAAAGTTTCTTTCCACCTTCCAGGAGGGTACAATTTAGGGATGAGATGAGCAACTTTAGACAGCTCCCAACTGAAGCCTTTCATGAAACCTGGGAGAGATTAAAAAAGAAGCTGATGTAGTGTACGAACCATAATATGACGGACATACACTTGATGGAGACTTTGTACAGGGCTCTTAAATCTGTAACAAAACCAATTGTAGATAATGCTGGTGGTGGTTTGTTTGTTGATCTTACATTCTCAGAGGCTTCAAAACCGTAGGCTATAGCACACCAATTTGGCCCCAAAATGCTTTGTTTACGTCGTTTCACCCGTTTGAACAACCAAATGGCCCCGCCCACACAAACATGCAATACTAGGATACTCCCCAACCTTCCTAGCATGCCTAGGTCAATTTGTGGCCGACGCCACACCCAAACCCAGGACCCACCCCCAGAACTGTGGGCTACAGCACACCGATTTAGCCCCAAAATTCCCCGCTCACGCCATTTTGCCCGTTTGACCAACCAAATGGCTCCACCCATACAAACGAGCAACACTAAGATACTCTCCTACCACCCTGGAGTGCACTGGTCAATTTTCTGCCCATGACACCCCCGAACCTCGGACCCACCACCGGAACCATGGGCTATTGCACACCCATTTGGCCCCAAAATTCTCTATTCATGCCGTTTTGCTCGTTTGACCAATAAAATGGCGCCACCCATATAAATGGGCAACACTAGGATGCTATCAAGCCTCCCAGGCATGTCCAGGTTTATTTTCAGCCCACGATACCCCCAAACCCCGGGCCCACCCCCAGAACGTGGTCTAAAGCACACCTATTTAGCCCCAAATTGCCCCGTTTGCCCCGTTTCACCCGTTTGACCAACCAAATGGCCCCCCATAAATACACGGGCAACACTAGGATGCTCCCCAGCCTCCCTGGCATTCCCAGGTTGATTTTTGGCCCATATTACCCCGGACCCCGGGCCCATACTTAGAATCGTGGGCTATAGCACACCGATTTGGCCCTAAAATGCCACGTTTCAGTCGTTTGACCAACCAAATGGCCACTCCCACATAAACGGGTAACACTAGGATGCTTCCTATCCACCCTATCAAGCACAAGTCGATTTTTGGCCTATGGTACCCCCGGACCCCGAGCCCACCCCCAGAACCGTGGGCTATAGCATACCGATTTGGCCTAAAAATGCCCCATTTGTGCTGTTTTGCCCATTTGACCAACCAAATAGCCCCACCCATACAAACGAGCAACACTAGGATGCTTCTCATCCTCCCTGGCATGCCCAGGTCGATTTTCGAACTACGACACTTTCGAACCCCGGGCCCACCCCCAGAACCGTTGGCTATAGCACACCGATTTAGCCCTAAAATATCCCGTTCGTGACTTTTCGATCATTTGACCAACCAAATAGCCTCGCTCATACAAACAGAAAGGAGGTTGGGGATCGTCCCAGTGTGGTCCATTTAATTTTTTGAGGCCATTTGGGTGGACAAACGAGCAAAACCGCGCAAACAGGGTATTTTCGGGCCAAATCGATGTGCTATAGCCTAGGGATTTAAGGGTGGGCCCAAGATTCGGGCGTGCTATGGGCCGAAAATTGACCAGGGCATGCCAGGGAGGTTGGGGATCATCCCAGTATAATCCGTTTAAATTTTCGTGGCTATTTGGGAGGATAAACGGGCGAAACGGCGTGAATGGGGCATTATCAAGCCAAATCGGTGTGCTATAGCCCACGATTTTGGAGGTGGGCCCGGGGTTTGGGCATGCTGTGGGCCAAAAATTGACTGAGGCATGCCAGGGAGTTGGGGATCGTCCCACTGTGGTCTGATTAATTTTTGGTGGCCATTGGGGTGGAGAAACATGCGAAACGGCATGAACGGGGCATTTTCGAGCTAAATCGGTGTGCTATAGCCCACGATTTTGGGGGTGGACCTAGGGTACGGGTGTGCTATGGGACGAAAATTGATCGGGGCTTACTAGGGAGGTTGGGGATCATCCCAGTGTGGTTCGTTTAATTTTTCGTGGCTATTTGGGTAGACAAACAGGTGAAACGACATGAATGGGGTGTTTTTAGGCCAAATCGGTGTGCTATAGCCAACGGTTTCGAGGGTGGGCTCGGGTCCGGGCGTGCTTTGGGTCAAAAATTGATCGGGGCATGCCAGGAGGGTTGAAGATCATCCTAGTGTGGTCCGTTTCAATTTTTGTGGCTATTTGGGTGGACAAACAGGTAAAACGACGCAAATGGGGCATTTTTGGGCCAAATTGGTGTGCTATAGCCCACGATTTCAGGGGTGCGCTCGGAGTCCGGGCATGCTGTGTGCCGAAAATTGACTGAGGCATGCCAGGGAGGTTGGGGATCATTCCAGTGTGGTCCGTTTAAATTTTCGTGGCCGTTTGGGTGGACAAACGGGCGAAACGACGTGAACAGGGAGTTTTTGGGCCAAATTAGTGTGCTATATAGCCCACGGTTTCGGGGGTAGTCCCGGGGTCCGGGCGTGCTGTGGGTCAAAAATTGACTGGGGCATCCAAGGAAGGTTGGGGATCGTTCCAGTGTGGTCAGTCTAATTTTTGGTGGCCATTTGGGTAGACAAATGGGAAAAATAGTGTGAACGGGGAATTACGAACTAAATCGGTGTGCAATAGCCCATGGTTTTTGGGGTGGGCCCGGGGTCCGTGCGTGTTGTGGGCCAAAAATCGATCGGGGCATCCAAGAAGGTTGGGAATCATCACAGTGTGGTCCGTTTAAATTTTTGTGCCTATTTCGGTGTACAAACGGGTGAAACAGCACGAACGGGGCATTTTTGGGCTAAATTGGTGTGCTATAGCCCACGATTTTGGGGGTTGGCCCAGGGTCCGGGCGTACTGTGGGGAGAAGATCAACCAGGGCAAGCCAAAGAGTTTGGGGATCATCCCAGTGTTGTCCATTTTATTTTTCGTGGCCATTTGGGTGGACAAACGGTCGAAACAGCGCGAATGGGGTATTTTTGGGCCAACTCAACGTGCTATAGCCCGAGGTTTTGGGGGTGGGCCCGAAATGCGGGCGTGCTGTGGGCTAAAAATCGACTAGAGCATGCCAGAAAGGTTGGGCATATCCTAGTGTGATCCGTTTAAATTATTGTGGCCTTTTGTATGAACAAATGGGTGAAACGGCCTGAATGGGGCATTTTTGGGCCAAATCGGTGTGCTATAGCCCACGGTTTCGGGGGCGAGCCCGGGGTCCGGGCGTGCTGTGGGATGATAATCGACTGAGGCATGCTAAGGAGGTTGGGGATCATCCCAGTGTTGTCCGTTTAAATTTTTCTGGCCATTTGGATGGACTAATGGGAAAAACGGTGCGAACAGAGCATTTTTGGGGGTGAGCCCAGGGTTCGGGCGTGCTGTGGGCCAAAAATTGACTTAGGCGTGCCAGGGAGTTGGGGAGCGTCCCAGTGTGGTCCGATTAATTTTTTTTGGCCATTGGGGTAGAGAAACAGGTGAAACGGCATGAACGAGGCATTTTTGGGCTAAATCGGTGTGCTATAGCCCACGATTTTGGGGGTGGGCCTAGGGTCCGGGTGTGCTATAGGCCAAAAATTGATCGGGGTGTGCTGGGGAGGTTGGGGATTGTCCCAGTGTGGTCCATTTAATTTTTTGTGGCCAATTGGGTGGACAAACAGGAGAAACAACAAGAACGGGGTGTTTTTGGGCCAAACCGGTGTGCTATAACTAACGGTTTTGGGGGTGGACCCGGGGTCTGGGCATGCTGTGGGTCAAAAATTGGCCGTGGCATGCCAGGGAGGTTGGGGATCATCCTAGTGTGGTCCGTTTCAATTTTTGTGGATATTTGGGTGGACAAACAGGCAAAACGGCATAAACCGGGCATTTTCAGGCCAAATTGGTGTGCTATGGCCCAAGTTTTGGGGATGGGCTCGGTGTCCGGGCGTGCTGTGTGCCGAAAATTGACTGAGGTGTGCCAGATTGGTTTGGATTATCCCAGTGTTGTTCGTTTAAATTTTTGTGGCCGTTTGGGTGGACAAACGGGCGAAACGGCGTGAACAGGGAGTTTTTGGGCCAAATTGGGTGTTGTAGCCCACGGTTACGGGGGTGGGCTCGGGGTTCGGGAGTGCTGTGGGCCGAAAATTGACCAGGGCATACAAAGGAAGTTGGGGATCGTCCCAGTGTGGTCCATCTAATTTTTGGTGGCCATTTGGGTGGAAAAACGGGAAAAATGGCGTGAACGGGGCATTTCGAGCCAAATCGGTGTGCAATAGCCCACAGTTTTGGGGGTGGGCTCGAGGTCCGGGCGTGCTGTGGGTCAAAAATTGATCGGGGCATCCAGGGAGGTTGGGGATCATCCTAGTGTGGTCCGTTTAAATTTTCGTGGCCACTTCAGTGGACAAATGGGCGAAACAACGCGTACAGGGCATTTTTGGGCCAAATCGATGTGCTATAGCCTACGGTTTTGGGGGTTGGCCCAGTGTCCGGGCGTACTGTTGGGCAAAGATTGACCAGGGTGTGCCAGAGAGTTTGGGGATCGTCTCAGTGTTGTCCATTTTATTTTTCATGGCCATTTGGGTGGACAAACGGTTGAAATAGCGCGAACGCGGCATTTTTGGGCCAAATCAATGTGCTATAGCCCACGGTTTTGGGGGTGGGCCTGGAATGCGGGTGTGCTGTGGGCCAAAAACTGACCGGAGCATGCCAAGGAGGTTGGGAATTATCCTAGTGTGATCCGTTTAAATTTTTGTGGCCATTTGTATGGAAAAATAGGTGAAACGGCGTGAATGGGGCATTTTCTGGCCAAATTGGTGTGCTATAGCCCACGATCTCGAGGGCGGGCCCAGGGTCCAATCGTGTTGTGGGTCGATAATCGACTGAGGTGTGCTAAGGAGGTTGGGGATCATCCCAGTGTTGTCCGTTTAAATTTTCCTGGCCATTTGGATGGAAAAATAGGTAAAACAACGCGAACAGAGTATTTTTGGGCAAAATTCGTTTGCTATAGCCCACGGTCTCGGGGGTGGGCCCGAGGTCCAGGAGTGTTGTGGGTCAAAAATTGATCTAGGCATGCCAGGAAGGTTGGGGATCATCCCAGTGTGTTTTTTTTTCGTGGCTATTTGGGTGGACATACGGGCAAAACGGCGTGAACTAGTCATTTTTTGGGCCAAATCGGTGTGCTATTTCCCGCGGTTTTTGTGGTGGGCCCGGGATCCGGGCGTGCTGTGGGCTAAAAATTGACCGGGGCATGCCAAGGAAGTTGGAGATCGTCCCAGTGTAGTCCATTTAAATTTTTGTGGCCATTTAGTTGGAAAAACGGGAGAAATGGCGTGAACGGGGCATTTTAGGGCCAAATCGGTGTGCTATAGCCCACGGTTACATGGGTGGGCTCGGGGTTCGGGCATTCTGTGGGCCGATAATCGACTTGGGCATACTAAGGAGGTTGGGGATCATCCCAATGTGGTCTGTTTAAATTTTCCTAGCCATTTGGATGGACTAACGGGCAAAACAGTGCGAACAGAGCATTTTCGGCAAAAATCAGTATGCTATAGCCCACGATTTTGGGAGTGGGCCTGGGGTCTGCTCGTGTTGTGGGTCAAAAATTGACCGGGGTATGCCAGGGAGGTTGAGGATCATCCCAGTGTGGTCCGTTTTATTTTTCGTGGCTATTTGGGTGGATAAATGGGCGAAACAGCATGAAAGGGTCATTTTTGGGCCAAATCGATGTGCTATAGCCCGCAGTTTTGGGGGTGGGCTCGGGATCCGTGCGTGCTATTGGCCGAAAATCAATTGGGGCATGCCAAGGAAATTGGAGATCATCCAAGTGTGGACCGTTTAAATTTTCGTGGCCATTTGGGTGGACAAAGGGGCAAAACGATGTGAACGGGGCATTTTAGGGACAAATCGGTGTGCTATAACCCACGATTTCAGGGGTGGGCCCAAAGTTCGGGCGTACTGTGGGCTGAAAATCGAATGGGGCATGCCAGGGAGGTTGGGGATCGTCCTAGTGTGATTCGTTTAAATTTTTGTGGCCATTTGGGTGGACAAACGGGAGAAACAACGCGAACGGGGGGTTTTCGGGCCAAATCAATGTGTTATAGCCCATGGTTTCGGGGGTGGCCCCTGGGTCCAGGCATGTTGTGGGTCGAAAATTGACTGGGGTATGCCAGGGATGTTGGGGATCGTCTTAGTATGGTCCATTTAAGTTTTTGTGGCCATTTGGGTGGATAAACAGGTAAAACGACACAAATGGGGCATTTTCAGGCCAAATCGGTGTGCTATAGCCCATAATTTTAGGGGTGGGCCCGAGGTCCCAGCGTGCTGTGTGCCAAAAATTGATCGGGGCATGCCAAGGATGTTGGGGATCATCCCAATATGGTCTGTTTAAATTTTCATGGACATTTGGGAGGACAAACGAGCGAAACGACGCGAATGGGGCATTTTCGGGCCAAATCGGTGTGCTATAGCCCACGATTTTAGGTGTAGGCCCGGGGTCCGAGCATTCTGTGGGCCGAAAATTGATCGGAGCATCCAGGGAGCTTGGGGATCGTCCCAGTGTTGTTCGTTTAATTTTTCGTGGCCATTTAGGTGAACAAACAGGCAAAATAGTACGAACGGGGCATTTTTTTGGCGAAATCGGTGTGCTATACCCGACGATTTCGGGGGTAGGTGCGGGTACCTGGGCGTGCTGTGGGCCATAAATCGATCGGGGCATGATAAGGAGGTTGGGGATCGTCCCAGTATGGTTCGTTTTAATTTTTGTGGCCATTTGGGTGGACAAACAGGTTAAACGGCGCGATCGGGGTATTTTCAGGACAAATCATTGTGCTATAGCCCACAGTTTTGAGGGTGGGGCTGGGGTCCAAGCGTGTTGTGTGCTGAAAATTGACTGGGGCATGACAGAGAGTTTGGGGATCATTCCAGTGTGGTCTGTTTAAATTTTAGTGGCCATTTGGGATAAAAAAACAGGCGAAATAATGCGAACAGGGCATTTATGGGCCAAGTTGGTGTGCTATAGCCCACGGTTATGGGCCTGGGCTCGGGTTTTAGGCGTGTTGTGGGCTAAAAATTAAACGGGGTGTGCCAGGGAGGTTTTCGATCATCCCAATATCGTCCGTTTAATTTTTCATGGCCATTGGGCAGACAAAAAGGCGAAACGGCGCGAGCGGGGCATTTTTGGGCCAAATCGGGTGCTATAGCCCACGGTTTTGGGGGTAGACCCGGGGTCCGGGCATACTGTAGGCCTATGATCAATCGGGGCATGACAGGGAGGTTGGGGATCATCCCAGTGTGGTCTTTTTAATTTTTTGTGGCCATTTGGGTGGACAAACGGGCAAACCGACGCGAACGGGATAGTTTCGGGCCAAATCGGTATGCTATAGCCCACAGTTTTGGGGTTGGGCCCAGGGCCGAGTGTGCTGTGGGCCAAAAATCAAACAAGGCATGCCAGGGAGGTTGGGGATCATTCCAGTGTGGTCCGTTTAAATTTTTGTGGCCATTTGGGAGGACAAACGGGCGAAATGGCACGAACAGGACATTTTTGGGCCAATTCGGTGTGCTATAGCCTGCAGTTTCAGGGGTGGGCCCATGGTTCGGGCATGTTGTGGCCTAAAAATTAACCAAACCATACCAGGGTGGTAGGGGATCATCCCAGTGTGGTGCATTTATTTTTTTGTGGCTATTTGGGTGGACAAATGGGCAAAACAGCGCGTACAGGGCATCTTTTGGCTAAATCGGTGTGCTATAACACATGGTTTCGAGGGTGGGCCTGGGGTTCAGGCATGCTTTGGGCCAAAAATTAGTCGGGTTGGGCCAGGGAGGTTGGGGATCATCCCAGTGTGGTTCGTTTAATTTTTTGTGGCCATTTCGGTGGACAAACGGGCGAAACGGCATGAACAGGGCATTTTTGAGATATATCGATGTTCTATAGCCCACGATTTCAGGGGCGGGCCTGGGGTTCGGGCGTGCTGGGGGCCAATAATTGACCGGGGCATGCCAGGAAAGTTGGGGATCATCCCAGTGTGGTTCGTTTAAATTTTCTTGGCCATTTGGGTGGACAAACGGGAGAAATGGCACAAGTAGGGCATTTTCAGGCCTAATAGATGTGCTATATAGCCCAAGGTTTTGGGGGTGGGCCAGGGAGTGCTGTGGGCCAAAAAATGACCGGGGCGTGCCAGGGAGGTTGGGGATCGTCCCAGTATGGTTCGTATAATTTGTCGTTGCTATTTGGGTGAACAAACGGGCGAAACGACACAAATGTGGTGTTTTCGAGCGAAATCGGTGTGCTATAGCCCACGGTTTTGGGGATGGATCGGGGTTCGGGCATGCTGTGGGTCAAAAATTGACTGGGGTATGCCAGTGAGGTTGGGGATCATCCTAGTATGGTCCTATTAATTTTTCGTGGCCATTTGGATGGACAAACGGGAGAAACGGCGCGAATGGGGCATTTTTGGGCAAAATTAGTGTACCCTAGCCTATGATTTTGGGGATGGGCCCAGGTTCCGGGTATGCCAGTGAGGATGGGAATCATCCCAGTGTGGTCCGTTTAATTTTTCGTGGCCATTTAGGTGGGTCAAAAATCGACCGGGGCTTTCTAGGGAGGCTGGGGATCGTCCCAGTGTAGTTCATTTAATTTTTTTATGGTCATTTGGGTGGACAAATGGGCGAAAAGGCACTAACTGGGCATTTTGGGGCCAAATCGGTGTGCTATAGCCTACGATTTTGGGGGTGGGCATGGGGTCCGAGCGTGTTGTGGGCCAAAAATCAATTGAGGCGTGCCAGGGAGGTTGGGGATCATCCCAGTGTGGTTTGTTTAATTTTTTGTGGCTATTTGGGTGGACAAACCGAAGAAACGACGCGAATGAGGTATTTTCGAGCCAAATCGGTGTGCTATAGCATACGGTTTTGGGAGTGGGCCCAGGTTTCGGGTGTGCTGTGGGTCA